>OZ008368.1:140689061-141289061 GCA_963931995.1 Phaonia tiefii
AAGCAATAGAATACATATTCACACCATAGGTTCTATGCAATGTTGTCAATTGTGCTGGCATTAAACCGGTTTTTTACATTTCTTAGTCCGCTATTACATTGGGCAATTATAAAATGCAGAATTGCCATTTACAATTGCCCAATGTAAAAGCGGACTAAGAAATGTAAAAAACCGGTTTAATGCCAGCACAATTGACAACATTGCATAGAACCTATGGTGTGAATATGTATTCTATTGCTTTTATCGTTCAGATATGATGGTGTCACAAACATATGCACGGACGTTTTTATATAAAAAGTTAATATTTATTGCTAAGGTGAAAGCAAAGTTTTGTTAATTTTGTGAATGTTATTATTTAATCTAAGTTAAATATTGCAGTTTAATCATGCCTCCTCCACCACGAAGAGTAAACATTGGTAGATATAGTCGCCGTTCCTTAAATAGGGCAAAGAAGCCGCGCAAATTTAACGCAAGAACAGAGAGCTGAAACAGCAGAAATGGTACGAACACAAACTGCGGCCGCCCGTTCGGTTGAATCTGAAGATCATCGAACTGCGCGTTTAGCTGATTTGCGAAATTCAGCAAGAAGATCACGCAATAATGCAAATGATGCGTCCAGAAATATAACTCGATCCGCAAATAGATCAAGAATGCAAGCAAGCAGAGCATTGGCGCTATCTTCATTCAATCGAATTGCTTTCGAGTATGATCCCGATATAGAATACAGTACACACTCAAAAATCATTATTGGCAATATGGATAAAGAATGTACGCATTGTCACGCGCTAACATTCAAAAATGAGGCAGCAGGAATGTGCTGTTCTTCGGGAAAAGTTGTGTTGCCTACTTTGAACCAACCACCAGAGCCATTAAAATCGCTTATGGAAGGCAACAACGCAGACTCCAAATTGTTTTTGAAAAAAATTCGTAAGTTTAACTCCTGCTTTCAAATGACATCTTTTGCTGCCAAAATCATTTCAAACACAGACGGACAAGGTCGCAATTTCGATTCCACATTCAAAATACAGGGCCAAGTGTACCATCACATTGGATCCCTGCTTCTTTTGCCAAATGAACCGCCAAAATATTTGCAAATCTATTTCGTTGGAGATGAGGAGCAACAAGTTAATATACGGTGTCAATATAGTCACATAGAGCGAGTACAAGAGCGAGCAATTGTTTCAACATTAGAAAGTTTTTTATCTGAAAAGAATCAGCTCATTCAAGTGTTCAAACAAGTGTCAGGACGATTACAAAACGACAATTACATGATTGTCATAAAAGCTGACAAAGTTCCAGTGGGTGAACATGCGCGTCGTTTCAATGCTCCCACTGTTAATGAAGTGGGCATTGTTATGGTTGGTGATGCATTTGAACAGAGAGATATTCGAATCATGCGCCGAAATAACACTCTACAAGTTATTCAAGACACCCATCGTTCATACGATGCATTTCAATACCCTTTAATGTTTTGGGAAGGCGAGGATGGATATCACATCAATATAAAACAAACAGATCCATCAACAGGTACACTTTTCACTTTAAATATTTACACATATTATTATTATTTACAAAAAAATTTCATTGCGTTCTAGGACAAGAAAAAAATAAGAAAGTGAGCGCAATGAATTTCTATGCCCATAGAATTATGATTCGAAAAAACGAGGACAATCATATTTTAAAATGTCGTAACTTATATCACCAATTCATTGTGGACATGTACGCAAAGATTGAAAGTGAACGCCTTCGTTATATCCGATTTAATCAGTCTAAGCTTAGAACCGAGGAATATATACATTTGCGTGATTCCATCAACAATAATGTGGATGCAAATTTAAATATCAACAATATAGGTCAAATGTGCATTCTGCCTTCGTCGTTCACAGGTAGCCCTCGGCATATGCAGGAATACATGCAAGATGCTATGGCGTATGTACGAGCATATGGAAGGCCAGATTTTTTATTACTTTTACATGTAATCCCCAATGGGATGAAATTAAAAAACTATTAATATCTGGCCAATCACCAAGTGACCGTCACGACATCACAGCACGCGTTTTTAAGCAGAAACTAAAATCTTCAATAGATTTAATAGTCAAACATCACATTTTCGGAGAAACGCAGTGCTGGATGTATTCAATCGAGTGGCAAAAACGAGGATTGCCCCATGCGCATATATTAATTTGGTTAATAAACAAAATAAGACCAGAAGAAATAGATCAAATTATATCTGCAGAAATACCTGATCCAGATGTAGATCCAGATCTATTCCAAATTGTTAGTAAGAATATGATCCATGGTCCTTGCGGTTCAATAAATCCAAATTCACCATGTGTGGATAACGGAAAATGTACGAAACGTTTCCCTAAGAATTTATTATCCGATACAATTACTGGCATTGATGGTTACCCATTGTATCGACGCCGATCAACTGAATGTGGAGGTAATTCATTTATGTTAGCCGCGAGGAATCAATGCGATGAAATTGAAATAGATAATCGATGGGTTGTTCCATATTCTCCACTATTATCTAAAACCTACAATGCACACATCAACGTGGAATTATGCAGTTCCGTTAAATCGATAAAGTACATATGCAAATACGTTCATAAAGGTAGCGACATGGCCGTCTTCGCCGTTCAAGATGTAAATGTAAATGATGAAGTTACCCGTTACCAAATGGGCAGGTATATAAGCAGCAATGAAGCTGTCTGGCGAATCCTTTCATTTCCAATTCATGAAAGAGATCCTGCAGTTATTCATTTGGCAATACATCTTGAGAACGGACAACGTGTTTACTTCACAGAACAAAACGTATCTGAACGCGCACTTACACCACCGAAAACAACATTAACAGAGTTCTTCTATTTGTGTCAACAACAAACTGTCCATGGAAGATTTGCCAGAACATTATTATACTCTGAACTTCCGACTTATTTCACTTGGAACAAATCAAGAAAAGCATGGGAGTTTCGAAAAAGAGGAAAACCAGTTGCAGGGCATCCAGGTATTTTTTCGAGTAATGCATTAGGTCGATTGTATACCGTACATCCTAAACAGCATGAATGCTTTTACTTGCGATTGTTGCTGATAAATGTTCCAGGAGCAACATCATTCTCTTTTTTAAAAACAGTCAATGGTTTGTCACATGCGACTTATCATGATGCATGCCTAGCATTACAATTGTTGGAAGGTAATTCACATTGGGATAAAACTCTAGCGGATGCAGCTCTCATTTCATTACCAAGGCAAATTCGAAGTTTGTTTCTATTTTGTTGACCACATGTTTTCCAACAAACCCAGCAGATCTATGGGAAAAATATAAAGACTCTATGAGTGAAGATATTCTGTACGCAATGCGAACAACTCATGGAGATGCTCATGTAAATTTCTATCCAGAAATTTATAATGAAGCATTGACAAAACTGGAAGATCTATGTATGATAATTTCGAATCAAACACTCTTGCAATTAGGAATGCCATCGCCTAATCGTCCAGCGAGTGACTTATTTAATCGTGACATGCAGCGAGAACAAACATTTAATTTTGATGATCTCAATGAATACGTTCAAGCAAATATACCAAAATTGGTACCTGAACAAAAATTAATTTTTGATAAAATTATGCATGCTGCAGCAACACAGGAAGGTGGTTTTTTTTTTTAGAAGCACCCGGCGGAGGAGGCATGATTAAACTGCAATATTTAACTTAGATTAAATAATAACATTCATAAAATTAACAAAACTTTGCTTTCACCTTAGCAATAAATATTAACTTTTTATATAAAAACGTCCGTGCATATGTTTGTGACACCATCATATCTGAACGATAAAAGCAATAGAATACATATTCACACCATAGGTTCTATGCAATGTTGTCAATTGTGCTGTCATTAAACCGGTTTTTTACATTTCTTAGTCCGCTTTTACATTGGGCAATTGTAAATGGCAATTCTGCATTTTATACCGTACTTGGCAAGTCGTTTTGTTCTTCTCATATGTATTTTTAAAGAGAGAGTAATTTTGCCTTTCCTCTCTAAATTGTGAGACAAATTTTTTTCTTGGTAAAGCCGACAGAATTGTCAAACTGATTTGTCTTGTGTAAAAACGAATGGCAATAACAAAAGCGAATCACAACAATTTTTGCAATTCGACTTGCCCTGTGTAGACTTATTGTCTTTTTGTTTTCAAGCCGCAAGTGGAGTGGGAGGAATATTAGAAAATATGTGGTGTGGGAATGAACGTTGATTTTTTTTCTTCTTATTGTGTGTGAATGTCAAAATAATGGATTTTTAATGTGTGATTTGGGTAGGAGGTACCACGTGCCTTTGTCCACTCTGCCCACATTTCCAGCAGAACTTATAATATGTACACCGGACCTTCGTACCAAATTTTATTCAAATACCATTAACAGGAGCAGAAATAATGGATTTTTAATTTGTAGTTTGTATGGGAGGTACCACGCCCAGTCCAAAATTCCGGGTCAAAACTACATATACACCTATTCGGGCACCAAACGAACCTATGGTGTGAATATGTTTCTTATTGCGCTTATCGTTTAGATCTGATTGTGTGACAAACATATGCACGAACGTTTTTATATACATATATAGATTATGTACAGTAACAATTTTATTAAACTTTTTTAATTTGTACTGTGACGGGGGTGACCGCAAATTTTAATATTTCAATTCCTCACGAAACTGTTATTATAAATCATACTAAGTCGAAACTTTAACCCTTCTGCACTCCTTGGGTCAAAATGACCCAATTTTATATTTCAAATGCAATTTTTTTCTCTAATTTACAAGTTATCTAGCTGAAAGTTTATGATATCCTCAGCGGCGTGGTTTACTATGGTTTGGCAAGAAAAAGATGTAGTTAGTTATTTTTGGAGTTTCTTTACATGCAAATATGTAAAATATATACATATATTGTCCTGTGGGTCAATTTGACCCAAAGGTAATTACGATTAGTTATGCTATATTTAATTTTTTTGTTACCAATTTGAATGAGTTTGCGTTCGGGAAATAGGAAACATTTGAACTCCTTATCGCTAATTCTATAATTCGGGAACACCCCGCCTAATGTCGTATCAACCATTGTTACAGATGCACTTTCCCATACAACCACCTTCCTTCCTTATGGGACCTCAAACAACCCAGAGGGATCAAGGGCCTTACAAAATGAGGATAACATATTTCAGCAACCGACTCGATCTTCAACCACCTGCTTCATTTGGATTTCTTCATAATCAGTATGATAGATTATTGGTACTTATGGCTGTTGATGGTGCAGTGGTATGTGGGCGACTCTTGTACATGAGTACGTGGGTTCGATCCCCGCGTTGCCCACCTTCCATTTCTTTCGACGATCGTCGCCTGTCTTAGTGACCTTGACACTATCGAGTATTTAGCCATGACAACGCTTCTCAAAATACTATATAATAACTGTAGGTCCCAATCATTCAGTGTAAAACTATAAACATTGTATTTTATGAACGTAACACACTTGTCATATCGCATATTAGACATATAAATTTAAACTCCATTAAAAAAAACAGAAAAAAACAAAAGTGTAATTTGAACTTCAACATAAATAACTTTAAATAAATTATCACGTTTATCTCACATTCTTTAAAATAATTTATTATATATGTAGATATATTTTTTTAATAAAGAGTAACCTCAACGTTTTAATAATAATGAAATAATACTCAATTATTAATGTTTGTTTTGCAGATTGAACTAATTACTGTAATATAATATACATATAATTTGTTTGCAGTTAAAACTGTATTCTTTGATCGATATCAACATCATTTCTATAAATTGACATCAAAGCCAGAGGTAATAGTCTTTCTTACTTCATACTATTTCTTAGGTATGATTTCACTCTCCTCAGTGTTGAAAAACTTCGCACCACGGAAGCTGTAGTCACTGGTATTGTTAATAGTATCTGTAGTAGGACGTACACGTTTGGATACAATTGCTCATTGCAATTTGATATAGCGTCTAGTGGGTTGGATGGCTTGTCATTTTTCTATTCCCAATAATGAATCCACAGACTTATTTCGGCTAGTACAGCTCTGATATTAGTAACATCATCCTTATAACATTTCAGAAACACCCCCAAAATTCAGAGTTATTCAGAAACTACCTTTTTCGGATAGGTTGCAGTACTCATGAACGCGTACATATGTTGCTTTTTAACCCATTTTCATTTTTAGAACAGCTTTTAAGAGACGAAGTATAGATATTTCCAACAGTAGGTATATTTCCAACGACTGAGCGGTATAGGGAGAAAAGAAAGGAGGTAAACCGTCTCTTTAGGCGTAGGAAACGGCAGTGGAGAAATCGCGAGAGTGAGAAAATTGAGTCATACAGAAGGAAGCCCGAAAATTCTACCGAAAAGTGAAAAGCGGAACTAATGGACATGGTTCAGGGCCCCCCTTCTGTAAAGACAAGGACGGAAATCTCATCGCAGATGTGCAGAGTATGTTGGGAATATGGAGAGATCATTTCTCTGCGCTATTGGTACCTGGCCGTCGGTGGTGCAATGGGTAGTGTGCGCGCCTCTTGTACTAGAGATCCTGGGTTTGATCCCTGCTCTGACCACCTTAAAATTTCTTTCGACGGCGGTCACCTCGCTTAGTGGCGGCGACACTATCGAGTATTTAGCCATGAAAATGTTTCTCAAAAATACCGTTCGGAACCGGTGTAAAAGTGTAGGTTCCAATCAGTGAGCATAACACTAGAAAGCGCACAGCTCACTGGTTGAGAGAAGTTCTCCCCGATTCCTTGTAGGGATGTAATGGGAAACCATTTATTTTTATTTTATTGGTACCTGGGATATGCAATGAAGAGACAATCGATCGAAATTTGAATTTAACCAAGACGAGATCAGAACAGCTATTAACCGGCTTAAGAACAATACAGCCGCAGGAGCCGATGGATTACCGGCGAAGCTGTCTAAGGCTGGCGGCGATGTGCTGATAAGGTGCATGCATCAGCTCATTAGCAAAATTTGGTTAGATGAATGCATGCCCGGCGATTGGAGTCTCAGTGTACTATGTCCCATATTTGAAAAAGGTGACCCGAGTATCTGTGCCAACTACCGTGGAATAAGCCTTTTATCCATAGCCTATAAGGTTCTATCAAGTATAATGTGCGAAAGACTAAAACCAATTATCGCTGACCTGATTGGACCACACTAGTGTGGCTTTAGGCCTGGAAAATCGACAACCGACTAGATTTTCACGCTACGCCAAATCCTGGAGAAGACACACGAAAAACAAATTGACACCTATCATTTATTTGTCGATTATAAGGCGGCCTTAGATAGCCCGATACGGGAGAAACTCTACGAAGCAATGTCTGAGCTTGGTATTCCTGCAAAACTCATACGCCTTTGCAGGATGACCTTGACGAACACCAAATCCGCAGTGAAAGTTGGTAAGGATCTTACCGAACCTTTTGAAACTAAGCGAGGCCTCAGACAAGGTGACACCCTATCATGCGATCTCTGTAACATCTTAATAGAGATTATTCTGAGAAAAGCTGCTGTCAACATGAATAAAACCATCAGCAGCAAAAGTCACACGCCGCTCGCGAATGCTGATAATATAGATATCATTGGGCGCACAATTAGAGAAGT
The DNA here is from genome assembly GCA_963931995.1 of Phaonia tiefii. Taxonomy (NCBI): domain Eukaryota; kingdom Metazoa; phylum Arthropoda; class Insecta; order Diptera; family Muscidae; genus Phaonia; species Phaonia tiefii. The sequence continues at coordinate 140,696,717 of OZ008368.1, forward strand.
TACTGCGGTGTTTTCGAGAATTGAGAAGGAGTCAGGAAAAGTGGGTCTGACGGTAAATGAGGACAAGACAAAATTAATGGTTTCAACGAGCAGGGCCTCCACGCGATTAGACCGAAGCGTGAACATTGATAACCGTTATAATTTCGAGGTGGTGGACGAATTTATATACCTCGGATCTGCCGTGAACGGGGACAACAACGTCAGCCTTGAGATCAAGCGCAGAATTGTGCTTGCGAATAGATGTTATTTTGGGCTAAGCAAGCACTTTAGCGATAAAGCCCTCTCTTGAGTAACAAAGGTCCAATTATACCAGACTCTCATACAACCTGTCTTGCTGTATGGCGCAGAATCCTGCATCTGTAGGAGTCTCCGAGAGAAAAATACTCCGAAAAATGTATGGCCCTTTAGTGCACAACGGCGAGTATCGGCGACGCATGAATCATGAGCTGTATGAGCTTTAAGGTTCAATTAGACGTGACTTAACATAAGAAAACTTAACATAAACGAAACAGCTGATCGAACCAAACGTATGGGCAACAATGTAATTGATTAGTGGTGACTTAACATAATGCCAGCGACACAGGGTAAAACGTAGAAACCAATTGGTTTTTGGTGTTTTGACATAGCATAGCGAGACAGCTGATTGGTGTTTTCATTTCTTTGGTGTTTTCTTTTGTTTCTTCTTTCTTTTTTGTTTCTTTTAGCGTACAAACTCATTATACCAAGAAATAAATTCTCAATTTCTTCACCACTGCTCATATTTCTTTATTTTGTTTTTGTTTGTTAAGCATTTTGAAGTAAATAAACAACGACAACATACATACCAGCTGTTTATTGCTATGGCACCACTAATCGATGACAAAAAGCTAAGTTACGGTTTTTGCTATGTTAGGCGTAAAAGTTAATGTTAAGTCACGTCTAATTGAACCTTTAACCTGACATTGGCATAGTTAAGCGGATCAAAATAAGACGATTGCGCTGGCTAAGCACGAAGGGTTTTCGAAGGAAGACAAGACTCCGCTGAAAGGACAGGTTGACGAATCTCTGCGTACACTTATTATTGCCAACTGGAGAGATAAGGCAAAAGATCGAACTGGTTGGCGAAATATGTTATCTTCGTTTCGTAAGGTCCCTGACCCCTCTGGGGGTGTTCGTGACCGGATAAGTAAGTAAGGTATAAATATAATTTTATTATCGTTCAGTACTGGTTTATATTTTCCTAGAAACATCTAAAAGAATTTATTTTTTTCAGTTTTTTTTTGACTTTGAATACATTTCATTTTGATTTTTTGTATGAAAGCATACATATGTACTTGTAAGCTACCTTTTATGGAGAATTTCATTCGGAAAGAAAACCGGTTTAGTTTTTTACAATCGGATAAAACCTAATTTACTAAATTAGTGCAATCAATTACACTTGATATCCCCAAGCAAAAAAATGTAAGTGAGAATGGCAGCTTTTTTATACTTATAAGATTAAAAGCTACTTTTATATGTGAAAGCTGTATATTCCATATCAGAAAAAGGTTAATAACTTTTACATTTTTTAGCGGTTTTTTATAATTTAGAGGTCGTTTGATTCAAAATAAAATTATGCGCGGTTGTAACCATTTCCGGGGGGCCCGGGCCCCTCCTCTGGCTACGGCCATGCATCATATACATCTATGCTACATTTATTTTGCTATTATTGTTATAATGCTCGACGAGTGACTAACTAGAGTGTTTTTTAGCCTTATAAATAAAATAAATAAATGGTTTTCCATTACATCCCATGAATGAATTAAGGCGAGCTTCTCACAACCAGTGAACTGTGCGCTTTCTAGTTTTATAAACGGCCACAATTAAATACGGTACCGATTAAATATTAAATACGTCAATAATCATCGAGAAACAAGCTCTGGCAACAGGTGGAATCCTCTAGAGACCATGATGGCATGTAATGGAACTGACATAATTAGCAGATGTACAGCATTTATAAGCCAGTCTGTGATTAATTGGTTAACGATAAGTTCGTCAGCAAATTTGCAAGTGAAATACGTAACAATGCATACACATCGACAAAGTGGAATAATAAATTGAAATGCTGCTGCCACGCTGTAGTTCTTGACTTTCAAATAGGGAAGAATTGTTGTTGGTAGTGTTGCACATTTGGTTAACATTCAAGGCGCAAAATGTCAAATATTTAGTATTAAATTATTAAAAATCACATAAATATTGTTACGAATAAATAAAAGCTTTTGCTTGCTCTTAATGACTCTACTATCATTATGTAAAAAACAGGCGGTTAGTGCTGCGCCTGAAAGTATGCATTGTAACAACGTACCAGCTCGCTAAACCTGTAGCATGAATTCGCCTCAGTTAAGATAATTCTCCACCATTCGAGATGATTCTACAAAGATAAGTAACAACAGCGACTAGAAGGTTTTTGAATTCGCTAGTTATAACTACATTTGAGTATGGTGAGTTGGTACAAATAGCGGAGGTCTTTGGAATGGAGAGTTCAATTTGTGATTAACCGCCGTAAAGTATGCAACGCGATTTGATAGTAAAATATAAGACTTATTAAAGTGGTGTAAATAAAGTAAACTGTTGTACTATACAAGTAAAATAAAAGGAAGTTATACCGTTGTAATTATCGTAATTGAAAACGAACCTTGTTTTATTATTGGGAATAAAACAACGCAAACAAGACGAATGAGGAAATTTGTAACAATATCTTACTTTACAATTAGTTTGCATGGGTCATTGTAGTAGCATCTTCTAAAGTAAAAGACCCCTATGTTCATAGAATGTAGACTGCGATAGAATTTTGGCAACAAATCAGAGTGTTGTTTCAAGGATACGCCCAACTTATGGACTACATCCTAATTGTGTGTCTGTTCGCCTCCATTACAATGGTCTAGCTATCCTTTAATGAGGAATGAAATGATGGGTGAAAAACGGGCTATAACCATCAGTCGAATTGTAGAAAAGGGAAATGAAGAAGGGCTGGGGTATGAAGATCGAGTGACAACTAGAGTATTGAAACCGAAAACCGGTTCACAGGATTTTGGATATCCATGATCGAAACAGAAATTTCAGAGGAGTTTTATGAATACTAGAATTATCGAACAACCGGTGGAACCAAATCTTCCAAAAATATAAAATTGTTGCGTTAAATTTTTAAAAGAAAATTTTTAGAAACTTTTCGTTTGAATTTCTTCACAGCAAATTTAAAATTTAATATTTAAAAATTTAAAATAATTATGTTTCTTAAGTAATCGGAAAAAAACAATTTGAACTGTTTGCATTTTTCTCTATTATAAAGCATTTAAATTTACTTTCCAAACAATTTCTTTTTAATTATTTTGTTTTTTTCAAAATAGAGTTTCCAAAAGAAAATTAAAAAAATACTATAGGTTTGTTCCCGTACTTTTTTATTAGTACAATTAGTGAAAGAGAGTTTAACCAGAAATAAAAAAAATCTCTCTGAGAGACCACGTTTCAAAAATGTACGGAAACGAACAAATAGTAACTGTGGTAAAACTTGTGTCAAAAATGTGTCCACAACATGGGCCTCGTCCGAAACGTCCGATAGGAAATTGACCACAGCGATCTTATATTATGTATTTCCGTTTCTGTTTACAATAAAATAAATTCATTTGCCGATATTATATTGTACTTTCAATCTATTTTGACAGTTCAATAGAGAATGACAATTTACTACTTTTACTCGGTAAAATTCTTCGAGTAAAAAGTTGTAAAAGAGAACGCCATGTTTTTCTGTTCCATTGACCGTCGGTGGTGCAATGGGTAGTGTGCGCGCCTCTTGTACAGGAGATCCTGGCTACGATCCCTGCTCCAACCACCTTAAAATTTCTTTCGACGACGGTCACCTCGCTTAGTGACGGCGACACTATCGAGTATATAGCCATGAAAAAGCTTCTCAAAATACCGTTCGGAATCGGTGTAAAACTGTAGGTCCCAGTCAGTGAGTGAAAACTGGAAAGCGCACAGCTCAGTGATTGTGAGAAGTTCTCCCCGGTCCCTTCATGGGATGTAATGGGAAACCATTCATTCATTTCATTCTTAAATTTTCTTACTACTTTTACTATTTTCTTGAGTACGGGAAGAAAAGAAAGCGAGTAAAAGTGGTAAAACTAGTAAGTGGTAGTACGTACTGGAACAGAGCTTATAATTGATTGTTATTTTTACAAACTCTTAAGATAAATTGTGAACGCTTATAAACATTTTGACTTGTTTAAAATTTTTAAATTTGTTGTCATAATGTATAAATATTTGCAAAATTTATGTTTTAATTCTTAAAGTTTTTTAAACATAGTTGATTTTATTGTTACGAATAAGTAAATGCTAGAATGTTAAAATAATGAATGAATGAAAAAGGGCGATTATATGCCTTGCAACCACATACCAGCTCGCCAAGCCGGTTAATAGCTCATTGAGCGTTTCCACACTAGCCGACACGACACCGACAACGACATCAGTGGGAGCGCAAACTCATATATGGGCATTAGGGCGGGTCGATTTATTTTTCGACAATTTCCCTATGATTTCCATATTCTATGGGTTATTCCATGAAAATTTGCCAAAGGAACCATACCTCTGTCGTTAAAATCGAGTCCCCTACTTTTTGTTGGTAGATTTTTTCCCAAATTGACGTTCGTATGAAATATTACCTACACGTTCACATCCATAACTCAAAAACTATCGATCGGGTTTAATCTCCAATAGGCGCGTTGGAAATGTGAGCTCATTTTGATCAATTTACCAAAAAAATCCAACGGTTTAAAAGTTACGGGCATTTTTGTCCAAATTTTTAAGCATTTTTCCATTTTTTTCATGATTTTGTCCAAGAATATTACTTTCATGGCCATTTTTTTGGCTCAATTCTTTTGACTTACGAAGCTTACGAACCTTACGTTACGACTGGACTGATTTGCGCTTTACATTATTGGCATATTTTTTCACAGGGTGCACACCCTGTGTTATGTTTGTTTATTTCTTTTTGTTTTTAGTTTCTTTACAGACTTCTTTATTTTTGTTTGTTTATAATATTCCAGTGTATGCTAGTTTTGTTTGAGCGTCATTTCAGTGAAGTGTTACTTGAAATAGCTAACAAATAATCAAACTATTTTGAAATTTAGAAAAGATTTAAAGGTAAGTGTAAAAACATTGCTAACTATTATAGTTAATAGTTATATTATTATTCTATGAAAAACATATTTAATTCTTTTAGTGACGGTTTAAAAAATGGATTCAGAGCCTGGTTCATCGCAAAATCCAACAGATACCCAACGCAGTAGTTTGCAACATTTGGTCTCTCATGATGTTTTTTCTTTTGGCGTGGCCTGTGAATTACCTGATATTAATCTGTCAACTAAACGAGATATCTTGAAGTACTATTTTTTCTTGGCCGAACGTTCAAAAGCCCAAAGTAAAATGTTTTCGTATAAAACATTTACTCCCCAAGTAGCAGACAGATTGTTAGAAATTTGGAATCAACTTAATATTGAACTTATACTCAAAGGTAGCATCATTAGAAAATTGAATAATTTGCTTGACGCACATAGTAATGCAGATAAACAACGAGTAAAACGCGCAACAGAATTCAAAAAATTCGTAGAATCAACAAACCAATTATTCAACATTGGAAAATGTAAATGCAACTTGAAAGAAAACGACTGCTCATGTGGATCTATCCCAGAAAACTTAAAAGATTTCATGCGCGATCAATATAATGACAGAATACAAACGATACCGGAACACGATAGTGGAAGTGAAGAGACAATACCAACGACTATACCAACAATCCCAGTGAGCAACGATCCTACATACGAACCACATTATGACGAAATGGAAGTTGATGTGAGAGGAGGTTGAGAATTAGTTCTACCACCACAAACATACACTCCCAGATACAATACTAAAAACTATGCAATGATGTGTGACAGATTTGGTGTGCATGATAGAATGGGATCAGCATTGGCAACAGCTCTGATGGAAGACCTGGGCGTAAAAGATGCTCATGGCAATCTTGTCATCATGGATAAAAGTAAACTTCGTAGAGAAAGAGAAAAATGGAGACAAGACGCACTTCGTAAGCGGTATGATGGCTCGAATTTGATATCATTTTCATTCGACGGCAGGAAAAATGATGCTCTAACTGTAGAAAAAATTGAGAAGTTGCATCCAAGGATGGTTAAAGAACCTCATCTAGTTGTTTTGAGGGAACCAAAATCTCAATTGATAGGCTACACAAAACTAGAAAGTGAAACTGCGGCAAGCAAAGTCAACAAATTGATCGAATTCTTCCAAGAAAAACAATTGTCTCTCGATTCATTAATTGCCATATGCGCTGATGGTGAACCAACAAATACTGGCGTACACGGTGGAATTTTGCGACTATTCGAAAAACAGTTAAAGAGACCACTGCACTGGTTTGTGTGTCTTCTGCACTTTAACGAGCTTCCGTTTAGACGTTTGTTTGACACTTTAGACAAATCAACCACCACTGGACCACGATCAACTACCGGAAAGTTGAGCTCAACAATTGCTGATTGTGAAAATCTTCCGGTATGTAATTTTTATGGCTGATTCTTTGCCATTTTTCATTCTATTTTTTAGCTTTTATGTTTTCTTTTCAGGTGGTAACCGATTTTGAGGAAATCGCTTTGGAAAATATGCCTCCTGGTGATTTAAATCCAGAAGAATTATCTACCGATTCGAGGTACTTGATGTTAATGGCCAATGCAATTTCTAATAGTGTGGTTCCTGCGGGTTTGTCTCACATAAAGCCAGGGCCAATTGCACATTCTCGTTGGCTGACCAAAGCCAATAGATTATTACGGTTGTATGTGACAACTAATAATCCAACTGAAAATTTAAAAATTCTGGCTAACTATATAATAAAAGTATACACGCCAATGTATTTAAATGTCAAGTATTATACGGTAGTACATTACTTTTTAAATTTATTACTTGGACACGATTTTTACCACCGAATTTACTTGGAGTTGTAAATACAGTAATTCAAGATAATCCATATTTTGCACACTCAGAAAATATCTTGCTATCTATGTTGTTTGATGATAGAATGGAAAAACGAAACATTGCTATAAAGAAGATTTTACATTACCGAAGAGATATTGTCGACCCAACGGAACTTAGAGTTTATAAAAAATCTCTTATAAACTTTAATTGTACGGAATATACAAATATGATTGATTTAAATGACGATACCATTTTATTCGAACCACCGTTTACGCAAAGTTATTCGTATGAACATTTGGAGGGATATTTAAATTACGAAGTGCCACCGTTCGATGATCCACAAATTCCTTTACACATTCAAGGAACGGAAAGACATGTCCAATTGCTGGCTGCCACTGCTAAACGAGTTGCAGGAAAGAATGTAGAAGGCGCTATGGCGACGACATTAGAGAGCCGTACGAAAACACCCAGACATGAAAGCAAACAAGACTTTCAGAAAAAATAATGTTTTTTTTCACATTTTGTCTTTTACTACACTCAAATTGAATATTTTTTTTTGATAATAGGTTGATAGATACTTTACTTACTTACTTATGGCCGTCGGTGGTGCAATGGTTAGTGTGCGCGGCTCTTGTACATGAGATCCTGGGTTCGAACCCGACTCTGACCACCTTAAAAAAAAAATTTCTTTCAGCGGCGGTCACCTCGCATAGTGACGGCGACACTATCGAGTATCTAGCCATGAAAAAGCTTCTCAAATTACCGTTCGGAATCGGTGTAAAACTGTAGGTCCCAATCAGTGAGTGAAAACTGGAAAGCGCACAGCTCAGTGATTGTGAGAAGTTCTCCCCGGTCCCTTCATGGGATGTAATGGGAAACCATTTATTTATAGATACTTTATTATCTCTTAATTTGAAATTTTGTAGAAAAAAAAATAAAAAGGGGGAAAAAATCAAAAAGTTGGTTTTATGTGTTATTTTGTTTTAGCAACATCGCATGAATTAATCAACCGAATTCGATAAATTTGGTCTTAAACTCTTCGTTTTGAATTGTAAATTGAAGTAAATAATGGATTGAGCCAAAAAAAAAATGGCCATGAAAGTAATATTCTTGGACAAAATCATGAAAAAAATGGAAAAATGGTCCAAAATTTGGACAAGAATGCCCGTAACTTTTGAACTTTTTACCAACAAAAAGTAGGGGGCTCGATTTTAACGATAGAGGTATGGTTCCTTCGGGATATTTTCATGGAATAACCCATAGAATACGGAAATCATTGGGAAATTGGTGAATTTTTTCACTCCCTACAAATCGACCCGCCGCCCTAATGGGCATGCTTTCACACTTGCCGACACGACGGTTTTATATCGTTGCCGGCGACGACATGTCGGCGAGAAGGAAACACTCCACTCATGTCGTCGACGACATTTTTATATTTTTATGAACAGTGCAGAGTATTTTCTTATTGTTCGAAATTTTTTAAACAACAACTGCATGTCGGTATCGTGTCGTGTCGTGTAATGTGTAAGCACTTTGCAAAAATCGTGTCGGTGTCGGTGCCGTGCTGATGTCGTGTCGGTGTCATTGTCGGTTAATGTGAAAACGCCCATTCGCAGTGAAAAATATTTTTCTGATTTCATATGTTACGTCCGCATGTTATCGGTATGTTATCGTTGTGTCCTAACAAAGTATGTAGTGTTCGCATTAGGGTTTTTCCTGATTTGATTGAAAGCCAAGGCACATTGATGATGTAGTGTTACTACGATAACAAACACAGCAAGCCTACCACAGTAGTCATTTAGATTTGTCTGGTATTTTTAAAAATTTCACAAAAAAGTATAAAAACTACATGTTTGAGAAACAAGAAATACCTAAGAAATGAGAAAAATAAATAAGTCGGATATTCTAGTGGTACTACCACGTCAATGAGCCGTGATTGAGATCGTTGTAAATAAACGTACTATTCGTGTGTAGTGTGAGATAAAACAGCGTTGCCTAACGCAAATGAAGCATTTCGAATTTGCTAGAATAACCATTTGAAGATGTTGAGTTGTATAAATGGCAGAGGTAGTTGATACTTGGAGAGAGTCTGTGATCAAACGATCATTTTTTGAAAAGTGGGGTTTTCGTCGATTCCTGTTCGAATTACTCTAACAGATTATTTAAATGCTAAACTGAGGGGTGAAAATCAGTTCTGACATTTTAAATCCGTCTCAAAGTCAAAAACGCTGCATGTAAAAGCCTGTTATCATTCCACTAGTTTTGAATATAAAACGATATTTCATTGTCAAAACTATACAAAACGTAATTTTCTAAATACTTTAATGTTTTAATTAACAAAATTTTCTGTTTAATATTAATAAATTATTAATTATAATTAATTATTCCATAACATAGAGACAAACAAAAATTAAGTGTCCACTAGCAGAAATGATTTGTTGTCTCTGGTGAACAATTTCCATGATGTCGCTTACAACGTTATTCCCGAGAACGCTTCAATTGTGATAGTTAAGTTGTGCAAATAAAGGGAAATGTTGTACTGTACAAGTAAAATAAAAGGAACTAAAACTGTTGTACTTATCGTGATGTAAAACGAACCTTGTTTTATAAACGGGAAATAGAACAGCGCTAAAAAGAACGATTAAGGAAATTCGTAACAGTATGTTACTAATAATGGGGTTACTTTATAAATTAAAAAAGCCTTTCAAAAGGGCAAACTTCCGTTTGTTCTTGCACAAGAAATGTTAGAACAAATACAAACAAGTCTTGATTACTTTTTTGCGGTAAAACCATAAGTGAAGTTGTTAAGAACCCAAACTGGTCATACAAATCCGGTATTAAAATCGATTCCAAAATTCTTTGTGAAGAACTAGTTCCAATAAGCAAATCCGATTCAAATAAACAGACTTGGTTTTCTCAATTACATGTTTTGAAACCAGTTTTTAAACCCCGATTTCCGTAAGAGCTACTATAATCGTCTATCGTAGCACAAATCGATTACAATAACCAACTTCAAACCCAGGGTTTTAAAAAAAGGTCGGGTTTCACAGTCGTTGTAGAGAATTTGCTCATTATGAGCAGTTACGGCAAACCTCTTTACGTCTTTGAAATCGAAAATAATTGGGGTTTTTAAACCCGATCAAAAGTCATTCAATTTCACCTGATGGAAATGTATTCTGAACCACTGTGCGACGTTTTTAACTTCTTTAAATTTGTATAACTTCTTTTAATTTGTATATTTGAACAATATGTATTTTTTATTTATAGGGAGGCTACAGAGCAGGCCTAACTATCGGGCATGACAGTTCGGTAAATGTGCGGTGCAATTATTCAACAAACACTCTTCCAATAGAAATGACTTGCAACAAAGGAGTCATCCATCCCAGTAACATTCACTGTGAAACAGGCATGCGGAAATCTAGGCAGGAGTTGTTGCCAGAGTCAACGGAAAATAAAAGCGGCGCCGATCTATCGAACGATTTGGATACATCCGACATAGATGAGGGGTCTAATTCAACGGATGTGACCGAAGAGACTAAGATGTGTGGACCTCCTAGTATAAGTGATGGTGCCTTAGTTTATAGGTATGTACATGCACATGATTACACGTAAAATAACATTACATAACATTTTATTATGTCAAATAGAAACGGTGATATGGATATAGAAGGAGCCTACGAAAGCGGCACAGAAATATATTTCAACTGCATTCCTAGTGCATCAGGCGAAAGGAACACATGGAAAATTATTTGCGAGAATGGCCAGTGGATTGGTCGATCGTACAATTGTGGTAAGAACCTGCATAATTATGTTTCTATTTTTAATATACATACACACATTTGTCACAAAAGTAGTGGTATCGATCGACCAGAATTTATAGCTTGCATTTACTCTGCCCAAGTTATTTGTATAGAAGGTTATAGCAGTAGATGTTGTTTCTGAGAATTATTTTAAGAAACAGAAAGGGTCGTAACTACGAAGCCGGGAGCTTATTAATATTGATGATTTTTTCTAGACCGTTTTCCAATAAGGCCTTGACAACTTTTTTTTAAATTAAAACTCAAACCATTTGAGATATTTCCAAAACTTTATGGTCGACTTGAAATATTTTTGGATGTGGTTCGAATTTTGAAATTTCCCTTTAGCACATTCTTATCCGACTCATGTTTGAGCATCAAATAAGAGTCCGAGACATTTCAGAGGACACAGTTTGAAAGGTTCAGGAAAATAGTTCTTAAGTATGGCTTTTATGACTAGGAACTATGAGCGCTAAGACATTGCTCATATTTCTCACCCAGACTTTCTGTACGTTCGAAATGTAAAAAATCAAGTTTAGTGGTGTTATCGAGAATTAGTTGATTATTATTTATCCATACATATATTCATTTATGCACCGAGTCAGGTGAACACAAAACACACTGTAAGACAATAACATTATTAATTGAATAAAGGTCCAATTAGTCTTGACGGTTGACGGTAAGCGATCAGCCGTTTGAGTTGGGGTTGCATTTTGCATGTGTTAGAAAGAGACAACTAAAATTGACGGTTAACGACTGTAGACTTCTGCAGGTTGCAGAATCAACCATCAGCCGTCAGCTGTTATTATTATTGCTTTTACTTCGACATTTTGTGTGCGGCAATACACAATTACACGGCAACCACAATTTTCTTTTTATTTTTAATTTTTTTATTTGACATAATCATTGTTTAACTCAAAACTCATGCATGCAAATTATATTTTCTACAAATGCTCTTCGATCAGTTGTTTTTGTTTTGTTTTGTCTTTCTACCGTCTAACCGTCATAACTAACCGCGCAATATTGAGTAGAACGTCAACCGTCTACCGTCAACCGTCGAGACTAATTGGACCTTAACTCTAGACAGCAGTCATTTTCTAAGTCATTTCATTTTCTGCTATCCTAAAATGTGGAAAACTACGAGACTCTGCAAATTTAAAATTCTGACCTCCGACTCCTACTCCAGCTCAGCAATAAACCAAACATTTCTAGATATTCGCATTTCCACGGAAATATTAATAATGGAATGGGTTCACCTCATATTATAGATGAAAAATATTCAGAGATTTTAATTACAAAGTATTGATAGCTTATCACTGTTGTCACATGAGAAAAGTGGCCACAAAAAGTGGCCTCAAACCGATAAGTCGTTGGTTGTTATGCATAATCCGCCTAAATACCCTTTGTGCAAAGTGTTTCAAATCTTTGAAATTCCAGTTCATTGCGTGTCATATATAAAAAAAAAAAACCGTTTCCCATTACATCCCATGAAGGGATTGGAGAGCGCTTCTCACAAACAGTGAGCTGTGCGCTTTTTAATTTTTCACTCACTGATTGGGACCTACTGTTTATTACACCGATTCCGAACAATATTTTGAGAAACTTTTTCATGGCTAAATACTCGATAGTGTCGCCGTCACTATGCGAGGTGACCGCGGCCGGAAGAAATTTTTAAGGTTGTCAGAGCAGGGATCGAACCCATGAGCTCATGTACAAGAGGCGCGCACACTACCCATTGAACCACCGACGGCCATATATGCAGAGCAAAATTTCATCATAGTATATGTCCTAAAGTCGATGAGAAATTTTGTGAAATGTTCGCCAACAATAAGAACGTTGTATTTAATTGTGATGACTGCCGCAACATTTCATCTAACATGATACACCATATCTCTTCATTAACGAACGAAGTAAGAGGGCTAAAGTCATTCGTGCATATAGGTTGAGAGATTTTAGTTCCTGACCCAGTGCACCAGTACCTGGTATATAGACAATTGCGATCGCTCAAAAAATGTATGTGTCCACTTCGACACTTGTATTCCCCTTCTTTGGGAATCAACCCCCACTCCACTAAGCGGGCAATGGCTCCCTTGGGAACTGGTCCCTTAATCTCACAATTAAAAAATATAAAAGGATAACGGTTCTTAAAAATAATAGTGTTGCCAGATTACGATTATATTGCAATATTACTGATGAGTAGAATACAAGTATGCAACCACTTTTTTTAAAACGAAAAAAGATTTGTAAAAACATATTTTTTAATAGAAATCTTTAAAGTGAAAGGAAAAACTAATATAACTTATTGTTTTTGATAATTATCTTAGTTATCGGATGCTAAAATAACTGAAAAAATTTCCTAAATTTATATTTTACGATATTTTCTTATAGAAATAAGCAAAAACAATTAAATAACTTTTTTCAATAACTGGCTTAGTTATCAAGTTATCGGATACTAAAAAAACCTTTAAAAAAACTACTTGTGGGTACTTTTTTCATTTTCTTATCTCCGGTCTTTGAGGGGTTACAGGTGAGTATTATAGCTTAAAAAACGTTGAAGACTTGTCTATTATCGGAATCTACTATGAAATTGAGTTTACTAGGGATTTTCTGCATAATAGTAAATTTTTATATTCGCCCCAAATGGGTTAAAAAATAAACATTATAGAAATCCATTTCAACACGATCGGGTAATAAATGGCTGAGTTATGCGCGATTATAGATTTAAGCTTTGTATTGCGGAAAATATGGACTAGCGCGGAAAATTTTTTTGTTTGTTTATCACCATTTAATGCCCTATCAGGCCAAAAAATAATAAAAAAAAGGCAATTGGTGCACACAAAATTTGTTCCCGAGATTTGTCTTCTTCTCATTATTACATTTTTTCCACACTACGTTTGCTGTTCAAAATGTAAACAAAGACTAAATTAAAATTAATCGACGCACCATTCGTTTTTGTTTTTTAGTCGCATAAAATAACTGTTCCTATTCGCAAAAAATTTTTCTGCCACATGGCAAATAGACTTTTCATTTTAACTTTTGATGGAGTGGAAACATAAAAGGAAGAGCGGATGATGTTAAGAGAGGGGCATTATTTTCATCCCACTACCCTGTGCACTACAAAGTTCCAAAAAAAAGTGTCGACTGCTTAGTCTCTGGACTACCAGTTGGTAGTTGGGAAACCAGTTCCCAAGTGTGATTGTAGAAATATTTTATTAACATGATTTTTAAGACTTTTTAAGTATTTTACTTTTAAAATAAAAATTCCAATGATTTCTAAGAACACATTAGTAAATGTTACATTGGAAAATATAAAACAGCGTTCAATCATATGATGTACATGCACATTTAAATAATATTAATACTTAAAATGTGTCATTAGTTTCTTGCTTAATACTTTCTGTTTTATTCCCACAAAAAACAAAGAGAATGCAAACATCTGATACATGTACATACATACATTGTTATGTTCGACATACGCTACACAAGTTCACACAATTTTCGTTGCTCTCTTAACATCTCATTTGTATATACTAGAGAGCTGCATGAGTATACATTTTCACACATTCAAATACATTCATGGTTTTTGAATGTGTTAATGTTCTCATTCTAGCGATTAGAATACGATACATACAACCATTCTTCTCAGCGGGTTGCATTGGGTACGAAACACAATGAAACCGAGCATAGGGAGTTCTTGTATGAAGGAGTATTAATTAGATTGAGTAAAAGGTCTTTAGAGACAAGCAGAACTATTCGAATAATGAGATGTATTCATGAGACATATTCAAAAAAGCTTAACTAAAGCAAATGCTGTTTTGGTATGATTTGAAGATATACTAATTTCTTTGGAATAAAGAATATGATTAAAATCAAGTCAATTTTAGAAATGTAGCACTTATGACTTACTAGGTTTGATGTCGAAGTTGAATGTTTCAAAATTTGTTTGCAGTTATTGCCACTGACATATTTTATTTCTTTGCCGTCTCCATCCACAATTAAGGAAAAAACTTCCCAAACTTTGCTGCGGCCTTTTTCCTCCATCAAAACGAGTTCACCCCTTGAAATTCGCGAAACTACATATTTTTAATGAATAATATATTATTTTTAAAATAATTTACTTCATCAATTTCCATTTTCTAATATATATTTTTGCAGTTAAACTCATAAAAAACGAATATTTATTTATTTAGTCTTCACACAACGTTGCTGATCTTTTCATTGACGAGAAAGCAAATGATACCCATAACCACTCATAATTTACCGCTTTTTCATTCGAATAGTTCTTATGTATTCGAATGGTTTTTACATTCACGAACATTTATTGAGTAAAATGTTGTGTTGTCGTAACAGAATTGAGACGAACAGAGTAGTTAACAGAGCAGAGATTCATACAACATTCATTCCAAGAGCACACAGGAACGTATCGTTTCATTTCGTTGTTTACACTATCCGGACCGTTGGCATTAGTACAGTGAGATAATGAATGTATTCTCAAAGAGAGTGCATTCATGCAGTTTACTAGTATATACGTATAACCACGTCATTATTCTCTTTGGTCTGAGAGCAGTGTTGCCAAACGCCGTCAAAAAAATTATGCTACATGACCAAAAAATGTGCAAAGTGGAAAGAAATTATGCTAAAATTAAAAAACGTTATTTTTTATATATTTGCCTATGTGTGTACTATTTAGTACCTACTATAGCGTTTTTAAGCATGATTTTTATTCAAAAATTCGTATAATTTTTATAAACAAAGGAAAAAACATTTTGAAATCAGAGATGTGCATTTTTGATGGAAAAAATTCCATAAAAACGTTAAAATAAAAAATCAGTTTTGTTTCAAAAATTTTGATTTTTATAAAACAAAATCTCCGATGATTTATCAGAAGTTTCTTGGGTGTAATTCTAAGACCATTTCCATTTTCGGTTGTTATTTGTAGCTACACTTATTAGTTGGAAGTCCTGAAATTGTAATCTGGGCCCTATTTCACTAAGCTACAAGTTCACAATTACAAGCGTTTTTGCGTGTAGAATTGTGAACTTGTGAATAATTGTGTTTCATAAAAATACAATTACAAGTTTGTAGCTACAAGTGATTTGCACAATTCACAAGTCTACAAGTTATACTTCTACAAGTGGTTTTGTTTCACTAAACTAAATTTTCACTTGTACACTTGTAGAAAACAAGCTTAGGGTCGACAGGGACTCTCAAAAAAAATTTACAAGTTTCAAGTGAATGATAAATTGATTTCCAATTTGATTTTTAACTATTTCTTAATAAAAATTAGTTCAAATAAACACAGAATCAAATCATTTATTTATTTATTTTGTTTGTTTTTATTTATTTACTTTTTTAATAGCATATTTCCAATACAGTCGCGTCCACGTCCGTGACCAAAAATCAATGAACGCCCGTTAAGGCCCATTTAAAAAGCATAGAAGGTCAATGCGTTGCCAACTGCAAAAAAACGTTATAAAATGTTTTAAATCATTGTACACTTTTAGACGAACAATTTATATCTCCGCTCAACAACAGCAACAGACACATGTACATCTGTTATTATGTTTTGACCGTCGTTTGACAGGCTTTTCAACTAGTTTAAAATAACTTTTGAAATTTGCATATATGTATTTCATAATATACTACATATATGCATTTAGTTTATGAAATTATTTCATTTTATTTTATTATAATTGTTGAATTGTAGAAATTGTATATAATAATTGTAATTGTAGAAATTGAAAATTTTCATGAAACACAATTCATCAGCACTTGTAAGAATTAGACTTGTGATTGTAACTTGCAAACTTGTAGAATTGTAGTTTAGTAAAATACATAACTTTTAGAGAAACAATGCAAAAATATGTACGGGTTTGGGATTTTCATATTATATGTTTAGTTCTTTTTAAATTCGCGGAATATATTTTTTTCTCCTTCTTTATCTCCTTCTTACATTAATACATTTATTTTTTCCAAATACAGTGAAAACATACAGTGAAAACATGGAAACATAACCGGACACTCACGGTTCCAAATTTTTTTGTCGGTTTGTGAGAGGTGTCCGTCTATAGGGGGTTGCACAAAAAAATTCTGGTTTTAATGAGGAATGTTAATTTTGATGTGTTTGATTGATATAGATACGTTTAGTATTATGTACATACTAATTTTATTATCCATTTTTTATTCATATTTGTAAAAAATCTTGTATAGTTGTTTGCCGCATTCGAGTTTCTGCTTGCTTCACGAAGCTGTGTTCTAAATGACGCTCCAACGCGTGAGCGTATTCGTATCCAACGATATCATCATTTAAGAATTTTTTGGTAGACCGAACATATTTTAATGCTTCTGAGTATGAAGTTATATGAAAGTTATCCTCCTCACATATATCATCCTGCACGTTCTCCATTTCTATATCGGATATTTCTTCAATATTTTCTTCGATGACAATGTTAATGTTATCCTCTTCTGTGCAAACGGCATCATCAATGATTAAAAAGTCATCAACATCTGGCAGGTTTTCGTTCTTATCTAACATCTTAAAGAAACCTGCCAGAGTTGACAAAGGAATATCATCCATTACATCGAAATGAGACACTATTTCACTTTGAGCTTTTTGAAATCCAGCTTTTGCAAAGCAGTTTTTAATTGTTTCAGACGAAACTTTCTCCCATGAAGCTTTTATATAATTAATGGCGTCCAAGACATTAATATTATTTGCACGAATGTGTGTTGGATCATCTCCCAATTGCGCCAACATGTGTTGCACAATAAAGCACTTGTAGTGGCATTTGAAACTTTTTATAATGCCGTGGTCAAGCGGTTGGCAAGCCGATGTCGTATTTGCAGGTAAAAACATCAACTTTATGTTATTTAGCCGCAAATGACGCTCGTGGCTGGTGGCATTATCCAAAAATAATAAAATCTTTCGTTTTTGAATGCCGGTTTTTCTGTCGAACTCATGCAACCATTTCGTGAAAACGTCTCTGGTCATCCAAGCTTTTGTTAGACTCCCAATCTACTGGCAAGTTATTTATGTTGACGGTTTTAAATGCCCGAGGACGAGCTGCTTTTCCTATTACCAGTGGCTTTTCCTTTTCTCCAATCATATTGGCACACAATAGCACAGTAAGCCTTTCTTTTGATAAGTTGCCTCCAGTACATTTTTCACCCTTTAATGTTAGGGTCTTGTTAGGCAAAGCACGAAAAAAAAGACCTGTTTCGTCTGTATTGTAAATGTCAGCGGGACTGTAACCTAATAACAATGTTGGCAATTTTTCGACGAATTCTTGAACGTCTTTTGGATCCACATCAGCAGCCTCGCCACATACACTTTTAAATGCCACATTATGACGTTTACGCCACTTCTGCAACCATCCATTTGAAGCAGTAAAATTTGAAATTGCAAATCGCTCAGAGATCTCCCTTGCCTTTTCTTGAATGAGCGGTCCCGATATTGGTATATTTTGAGCTCTTGCTTTAGTAAGCCACTCGTAGCATAAAGTATCCACCTTCAAACCATCCGGTTTCAGAAAAGTTTTTTTTTGACAAACACTGTCGCTAGTCTGCCATATGCGTTTTATTTAATTTTTTTCCTTCACAGTAACAGCCGATTTTTTCCAATGTTGAAGCTAAAAGAAAATGCTTTATGCAACAAGTTTATTGAAAAATTAAACCTAAAAAAAATATCTACCTCTTTGCCAAAGAACGAACTGATAAATTTTGTATTTCTGACGCGTGTACAATTTCCATTTTTTCTTTAATAGAAAGACATTTCTTTTTAGGCGGCATCTTTATTATTCAAAAATTTAATCTCCTTATTCCCGCACAAGTAAAAAATCAACTGACTCAGAATTTGCATTTTTTGAAGTAGAAGCACAAAAATAATTCACATATGTACATACACACAGTACCGTTACTTTTTTAAATCCATACATACATTTGTCTAACATCTCTTTCTAACATCTTACATATGAATGAGTTTTTGCTATGACTGTCCTTGCTTTGTTGATCTTCGTTGTCCACTAACAAGTGTCACGCGTTCGCTTATGTATGAGAGGTTTTTAATTTTTTTTTAAATTTTTGAATGAAAGCTTTGATTTTTTTGTCCGCTACTAAGAGGGTTGTGTCCGCTTGTAAGAGTCCATTAACACCAAAAATTGTAGAAAAAGTGTCCGCGTCCGATTATTAGAGTGTTCGCTTGTTGGAGTGGAATTTGTTCTAAAAATGTTACATAAAACCAAGTTTTCAAATATTTGTCCACTTATGGGGAGTGTCCGGTTATGGGAAGTGTCCGCAAGTAGAGTTTTCACAGTAAATAGGTTTTTTTAATTTTTGTTTTGCCAAAAAGATTCCGGAATCATCACATCCAAGAGGTCACTATACTAATTTTGTACGAAATGAAATGTAAAAGTGTGAAATACGTAGCATAGAAATAAAGGACTCTTAGTCTTAAAGTTTTATTAATGGTGCGGGAGAAATCCGCCTCTAAGGCCGAAAATACTGAGTCAGCCAAATCGTTTTTGACCCATGAGGCAAGAAAATGTATTGAGCAGATGTTTCGTTTCTCATCCTTTCAAAATATAAACGTCCGGTGGCAACACTGTCACAAGTCAACTATTCGCGGCCGCTACATCAGTGTGTGTTTTTTTTTTCGCCTGACAACTGTGTTTCGCAATCGGACAAACCTGTGTGGTGTTCTATATAGGGGTGGTTCACCCTTGTCATTTAGGGGTATGAAAAATAGATGTTGGCCGATTCTGACACCTACCTGATATGCACACAAAATGTCATACAAATCGGTCCAGCCGTTTCGGAGGAGTTTAACGACAAACAATCTGTGTGATCGCAGTCGGACAAACTGTGTTTGGATGTGTGCACTTTGTGAGTTAAGTCCCTACCCGCGCCTATAGATGTTAACACATCATAAACTAATGCAAACTGAATATTCTCAACTGTAAGCATTTCTTAATAAAACCCCGTATTCAGTTCCTGCGAAATTTTCGTAAGAAATTTTGTCATTTATCTCTAAACCGAAAATTTTGTTACAGAATATTCGAAATGTCAAAATTCCGGCGCCATACAATTATCAAATAATTGTTTTTGTACGAAATGAGTTGGCGCAACAACCCTGTACCTGATTTTGCCTACGAAATGTTCGCCAAGAGCTGAGTACCAAGCAAATGAAAAGTGTGCGGAATTTTCGGTTCAAGAAATTTTCGTTATTTTTTATACCCGTACTTCTTATGGCAACGAAAATTTCATAAAAACTGTATACCGGGCTTTACTAAAGAATAGTTGGAACCAGTGTAATAGTTTAATAATTGGAATATCAGAACTATAGTGGAATTTGGTAAAGGGTAATGCAGAGGGAAGTAAATTGGTTATCTCCAATGAGTATGAACTAGTGTTTTTTAATTCGGAACTAGCTATACTACAGATTCTGAAATAGTTCCATTGTATTGAAATTTTAAATCAATATAACTTTTTTGTTTATGAATAAAAGTTAACCCTTTTCGTAAATGTTTAATAATTTTGAAAAACATAAGTGGATGACGTCTTTTTGTTAAGTTTTTAAAAGATTCGATTTTGAAAAAAAACCTTTGCTTGTTATAGATGTTGCTAAAATTGATAAAAGTGAAATGAAAGGGATATCCAATTATTTTGATGTCCAAAATTTTGTATTACTAGATTACTTTTGTGTGGGGATGTTCTATACTTCTATTTCTTCTATGACAGAAGATATTTTTTACAAGAGTATCTACCAGTACTTGTCCAGGTATACTATTGTATATGCATCAAACTTGTGACAAACTGTGTGTATGTACATTCTTATATTCTAAATGTATTTACATTCTATTTATATTAGCAAATGGTACCTGCTTGTTCAAAAATAACGAGCCCAATGTTGTAAGCTTCTATAATGATTTGGAAATCAGAGAAGACGTTGTGGAATTCCCCCCAGGAGCAACAATAACATCTAGGTATTTGTGCAACATTTGTATTGATTTGATTTTGACTCTGTAATTGGCTGTACGACATATTTAAGGTGCACGGATATAGGAAAATTCGAGTTGGTCGGAAATATTGAGCGCACTTGTATACATTCAGAATGGACCGGCACAAAGCCGCAGTGTTTCGGCCTCAATCAGGAAAACGACTATGCTAGTAGGTCGTAGAACTAACTGCATTTCACTTAATTCAAATTTTAATTAAACTCTTATAACTCATTTCAGTGGAAAAGGCGCCTACAATTCTGTTTCGACGTCAGAATGGTCCTATTGCTCAAAGCAATGATGGTAAACTTATCGTATACCCGGGAACCACATTGCACATGGAATGTTTGTGGATGCGACGATTTGGAAATCCGAAGTGGTCAGTTAGTCACGATTACAAGTAAGTGAGGGGGTAATTTCTATACATGTCGATCATATGCTAAAATACCACTATGACTAACTTGACCAAACATCCCGCTTTTTGCAGGATTGCTCCTCGTTTCGCGGGATTGTTCTTTTTTTGGTGTATCATCCCGACTGAATCTAATAAAACAAAATGATATTATATACATACATGTATATGTTAACATTTGATTTTTTCTAAATTTTTGTATTTAAACCAAAAAAAAATTAGCTTTTTATCGCGCGTTTTGCTCGGGTTAGACATGACTTTAAATATTTCAGCATTGACTTAAGGAGTCCAAAATGTTTCATTGAGTGAATACCAACATATATATACAGCTGCGATCAAAATAATGGTAGTGCACAAAGCAAAACCGTCAAATATGTATAGACATGTACGAGGGTTGCTATTTATATTTCGGGTCCAGCAATCAAAAAAAAACAATCATTTATCATTAGAAATGGTTTTATTGTTTGTTTAAAATATTATCCGCGAAGATCAATACACTTTTGAATGGGGCCAAACCAATTTTCGAAGCCCTTTTTGAGGGACAGCTCAAAAAAAATCAATGAGTGTTCGAACTCACGGGCGATGTATTAACACATTTTTTTACACGGTATCTGTTCGTTTTCTATAAACACATTAGTAAATGTTACATTGGAAAATAAAAAAAGAATAGTTTTTGTGCTGAAGACTCTTTTGCAATTGCGCTTTCTTTTTTCTTACATCTGTTTTAACATTAGATGTAATATTAAGTGTTTTTTTTTACCCCGCTTAAGTTAATTATCGCTTAATTTGTACGGGACAGCTAAGCGATATTAAGTGGCATTTCAATTTCCCACTTAAATTCCAACTTGAGCAATGACAATGTTGCCACATGTTCAATTTCAAGAAATGGCAAAAAAAAGTTATCTTAGATAGACTTTGATATCATTTCATGCGAATGAAAATGTTATCAAGGAGTGACTCAAAAGCAGAAATTTGCAAAATGGCTTATACATTTTAAGTTAATCAAAATTATTGTATTTAATGAACGAGTACGTATACTTTTATATATCAAATTTTGAAGGATAGATTTTTATTTCCGATTGAAAACAAAATTGGAATTAAATTGTTCACAACAACGTGCGGTAAATGGTATACATATTTATCATGGTAGAATTATCAATCAGGTGTAGTCGTTTAAACAGGTTATGAAATTTTTTCAATATCATTTTTCGTTTCACTTATCAAAATCATATGTACTTTGTTTTTATACGTTTTTGTGTTCGTGTATTGTTGGTATATATTTGTGTAGAATTTGACATCTGAAACTAATGTACGAAAACAAAATGTCTATTGTTGCTGCTTACAACTACAACAACATCTGCTGATACCATGTATTTGTAGGCACTGGCTAAAAACGTGTTGCCGTATTGTAGTTTGTTCACCCATTACAGCAAATATTGCCACATTTCGTAGTATTAAGGGTAGTATTCTAAAAGTCCCGAAAGTGAAAGTAAACGCAACAGCCAATGCGAACGCCAAAGCCAAAAAAGCCAGCAAGGTTATCGAATATATAACATTTTCATCGAACAAAAAATTGTAGTTTATATATCACTTCGCGCTTGCGTTTGTTTACAAATGCTGTCACTCTCATATGCGGTGTATAGAGTTGCCAAACTAAAATAAACAATTATAGATCAGAAAATGTTATCTTGAGTGAAATGCTCAGAATGAAAAAGATTAAAAAAATGTAGCTCTATTTCAGTAGATCAACAGATTGATTGTAAGATTGCTATTATAGATTGCTATTTATTTTATATTTGGCGGTATGTATTGATTGTAATGTATTGGTTCTTTTGTTTATTATTGTCAACATCAACTGATGTCTATAAGTTTTAAATATAATTATAATAGTTTTGCAACGCATTATTTATTTGAACGTTCTATTTCTAATTTTATTATTGTAAATAATTATTATAATTATTTAAAAACAAAATTTCAGCTCTATCCGTCGAATGCATTTCATCCAAAATTGGCAACTACTTATGTATAAGCAATGAAATGCAAAATACTTCCATCTGTCCATCCTCGATCGAAATTTTTCTTTAAATTTGTAATTTCTTCAACTAACGCGAAGAACTGTGGCGCGTTCAATTTGACAGCTGAAGTGATCAAAAACGTTGCGCTGCGTTTTATAAACTACGTAACGCTGTAACGTTTTATAAACTACCAAAACGACAAAAGTAACGCGAAGTGACTGATGCACGACTTATAGAATACCACCCTAAAGCATGAAACACATAGACGACGACAGGCTACCGACCACAACCTGTCAAAAATAAAATACATGCGTTTATATGCAAGTGAATATTTTAACGACGGCAAGGCGACACGACTGCAGGTTGTTGTCTATGCTACTTATGTAGCTGTAGTTGAATTAAACTAATTTCTATTTGTGTGGGCGACAATCAACAGGTTAGAGCTGTCAATGCCTGAAGTGGCACCACTGACAGAATAATCAACTGTTTTCACAATTGTTGTTATGTTTGTAATAATATTTATTAAATATTCTCCAGACATTTTATTTTCTTCTAACACAAATAACACAAACGTCAACATTACAGATAAGCTGTTTACTTTGCAGTTGCCGTCTTGAAAATAATTCAGTAGCTGCCACACGTCTACATTTGCAGTCAGCGGCATTTGGAGTCGTGTGTTCATGTAGCCTGTCGTCGTCTATGTGTTTCATGCTTAAGTGCGGATCGTTTTATTTGGAAAGTCGTAAATGGCGATAGCTCAATGGAATAAAAGAACAGCCTTGATGTTTGTTTGCCGAGTTTGTTGCACTCTTTGTGCTCTCTTGAGAGCAAGAGAAATAAAGAGGAACAACGACAGAGTCTATCTCGTAAGTGTGTATCAGTATTCCTGAATGTGTGTGTAAATTGAAGAAGTCAATAGTCGTGTTTTGGTTACAAGCAAGCGATTGTCGCTTGCTAAGTTGCAACGAAAACGGCAATTTATCGATAAGTCATTTTATTCAAAAATATGAATAAGGGCTAAAAGATGTCAAAAAAGTTTGTTTAAACTTAGCGAAAACAATTCTCGTCGCTAAGTTCTCGCTAAGCCTTCCCTAAGTGCTTCATACAAAACAAGCGAATATATAAGCAAGCGGTGTAACCAAAACACGCTTAATGATTCTTATTTTGGCTGATTTATTACTTTTCAGTCGTCAATGGTTCATCGCACATAGGATATCAAATGCGCTTGATATTTATTAACTAATTAAAGTAAAAATAATCTCCTACAAAATAATTCAAATACATATGAATAACAAGTATGTAATTTTAACCACTTTTTAAAAAGCTTCAATATAAAAGAAGCGGAACAAAGCGGATAGGATTTTGAATTTTTCTAATAGATTAAAGTTTAAATTAATTTATCATGAAAAAATATTTAACCGAATTTTATGATGTTTTTTTCTTTTTGCCATCAAAAAATGAGCATTTTTCAAATATTCATCTTAAAAAAGTACATTTTTGAAAATCAATTAAATTTTTTTTTAAGATTTATACGAAATAAAAAAGAAAACAAAATTTGTACCGCTTCTTACCTATACAAAAAAATAGAACATAAATTAATTTCTTCCACAACTGTATTTTTGAACAATATTTTCCTTCAACTGCTAACGAGCGAAACTAAAAAATCAAATTATTTTGCATACAGACCGCTCACTTTGAATTGCTCTGGAGGGCAAAAAATCTATTTGTATGAAAAAATCTTTTCTGATTTGTTTAGCTACGCTATTACCTTTAAAACGATACCACAAAAATGCAATTCCAACCAAGTCAGATTTCTGATTTTTGTCCATGAAACGGAGCAGTGTGCGGCGGTTAGGTTTTGCGCAATACTGTATGTACATTGATTTGTATTCAATAAATTGTAGAAAATAGTGGAAAATTGCGATTTGCGATTGCGAAATGCACAGAATCGAGGAACCTGTTCCGCAAAACCGATTCTTTACAAGAACCGACCGGACCGGAACTTGTAAGAACCGAATTACGGTTCCAAAAGAACCGAAACCGGTTTCAAACGAACCAAAATTAAGCAAATGAAAACAGTTCTTAAAGAACCGAAACCCGCTCTTAAAGGACTGAAAACCGTGTTCAAAAGAACCGATTCTAAACGAACTGAAAAACGGTTTGAAAAGAACCGTAAAACCATTCCAAAATAACAACGAACTGAAAAACGGTTTGAAAAGAACCGTAAAACCATTCCAAAATAACAAGATTAGGTTCCAAAGGAACCAAAAGTGTTAATCTTTGGATGGGGGTATGAAAACGTGTATTTTTTCAAATTGTGTATTCTTATAATAACTTAAGCACTTAAGCCTCTTTGGGACCGCAATTTGCTGACAACCGCAACCGGTCAAAATCGCGCTTCTTCTGGGAACCGGACCCCATAGCACCGGTTCTTCAAATTCGCGGAACCGCACATCACTAGTAATCACCAGCTTACTCGAATTAGGTTTACCACTGGGTGCCCCGCTTGTTACAAAGAAATTTGCCGATACGAGCATTTAATTCTGATAATACTAATAACACTAGGTCACAAATAACAAAATTTTCTCTGTGATTTGTTTCTAGCATACTTTTTCTCATTGATTTTGACCTACTAAACACGAAAATGAGTTTTAAAAATTTTTCTGTTGATTGGTTTTCGAGATACAAATTTTTGAACTTTTTTTTTTAAATTTTTGGAGGTACACTTACAATTTTGAGCATATCTTTCGTCTTCTTTGACGTATTTGATCCTACTACTACTCAAATTAAAGCAAATTGAGCCGTCTACAACTCATTCTCAGAAAATTTTCAAATCGGGTGAGTAGTTTTGATGTTGGCGGCTTAAAAAGGTTAAAAAACTGCGTTTTTTTAGTAAAAATGTGGCAGAAAAATTCATATAAAATATAAAACGCGATGCTAACAGCGATTTTGGTTTTTTTACGTATAGCTGGCATTTTTCCAAAGAAAATAAGCACTTACTTAACAAAATCTGACAACAAATGGCGGACTTATAATTTTTTTGGTAAAACACCGAAATTCCGCTATTTCACGATATTTTGATTTTCATTATTTGTACAGCTTACCTACCCAACGCAAACGAATAAATACATTTGAACTTAATTTAAAATAAACAAATTAGTCTTAGTATATTATTTTTTAATTTATTTAGAGCACTACATACTCAATGTATGGCACAATTAGAAATGGATGTGCCAGGTTAGCTAAACTAACGAAATTAACCAAATCAACGCCCATAAAAAATGAGTAGAAACAAAGATATAACTGTACATTTTATGCCATGTGGAAAAACAGCTGACTTCTTCTTTGTTTTTTGTATTCGCTGCAATTGGTCTCACGTATTAGGGTCCAAATGTAGTCACCCATCATAGCCGTGTCATAGATGCCCTGATAGCGTCGTTCCATAGCCTTCAATTCCTGATGAAAGCGCTCGCCGTGTTCGTCGCTCACGTCTCCTAAATTCTCAGGGAAAAAATCCAAATGAGAATGCAGAAAGTGTATTTTAAGTGACATGTGCACTCCTACCCAAAAATTAAAAAAAAACGAGAATTAAAACGCTATTTAAATTAACATTTGTTTCAAAAAAAACCTACCCATTGCTTCATAGTTCTTTACCAGATCCTCAACTATGTCCTTATAATTATGGCTTTTGTTGTTTCCTAAAAAGTTTTCCACAACAAGCCTGAAGGAATTCCATGCTGCGGCTTCGATGGGTGATAACAGCTTCGGGAATGTTTCAGCGGCGGAAGTATTATATTTTCACGGTTCTCTATTAGTGGTTTGCGCTGAACATTCGCTTCTCCAACTACAGGTTTCGTTCGTTCCGGCCATTTTTTTTGAATATAATGCTGATCATCAGCGCGGCTATTCCAAAGGCACTGAAAACAGCAATGTCGCGTATAGCCTCCTTGGAGTCCACACAGAATGGCCACAACTTTGAGGTCGGCGCATATTTTGTTAAGTAAGTGCTTATTTTCTTTGGAAAAATGCCAGCTATACGTAAAAAAAAACAAAATCGCTGTTAGCATCGCGTTTTATATTTTATATGAATTTTTATATGAATTTTTCTGCCACATTTTTACTAAAAAAACGCAGTTTTTAAACCTTTTTAAGCCGCCAACATCAAAACTACTCACCCGATTTGAAAATTTTCTGAGAATGAGTTGTAGACGGCTCAATTTGCTTTAATTTGAGTAGTAGTAGGATCAAATACGTCAAAGAAGACGAAAGATATGCTCAAAATTGTAAGTGTACCTCCAAAAATTTAAAAAAAAAAGTTCAAAAATTTGTATCTCGAAAACCAATCAACAGAAAAATTTTTAAAACTCATTTTCGTGTTTAGTAGGTCAAAATCAATGAGAAAAAGTATGCTAGAAACAAATCACAAAACGACTGTTGGCTAGTGTAATTACTTAAGTTACAGCCTTATAACCGCAAATGGTACGAAAACCCGTTTTTCACAAATGGAATCTTGTTTTAGTCGACAATACCTGCAAGAAAAATAGTATCATTTCCCAGGTGGGCTGTCACTCAGTTTTATCCTATAGGATGGTTTACATTCTACATGCCATCGTACAAATATAATGGTAAAGGCAGTACGACACAAATACAACAAGACAAAAACAACAGGCATGGTTTTTCTCAGTGTCTGTATTGTGTCACAGTCGTCTGATTAAAAAATAATGAGAATGTACACACAGAGAAGAGATTTCTTGTCACAACTGTATTTACAGCCAACTAAAATTTGGCCGTTCCTTGGACTATCACATCCCAGCGGTCCAAAACTTCGTATACGATATCGCATACGAGAGTTACGCGAAACTTTTGTGGGTAAAACTCTCGAAAACAGATCCGAAAACGATCGGAATATGAATCATCAGTCGCTCAGTTTGTGGCAGTAAAAGTTTCGTTTACGATGTCTTGCAATAGATTCGTTTGCGAGACTTTTGCAATATCTTTTGCGAGAACAACACGAAAAATAAAACAAAATGCAATTGCCAAAACATTATTGTTGTGTCGTGTGCCTGCACGTGTGTGCCTCTGTTGGAGCACTACACAACGACAACAATGTTTCTCTCTATTTTTTCGTCCGTTCAGCACCCGTTTTTAAACCAGTTTGCGAACATTTGGGCGAGTTTAATTTCTCCCCCGGTTTTGGTCCGGTAAATACTCTTTTCTGAGCCCGTTTGCGAGCATTTAGCGTAACACTCGCTAAGGCTCGGTTTTTTGCCCGCTGGGATTATTCAGTTGTGATTACCAGTGTTTGAACGTGCTCTCAACATATTACTCAAATTACAGAAACTGCATTATGATTAACATATTTTTGGATTCGGGCATAAGTGTGTCGTTGAGCACATCAAGAAAATAAAATGTGGTAATCTTTGAACGTCCATCCAAATCCGTTTTGTGTGTGTATTTGTTCCAGTACAAAAATATGAGGGAGAGTTAGGCGTGTGAGTAAGAGTAACAAATAAAACGACTGCTCTCAAAAGATAATACAGAAAACTCAAATCAACGACTCATGGTACAATAATATCTATAATAGCAGGTAATGGTAGCACGCGTTGTTGCTGCTGTTGCTGTAGGCAACAACAACTGGCATTTTTTTTCAATCCAGCTAACCCTTCGCC
The DNA here is from genome assembly GCA_963931995.1 of Phaonia tiefii. NCBI lineage: Eukaryota > Metazoa > Arthropoda > Insecta > Diptera > Muscidae > Phaonia > Phaonia tiefii. The sequence goes on from OZ008368.1 coordinate 140,725,592, forward strand.
GATCTTACCCGCCCTACCGACCGAGAGGGCCACGTCCCCATAACGTGAGGACAGCGTACACATTATAGACCGGTCTATAACGGGAGAACAAGGATCATAAGTTCGCACGTTGCAACCAACTACAGAAATTCTTCACCAGTTGATATTACACTAACATAAATAAGTATTAACGTACAGCACGAGATATTAATATAACAAAGGCTTCATAATATATATATAATAATTACGAACAAAACCAAATTATAAATCAGGCCAGATAGTAAGGAGAAAGTAAATTTACTCGAACATATGTTAATGAATATACAGCACTAATGCAATCGGTTCAAATGACAAATTATGCTAGACTTTGTCGTTTCCCAACTATCTGTGAGATCAATAAACTGATATAGCTCATTAAAGTCACGACACATTCTCCTAACTGGATCAAAGGACGCATAATGCGAACGCTGAAACTCGATGTGAATGAGTTTATAGTACCTCGTGGGTCTCAATGGGACATTTATGAAAATCTTAGATAACAGAAATTCAGAACATAAACATCCATCAATTATCTTCAAAACTGTAATAGAGTTTATCATGGTACGTCTACTACTAAGAGTCGGCATCAATGCTAGTCTACTGCTATACGAAGGAAGATTATGGTTCGGGTTCCATTGAAGGTTTCTCAGACAAAAAATGAGAAACTGTTTCTGGATCGGTTCAATCATATTAACATACAAATTGTACTGAGGGTCTCAAACAACAGATCCATATTCGAGAATAGGGCGGACTAGTGAAGTAAAAAAAATTTTCGTAACGTAGGGATCCGAAAATTCCTTTGCCCAACGTTTAATAAAGTTCAGAACGCCATAAGCCTTGTTTACCATCGTAATTATGTGGGAGTTGAAATTCAATTTTATGTCCAAGAGAACACCAAGATCAACAAATGAATCCACCGATTCAAGAACATTGCCACCTAAAATGTATTTTGCCGAAAATAATGATGACCTAGAGAACAGCACATGCTTACAATTCGTAAAATTAAGCTCCATCAAATTGGCTTCGCACCACGTCTGGAAAGTAGACAAATCGCTCTGAAGTAAAGTATATTGACAAGGATCCTTGTAAGAATAAAAGTTATTCACGTAAGCAGCGTATATTAAGAATTTAGAGTGCATTATGGAGGCGGGTAAGTCGTTAATGAATAACAAGAACAGAACCGGGCCAAGATGACTGCCCTGAGGCACCCCAGATGACACAAAAATAGATCTTGAGAATTATCGACCAAGTGATACCATCTGTTCTCGGTTCATTAAGTAAGAACTAATCCAATTCAGCATGTTACAATTAAAACCCATTGCCCCTAGTTTATATAATAAAAAATTGTGGTTAACTTTATCAAAGGCCTTACTAAAATCGGTAAAAATCACATCAGTTTGATCTCCATTACTAAAGCAGTCAATAATAGAAGAGGAAAACTGAGGCAAATTAGTCACTATGGAACGACCCTTCCGAAAGCCATGTTGACATGGATCTAAAATAGAGGAAAGATGATGAGAAAATACCTATATGACTAACTTCTCAAGAAGTTTAGGAATGGCACTCAATTTTACAAATCCCCTATAAATTGCAACATTTACTAAACTACCGGATTTGTGGAGAGGGATTATATGGGCTAAAACGCCAACAAGGGGATATTTCCTCGGCGTAAATATTGGAAATAAAAAATGTGTCTGGCATGGGGTGAGCCGACTTATTCGGTAGATAGCGCCAGAACCCATCTATTTTCATGGACGGGACTACATACAGACGCTATTTTGAGTTACCGCGACAAATTTTGTGTTTTTCTGCTACCACGGTGGGGACACATGTTTTATAAAATTGAATGTTGCATGGCAGCAGGACAAATTCTGCGCAGTTTTTATAATTAGTGAAAAAAATATAATAGTGAAAAGGAAGCTTCAAAGCACGTGAATATATATCTATTTTTAAATTCTTGACCTGTCTGTATGTATGTATGTATGTATATCATCCAAACTTTGGATTGATTTTCAACCCTTTTCCCGTCATCCAATCGAGCTGAAACTTCGCAGGCAAACTAATGGCGACGATCAAAATATGGGCGGCATTGGGCAAAGGGGCGTGGTACCTCCCATATTTGATGTCAATATCAGTAAAAGAGAGAGAGAGTGGAGAGAGAGAAATGTCAAAAATCCCCTCGAAGTTCTGATTGGTGACTCTTTTTGCTTTCCCGTCGCATTTTTATTAAAGACCCCCAATACCGTAAACGTTTAATCAAATGTTAATGTAAATAACAAGTGTCGGTACCACGGTGGGGACATCCACGGTGGGGACATATCGACTTCACCATGGATTTGCAATTAAAGGAAAAATAGTGAAGAATATTCCGCTTACCAGTTCTTTATCCTCGATAAAACAATGTAAATTTTCACTTTTCTGGGCATTTTCACTCAACTGATGCGCGATCCTGCACTGCCACGGTGGGGACGTGTTCTGATATGCCTCACAAAATCCACTGGAAAAGTGGGTGGAAATTTGAGGGAGGAGTTTTAATCGAACGTGAAAACTCAAACTTTTGAATTTTGACACTTCGAAGCATAGTTCCCGCCTGGAGAGGGAGCCACAAAGTCCAGTTCTTTTATGTCCACGCTGGGGGGTTCTATAACCGACGGTTTTTTTTAAAAAATATAGAACAAACTTTGATCGCGGGGGAGTAAGGTATTTTATCATCACGGACCGTCTCATGGTGGAAAAGTGCATGGTTTGAATCCTAAAAATGCATTGTGATGATGCAGGATTGCTCGAGGATTGCCCCGGTCTACGGGTTGGCCAAAATATATAAGAATTTATGATTTGGACAAGCCACGGTGGGGACATTTCACGTAGTTTCTGGCCGCTCAGCTTCCCAAGAGTGCCTCATATTTAAGTTTTTTTGTAAAAATTACTTGTCTGTAAACACTTTTAACAAATCCGCTTCATATCAACCTTAATTTTTCCTTGGTTGGGGCTGAAAAGAACCTGGACGTGGATTCGCCCCTTATTGGCGTTTTTGCCCATATAAGAGCACCTCGACAGTGCAGGAAAATGACCGAACTTCAACGAAGCGTTAAATAAGAGAGTCAACGGTAAGCTGAGAGAATCCGAGCAGTATTTCAACATAGAGTCCGTGATACCATCAGGACCAGCCTTATTTGATCAAGTTATCTAGCAACCACGAAGAATTTACAACAGGTGCATCAAACGGAATGGTAGAGCGGACAGAGTACGGGTATGATTTGGAAACATCATAGGATCAGGTGGAATAAATAGATGATATATTCGCTTCAGTTGTCAAACCCTAAACAAATACATACCAACAAAACAAGAATGCAAAAGTGTACAAAAACAAAATACATGTGAGTTTGACAACTGAAGCGAAAAATCACATGAAAAAAATTAAATCACCTGTTCAGACGGCTTTAAAATAATAAATGGTTTCACGTTACATCCCACGAGGGGATTAGGGAGAGCTTCTCACAACCAGTGAGCTGTGCGCGTTCTAGTTTTACACTCACTGATTGGGACCTACAGCTTTACGCCGGTTCCGAACGGTATGTTGAGAAGCTTTTTCATGGCTAAATACTCGATAGTGTCGCCGTCACTAAGCGAGGTGACCGCCGTCGAAAGAAATTTAAGGTGGTTAGAGTAGGGATCGAACCCATGTCCTCATGCACAAGATCCGCGCACACTACCATTGCACCACCGACGGCCACGATGACTTTACCATGTACATATTATTGTACCATGCAACGACTTCTATCAAAACAGAAGGCTAACATACATACATATTTCGTGTGTGAGATCAATATGTAGCAGCAAATGAAAAACATATATATGTATGTATGTACATTGTATATTTGATGTTTGTTTTTTTAAGAATAGTGACAATGGAGTGGAAGTGCTTATTGATTTAAATCCCTTGAAATTAACTAAAAATATAAAAAAAATTCTAATCCTATTTTATGGAAATAAAAGCAACAAATTATTACTGATTTTTTTTTGATGTTTGAAAAATGTTTTTATTGAACTTAAATTTATAATTTATTTTTAGCGATTTTATAAATATAAGAGTGATGCCGTATTGAAGGTATCCATATGTGAAAGTCTCCTAAGGAGGTGGAAAATATATTATTTTTGCGATTGGACACACCGTTCCCAAGATATAGCCATTTTTTTATTTTAGGGATTTTCTTATTTTGGCGATTTTGTGAAAAAAAAATTATTTCATGCGACTTGGAACACCTTGTGAGAAACCTGTAAAAATGTATTATATTTCGATTGGACGCTTCATTTTCCAGATATAAACAGTTTTTCTAAATTTTTCATATTTTCGATCAAAAATGGGGATAGATTACCCAGGTTATCATATGTATGTATGTTTAAGTTAATTTGTGTTATCCACAATAATAGTTCCTCCAGCCAAGTGTCCACAATTGTTTTGTGAAGGCGTCAATAGTGGCGTCAGATTCAACGATTGTGTTAAAAACTCTCACGCCTCCTCAATTTATGATAATATGTATTCTTCGCTGGCTGATATCTATTTTATACACTTTATTCTTTTTTCACAACTTTGTTTATCACTTTCTGTTTAAAATATTAGTTTTTCTGTAAAGTCCTCGTGTAACATTCAAATATATGTAGTTTTTTTTAACAGTAAAGCCTTTTGTGAAAAATCAAATACACAAGTCTTTTTGTGGCAGAAACTAAATTATGATTCCTGGGACTAATATTTGAACACGAATTCTAATATTGTACTTTTTATTAGTTGTATCTTCCATTTCAGATGAATGAGGTTTTAGAAATACTCAAATTGGTTAATACAACTTAAGTTCGGTAGTAGCAACTTGTATTTAGTAGACCTCTTTTTAATCTATGAATAACATCGACAAATAATTCTGATGTTTGACAACTATGAATTCTAATCAAAATATAGACTTTATCATGTAATTTCCAATGCCTGAATTGATTTCCAACTAATCTTTTCTCTGTGTGGAAACAAAATTGATAAAAGTTCCATTTGGAAAATAATTGTGTTTTATTTAATATTTTGAAATTTTGTTAAGTGTGAAAATTAAAACGTTTCTATTTGACTTTCACCGAGAAAATATTTCGAAACCAGCAATTGCTGGTAAGCGGGTGTTGCAGACAAACAATGTAAACAAACTTTGACATAAAAGAAAAACTCACTCAACTCATACTAAAAAATAAATAAATAAATGGTTTCCCTCCCATTACATCCCATGAAGGGACCGGAGAGAACTTCTCACAATCACTGAACTGTGCGCTTTCCAGTTTTCACTCACTGATTGGGACCTACAGTTTTTTTTTTAAGGTGGTCAGAGCAGGGTTCGAACCCAGGATCTCATGTACAAGAGCCGCGCACACTAACCATTGCACCACCGACGGCCACCTCAACTCATACTCACTAAAGAAAAAGTTCAAATTAGCTCGGCTAGTACTTTACCATTTGTTTGTACCATATGTCCTATTTCCGATGATGAGAAATGAGTGAATACCATACAGTCGAATTTACTACAATTTTTGATCTGAACAAATAACAGATTCATGTATGAATTTATGATATGTCAAATAATTCTGACTTTTAAGTTTAATATCCATGTTTATTACAAATTTGTACATAGTTAATTAAATATATTCAGTTTAATGTGATTTTCTTTCTTACATATTGTATTAAGTTGCTATTCTTAAATATGGGCCGAGACAGGAACATTTCAAATGTTGTCAGTCGCTTATTTTGTCGCAAAACCCTATATAAACATTGTGCATAGGGCGGCTTTTCATAGCGGTCTCCTGGTTTGTTTTCTTGTCGTTGCTTTTGTTAAACAAACTGACTGAATGACTGTATAATATGCTGTGTTCCGAGAGTTTTTGAATCCCCATGTTTTTTTATGTGTTAACATCTGCAGGCACGGTTAGGGCAATCTATCAAAGTGAAGTCATGCAAACAACACACAGTGTTAGCATCACATACGTGGTTGTTCTACGACAATAGTCTCTCCCAGAAAAAAGTATGATGGTATTGATGTAGCGGCAGCGAACAAAGAAGCAGGTCGTCGTCGACAAAGAGTATTGAATAGTACAGAGAACAGTCATGATATTTGATAATTTTCGAGGGGGCCTTTTGTATTCTTTTGTATTTTTGTAAAATAATTAAATAAATCTGTATTTACACCGAATGATTAACGGACGGTTTGTAGAACATATAAAAATATGTATTTAATCTGCGTATGGTTTGATAATCTCTCTGTGTAAATGCAATAAAAGATTTATTTAGCCTCAGGCACACATATAAATATTTCAGTCCTATTATGAAAAAAATAACAATAAATAAATCTTGCAATGTTTGACAAGGTCGGACCTTGATATAAAACCAAAATTCCTCCAATTCCTACTGCTTCTACTTTAATTATTTTGCCATGTGTTGTATTTAAAAACATCTCACATAAAATTTGGTGAGTCAAATTCGAAAGTACTCTTATTGAACCAAAAGGAATTGGGAACTTTTTGCAATCGGAAGGAGGTAAAAAAGTCCTTATCCGCTACAAATATCATCCCTGATAGATAAATTATGGAAGAATTGTATGACTCAAAAGCACTGGCGACATCTGGTATATGATTCAAAACGTATTGCTGTCTTTTTGTCATAACTTGGTCCAATCATAATTTTGATGTGAAATATTGATGCCTTTTTGTATTGTTTTATGTAATAACATTGTCGAAATGGTGCATTTATATTGAAATATTATATAAAGAGGATAAGACTTGTTTATGCTCTTTTAGTCAGACTCTCTACATGAGAGCGGAAAAAGAGTGCAATAAGTTCTCTATACTATTCAATACTTTTTGTCGTCGCTCTGTTTAGGACAAAGAAAAACAATTATTTCAGGGAGCTAAATATTGTTTTATTTATTTTAACAATATTAAATCTAATGTTAAAGTAGATGTAACAAAAAAGAAAGTGCAATAGCGAAAGAGCCTTCAGCACAAAAACTATTATTTTTTTATTTTCAAATGTAACATTAACTAATGTGTTCAAAGCAATCGAACAGGTACCGTGTAAAAAAAGGTGTTAACACATCGCCCGTGAGTTCGAACACTCTATGATTTTTTTTATATATTTAAGTTTTATTGTGAATGATGCAAACAAATTAAATATTTTTATTATTACAGTGTTTTATTTAACTTGCTTTGTTGTCTGTCAGTCAGTATTGTTCAAATGCCTGCATTTAAATTAAAAATGGTGACATTTAATTTTGACACTTAATTTGACATTTAATTTTGTCACCATTTTTAATTTAAATACAAGCGTTTTATTTGAGAGATCCCTAGAAAATTAATTAACTAATTCATTTTAATAACGCTCTTTATTGAAAGTATCTAGACCATTGTTGTTGAAGTGCTAAGTAGGCGGACCATTGTACAACCCCATCATGAAGAAGAATATACTTATTGAGGCTAAGAGAAAAATTATTTTCTAGTTTTTAGTGCATTTATAAATAAAACACTGTAACTTAATTTTTTTTTTTATTAAAGTATTGAAAAAGTAAAAATATTAAATATTAGAAAGAAACGCTTTTCATTTGAAACTAAAAACTAGTAAATTAAAGTAAATTCAATGAGATGGCACAACTATTTTGACAAATCGAAGTTGCGAAATAATGAAATTAGACACTGTACAAAAGTATTATTCGTTCCCATAAGAAGTACGTGTGTGTAAAAAATAGCGAAAACTTCGTGAACTGAATATTTTGTTCACTTTTCATTTGCCTGGTACTCAGTTCTCTGCGAAATTTTCGCAAGCAAAATCAATTACAGGGCTGGTAGACAACGTCATCTCGTACGAAAACAATATTTAAGACCGAAGCTTTGACATTTTGATTATTATAACAAACAAGAGTCACACCAGATGCGTTAAAAATTAAATGGAGTTTGAAGAGCACTTCTTCATGAAATATTTGGAAGGTAAATTAGAGATAGATGATAACACTCTGCAACAAGATTTTTCATATGGAAATAAATTGCCTTTCTTACGAAAATCTCACAAGAACTAAATACGGGATTAAAAGTCCAATTGGATATTTAAGCTTTGTACGCACAGTCGTTATAGTACTTTTTTTTTGCCAGTAGACAGTTAATTTCTTTGAAAACTAGACGACCTTATGCGCCGCAGATGTTTTTACGAATCATGCCGCCGACATTTGCAATAAGCAGCATGTTTTAAAATTTTGAATGCGTACGTAGGATAATAGATGGTGTTTCGATTATTCACCATTTTCATCAAATGGCAAAGACTGCTTCGTACGACAATTTTTCACTCGGATATGACAAAAAGCACCCAAAAGTCATTTATTTAGGTTCTGAAAGTTGTAATCCCTTGGTTATTTTTTGGTAATTCAAAAAGCATGGAGAAATAGATTTTTCCATAGGTTTTGATTTTAGGGACATTTACCCAATTCTGCGTCATCTAGAAAATTTCTCTTGACTTTCAAATCCACCACTTATATTTCACCATCTAGGATTTTCTATTATCTTTGAGGAAATGAAATGCATATCCAAATTTTAATGTTTTTTATAAAAAAAAACTAAGCAAAATTGGAACTCGAACTGGTAATGCTTTTGAATGCAAACATTGTATAAGCTCCCTGCCATGGTAAAAGTACATATACGGTAGTACCATTAGAATTGTTTTAATTTACCGAGTCATTGTCAAAATCAGCTGAATATACATGCACAAACAACTTTGACATTTACTCGGTACGATGAAGGGTAAACACAGGAAATCAGCTGGGCTAATACCCTTTTCACATTTACCGCGTTTCAGCTGAAGCGCCGGCGTTTCGCTCTCTTTCGATGATTTCAGCGAAACACACTTTAATTGGCACTTATTTCCATACAAAAAAACGCAAACATTATGCTCTTTTTACTGTAGTTTGTTTGAAACCACAGTAAAAATGAGAGAGAGCACAGTGTTGTGCTCCAATAGTAGTTAAAAAATGGAGTAAAATGAAAAAATTTCCATTGCTGGTTCAAAGCAAATGTCAGAAAAATGAGGGAAAACAAATCTGTTTGTTTACATTATGTATGTATCAATGTTATTTTATATTTCTTTATTCACAAATGTGCGTTTGTGTTGTTTACAGTCAATACAGAAAACAGAAACGAGAAATGTCACATGAAACCACAGTAGTTAAAAAAAAATACAATGTGAACACCATGGTTTCGAAATGATCTCAAGAGAGCGAAACGCCGGCGTTTCAGCTGAAACGCGGTAAATGTGAAAAGGCTATAACGCTACTAATAGTTTGACTTTGTAGACTTAAGCCCCGTATTCAGTTCCTCTGAAATTTTCGTAAGATATTTTATCATTTATCTCTAACCCGGGGGTTACACTTTCAACTAGTTGCTTTCAACTCAGAATTTTTCACTAATATACTCACACATTTTAAAGTTGAAATATGGCTGTTGCTTGCGATTTTCTCTTTCAACCAGCGTTTCAACCAGTTGTTCAACTAAACAACTGATTTGTAACATCTGGGTCAAATTCGTTTGCTTTGTTTGGTGGAAAAGTAAATAAAGCGTGTGTGTTTTTTAAAACAAAAATTAAAGTAATTTTTTAACTAAAATAAAATTTATTTATATATAAAATATAAATATATAAATAAAGTTGATCAACCTGTTCCGTCACACCTGTCAATTTTAACGAATTCTGACAAGCAGTATGTGTAAAAGCCTTTCAACCAAAAGTTGAAAGTGTAACCCCAGTGTAAATGAAAATTTTGTTACAGAGAGGCACCACATTTCTCTGATTTACCTGGCAAATATTTCATGAATAATTCATCTTTGAACTCCATTTTATATTTAACGCATGTGGTATTACTTTTGTTTACTATAATAATCGAAATGCCAAAATTCCGATCCCGAACAATTATCAAACAATTGTTTTCGCACGAAATAAGTTTAGTGTAACAACCGTGTACTTGATTTTGACTAAGAAATTTTTGTAAACAGCACCAAATAAAATGATAATTTCGGTTCATGGCAACGAAAATTTCAAAACAATCCAACAAACAACAACAGCATTTTGTATTTGTGTATTAAAATAGTTTTCTTAAATATAACACAAATGTATACTAACAATAAAAGATAACAAAAAAGTTGAAAGCATATTTAAGGTTTGTTCCCGTACTTTTTTAATAGTAAAACTAGTAAAAGAGAGTTTCACCAGAAATAACAAAAATTTCTCTCTGAGAGACCAAGTTTAAAAAAAGTACGGCAACGAAGAAATAGTAAATGTGGTAAAACTTTTGTCAGATTTCTATTTACAATAAAATCAATTCGCTTGCCGATATTAAATTATTTTTCCCATTTATTTTGACAATTCAATAGAGAATGACAATTTACTCCTTTTACTCGGTAAATTCCTTCAAGTGAAAAATAGTAAAAAGTTTTAAAAGAGATCGCCATGTTTTTCTGTTCTCTCTTAACTTTTCTCACTACTTTTACCATTTTCTTGAGTACGGGAACGCTTTTTCGAGTAAAAGTCGTAAAAGTGGTAAAACTAGTAAATACGTACGGGAAAAGATCTTTAATTTCAACAGTTCGTGAACAAATCGACATGAAAACTTTAAGTCAAAAGTTCTTGTATCTCTACCTGGTGTAAGTCGAACATCTCTCTATCACACCGTCCTCATCACGAAGAGAGTGAAATAAAACGTCAGATGGGAGAAATTTCCCCTCTATATATGAATTAGTCTGAGAGAGTAGATATACATTTTGTGAGTTTGAGTTAAAATAGTCGTTAAATTTAAATACCGTTGCCAAAGTGAAAAATGTGCAAACATGCAAAAAAAGGTTGATGAGGTTTTTTTGTTAGAGATCGAAATAGCTATGTATATTCCTATCAATCCAGTGAAATATGTAATCAATTTCACTTCTTGAAAACTATATTTAATTATTTTTTCATAAGTTTTTCAAAAACATTCCCACTGTAAAATGTGCACAGGTCGTTATTCCTTTTTGATAACACTTTCCATTTTCCAGAGAGCAACCAAAAAAAAAACGCAGCGCGGAACTTCAAAATAAATTTTTGTTCTGTTAGTTGTCTCCCACCGGAGACCATTTCAAAAGCTAGTGTGCGCGTGTTAATGTGGTAGGGCAGTGTCCCTACGTGGCAGAGTTGGGATGGAATGAATGCACTGAGAAATGGTAATATTAGTCCATCTATACATCGGAAATCCTCCATATCTCAACGCCCAGTCATCCTCGGGATTTGATCGATCCCGTTTACTTCAGACCTCATCTTCGTCTCGGGTTCCACCTGCACATTGCTTTTAAAATAAATTATCCGTACAAGTAAATACATACATACATAACCAATACGAGTATTGTTATGGTATCTTCGTCGTCGATGGTTAGATTTGAACGAACAATCTTCTAAAAGGGAGGAGAATTGGCCGCACGTTCTTATAAAGCTAGATCTCGCCGGATGGGGTGTGGTTCTTGGTCCACTTCTCTCCCTAAAGACTACCTATACTAGAATATGAACGTGCTGATTAGTAACGTGCTTTTCTACACGATACTGGTCTTGATCAATAAACAGACGGACTGTTATATGGACTTTATTAAACTGATTCTAATGTAGGAGAAATCGTATTCGCTGCACTCCTTGATCTATAGGTGTAAATAGATCCATTGCCCACTCCTGCCTTAACCTCCACTTGTAACCACATGATAAATTTCATTGAGGGTCCCACATATATACACTACCTCGGTTTGACTCTCTTCACTTCATAATGGAACAAATTTAATTCATAGCAGAATCAATGTTTGAATTTATTGCAAGTATCGATCTATATTTTCGACATCGAGATCCGAATATTACTTCATTTTAAAATAATAAATTACGTATAGTAATTCGTATCTAAATATATTGTAGATACTAAATAAATGATTTTTTATTTAAATTTACATATGTAGGTACGAATTTGGCCCAAAATAATCCATTTGCTCAGGTCTGTGCTGGATGATGTTGGTGTTGTTTGCTGGTAATTTTTTTTTTTTGTTTCTTTAATCGAGCGAACCCATCGCCGCCACTCTTACCCGCCCCTACCGACCGAGAGGGCCACGTCCCCATAACGTGAGGACAGCGTACACATTCTTCACCAGTTGGTATTACACTAACATAAATAGTTATAAAAGCACATCACGAGATATTAATATAAAATACTTCATAATATATAATAATTACGAGCAAAACGAAAACCAAATTATAAATCAGACCAGATAGTAAGGATAAAGTAAATTAAATTTACATATGTATGTTAATGAATATACAGCACTAATGCAATCGGTTCAAATGACAAATTATGCTAGACTTTGTCGTTTCCCAACTACCTGTGAAATCAATAAACTGATATAGCTCATTAAAGTCACGACACATTCTCCTAACTGGATCAAAGGACGCATAATTCGAACGCTGAAACTCGATGTGAATGAGTTTATAGTACCTCGTGGGTCTCAATGGGACATTTATGAAAATCTTAGATAACAGAAATTCAGAACATATACATCCATCAATTATCTTCAAAACTGTAATAGAGTTTATCATGGTACGTCTACTACTAAGAGTCGGCAATCTGATCAATGCTAGTCTACTGCTATTCGAAGGAAGATTATGGTTCGGGTTCCATTGAAGGTTTCTCAGACAAAAAATGAGAAACTGTTTCTGGATCGGTTCAATCATATTAACATACAAATTGTACTGAGGGTCTCAAACAACATATCGATATTCGAGAATAGAGCGGACTAGTGAAGTAAAAAAATTTTTCGTAACGTAGGGATCTGGAAATTTCTTTGCCCACCGTTTAATAAAGTTCAGAACGCCATAAGCGTTGTTTACCATCGTAATTATGTGGGAGTTGAAATTCAATTTTCTGTTCAAGAGAACACCAAGATCAACAAATGAATCCACCGATTCAAGAACAGAATGGTTACCTAGAAAACAGCACATGCTTACAATTCGCAAAATTAAGCTCCATCAAATTGGCTTCGCACCACGTCTGGAAAGTAGACAAATCGCTCTGAAGTAAAGTATATTGACAAGGATCCTTGTAAGAAAAAAAGTTCTTCACGTCATCAGCGTACATTAACAATTTAGAGTGCATTATGGAGGCGGGTAAGTCGTTAATGAATAACAAAAAAAAACCGGCCCAAGATGACTGCCCTGAGGCACCCCAGATGACACAAAAACAGATCTTGAGAATGATCGACCAAATGATACCATCTGTTCTCTGTTCATTAAGTAAGAACTAATCCAATTCAGCATGTTACAATTAAAACCCATTGCCCCTAGTTTATATAATAACAAATTGTGGTTAACTTTATCAAAAGCCTTACTAAAATCGGTAAAAATCACATCAGTTTGATCTCCATTAATAAAGCCGTCAATAATAGAAGAGGAAAACTGAAGCAAATTAGTCACGGTGGAACGACCCTTCCGAAAGCCATGTTGACATGGATCTAAAATAGAGGAAACCTGATGAGAAATTACATCTGTGACTAACTTCTCAAAAAGTTTAGGAATGGCACTCAATTTTGCAATTCCCCTATAATTTGCAACATTTACTAAACTACCACATTTGTGGAGAGGGATTATATAAGAGCTCTTCCACTGTGCAGGAAAATGACCGAACTTCAACGAAGCGTTAAATAAGAGAGTCAACGGTAAGCTGCGAGAATTCGAGCAGTATTTCAACATGAATCCGGGATACCATCAGGACCAGCTTTATTCGAGGCTTTCAAGCTGATTAAGTTATCTAGCAACCACGAAGAATTTACGACAGGTGCATCAAACGGAATGGTAGAGCGGACAGTGTATGGGTATGATTTGGAAACATCATAGGCTTGGGTGGAATAAAAAGATGAGAAACAATTAGCAATAGACTCTTCATCTGAATATTCAATACCGTTCATCTTGATCCTACAAGGTGTGGAAGACGAATTACGCTTCAAGTTAACAAATCTAAAGAATGATTTGGGGTTCCGTTTAAAATTAGCCTTCAACCTATCCAAATATAATCTGTAACTCTCACGAGATTTAGAGTTGTATCTACTCCTAGCAACAATATACCTAGCATAGTCTGCTAGCAGTCCAGATTTTTTATACTTTTTCGAACATCTATTCCTTACATTCTTGAGACTATTTAGAGCCCTTGAGGACCATGGGGGACCAGTATTACCCATTATTGGCCTCTTGGGTACAGACTTAGAAATATAGCCATTAATAATATTATATAAATCATCCAGGGCGATTTCAAATTCAAAAGAATTATCACACTGACAAATACTAAGCCAGTCGGTATCAAAAATAAGATTATTCAAAAGAATAAAGTTCGCACGCGAAAAGCATAGGCCAACATAGGACGAAGAGCAATTGCAACCAACCTGCATGGTATCATATGTATAATTAATTCCCAGCGTTGGATGGTAACTATCCTCAGGAAAAATTAACGGATCAATTCGAGAAATATCAAAGTTGTTAGAATCATCCACTAAAACTAGATCAAGGACTCGATTCATAGAATTGGGAATGTCGTTCAATTGAATCAACCCAAGTTCGGAAATATGCGTAACAAAATCAGATGACCAATCACATGGTGTCAATGGAGTCAGAGAATTAGTATCGGGTAAAGACACCCATGTCACAGACGGCAAGTTAAAGTCACCCAATACTAAAATACGGTCCTTTCTACTGGCTAACGCAATAACTTTTGCAATAGCGTCAATATGCACTGGATATACCTCAAAGCATGAAGATGGCGGAATATAAGAACACGTGACAAACAATTTCAAATCGCCTAAATTAATGGACACCACAATAAACTCAAGATCGCCAATGTCATCAACTGTAACCAACTCAGAAGATAAAGAATTCTCAATTGAGATTAAAACACCACCACCAATTTTACCAACACGATCTTTTCTATAGACTACGTACTTATTGCAGAACAACTCAGAATTAAAAACATTAGGTTTAAGCCATGTCTCAGAAAATGCAATGACATCAAACTCAAAACCAAAGCTATCAACAAATAATCTGGACAATTTAGTATTCAAACCGCGAACATTCTGATACGCCATATTCAAACTCCCAATTAGTTTTTTGGAGCTGCTTTATCTCCAGACGGTAATCTAGCAAAATTATCACGCCTACCATTATCCCGATACTCAAATTCCCTTACGAATGTTCTGCGAGGCCAAAATTCCGAATCCACCAGTCTGACAAATAGATCATCCGGTGCAATAATTTTGAAAGACGACCTAACGTTCCGAAAATTGTGACTTCAGCTTGAAGCACTGTATGGAATCGTTAGAATTATTCCCGACTAATTTAGACGATATGTAAAGTCGTATATCCTCTTCGGTCGTGTCGGGGGAAAGTCTAGACACAAAAACTGTCTTCCTTGCCGGTACGACAGTCAACGTTCTTGGTCCCGGTCCTGGCACCGGGGCGGGATTACCACCCGGAGGAGAAGACTTGTTGCTGTCCGTGGAAGCTATAGTAACTACAGAAACGACTTCAGCAAAAGTAGAAGGGGCAGAAGATTTCATTGGACTTGAAACTGTAACTGGAGAATTAACGTCCATTAAATTCGGCGAGGAAGGAATTACCAACAATGGAGGGACCTTCTTAGCCGTCTTCTTCCTTTTCGGCGAGGAAGCTTTCGGTGAACCCGCTCTCTTTTCCAATCCCGGATATTTATTAAACATCCCAATAAACTTGGAAATCGACCAGATAAAGCCGAAAGCTCCTTTTCCATATCAGAAAACTCGGACTTCATGCTCCTGAAAAATTTGTAAAACTCCACATCCAATTTTCTACAATCCAGACAACACCAACGAAGACCCTTGTCATCACTAAGATTGTTCGCCACTCTTGCATAAAGGCCAACACATTTGACATGTACCCAGCCATCACACAACCAACACGAAATAAGAGTATCGGTATCCGATCTAACCTTACAGTCTTTGTTCATGCAAGTCATCATTATAATTAAATCAGAGTAAAAAAAATAAATAAATAAGAAACAAATACTAAGAACAGAATTCCAAAATCGACAAAATTCCCAAAAATGTATGAACTTATTATCCCTTTGATATTAATTCCCAAAACCAGATGGAAACTCTGACACACAAATAACGAAACAAAGAGATTGGAAGAAAAAACAAAAATCAAACAACTACAACGTTAGACGTTCTCAACAATGACAAACAAATATTATTGTTGTTGTTTGTGTTTTACACGATCAACAGAATTTCCAATTGCACACAATAATACAAAAACAGTATAAACAAGCACTGCACTGAACACACAATTATATCAAGCAATGTATTTTAACTTATCTTTGCACTATTAACACAACAAGCACTATTTAAACTTTTAAAATACGAAAATAAAGTAAATTCACGGAGCACAACTAAAAAACGAACTAAACGAGAGTAGAGTTGCCAAAGTTATGGAAGTTAATTTGCTTAAAATCTAGAATTATGTAAATACTAATAAAGAGCGTTGTTAAACGAAGAGAGTTTTCACATCAGACCTGTTAACTGACACTTAATTCAATAGTACAATCTTCGTTTAACAATGCTTTTCAAACTTAAAATAATAGTGAGGGCGAAAACTAGAACGAACAGTCAGAGTCAGAATTGATACTTTTAATTTATGAAACGGGTAAAGGTCGATCAGGTAAATTACGACAGAATCATCGACTTTATATATAAGTGTATGACGTACATGAAAATATTTCCAAAAATTTAGATATGAATAAATTGAGAATTAAATTGAGTTAATTCAGAATAATTGTCGCTTAGCTGAACTATAAACTTATAATAGTTGACTTTCTGCAAAACGGAGATTAATTGAATACTTATGCGATCCCGGTGGTAGTCAACTTTGTTTTTAGTGGTCAGCACTCAAAATGACAAACAGCCAGAAATACTTTGATGGGAAAACTGTTACACGTGCCACACTCGGGTTAATTCAAAATCACGTGGGGTCTTGTACACCAATTTCACAGGCAATTCCCCCAATGAAGTAATTTATTCCTGACGCTTAAATTAAACTTTACATCAGAAAATATTTTAAAAAAAATCATGGTCTTTTCAAACTACCTTTGTCAATGCAGAAGGTATTGTGTTTTTATTAATTAAGTCCAAACGTGTAAAAATCCAGTTTCTTTAAGACACATATAATTATGCCTTAATGGTATACGCAAAAAATTAAATATTTTATGTTATCCACGATCGTTTAAATTTCTTGAAATCAGAACTTGAAATAAACCCAACGCGAGTTTTCAGAATGAATGAACCTCGTGTGATTTTGAGTAAAGTCCACTCATTCCTATAAGGACTGCATTCATACCTACATACATAAGTACTATGGATAGTAATCTTATTGAGAAAAGTAACGTGTAGATGAGAACTGAATAGTGATACTACCCAGCGGGCAAAAAACCGAGCCTTAGCGAGTGTTACGCTAAATGCTCGCAAACGGGCTCAGAAACGAGTATTTACCGGACCAAAACCGGGGGAGCAATTAAACTCGCCCAAATGTTCGCAAACTGGTTTAAAAACGGGTGCTAAACGGACGCAAAAAGAGAGAGAAACATTATTGTCGTTGTGTCCTGTACCAAACAGAAACACACACGTGCAGACACACGACACAACATCAAAGTTTTGAAAATTGGATTTTGTTTTGTTTTTCGTGTTGTGCTTTCGCTTATGCGTTTTTATGATTTTTGTTAGTTTAGTTCTGTTTGTAATTTTGCGGTAGGCAAGTGCGCGTGAATTAGAAATTAAAGAAAAATGTAAGTATAAGCGTTGGAGGACGCTGATTTTGACCGGACAACGCAAAAGTTTTTCCAATATGCGCAAGACAGGCCAAGGGGCAAAAATCTAACGCCAAAAAATTAAAAGTTTAGTGAATTCGTCTATTTTTGCTATGTAATGTTTTTTTTATCACATATGTATGTAAAACAATGAATACCTCGTGTTATTTTGTAAGGTTTATATTTTAAGTCAAATGAAGTGAAGTACATATCTTTTTTAGGGGAAACTGGAAAAAAACACCTCAAATTATCACAAAAAATATTTTTTGCGAACAATTGATGACATCGTAACCGAGTCACTTTCTGAATTGCTTACGAGTCGCAAACAATATTTTATTTAATTAATTTTTAATATCAAAAACTTATCACATAAAATATCTTTTCCGACTCGTTGGCAATATCAAAAATGTCTCGCAAAAGATATTGCAAAAGTCTTGCAAACGAATCTCTTGCAAGACATCGTAAACGAAACTTTTACTGCCACAAACTGAGCGACTGATGATTCATTTTCCGATCGTTTTCGGATCTGTTTTCGAGAGTTTTACCCGCAAACGTTTCGCGTAACTCTCGTATGCGATATCGTATACGAAGTTTTGGTCCGCTGGGTAGTTATGAATAGAAGGTGTATGTATTGACACTCACTCATCTAGCGGCATTACCCTCATCGTCAACTTTCCTCTTCTCCTCCCTTCCCTCTTTTCTGTGGTATGTCCCAGATGAGGCAAATAATTGAAAGGAACAGTGATGTATGAAACAAAGTTCCAGATCACCAGCGACAGATCTCTACAGTAATTTATACCATATAAATTCCAACACGAGTAAATGTTATAAAGCGAAAGGCCCAAACTTCTCCAGAAAGGGTATTACCGGAAGGCTATCAATAAATACAAATTCCCTAGCCAGACAAGAACATTAAACTCCGGCTAACCGTCACAGTATATTTACTTTTAAATCGCTACAAAAAGGCTTCTTTACTTAACTAGTTACCACTATTTACACACTTTACTATGCATACATTACATTACATACATACATACATATACATTACTTACTGATCTTAATATAACTACAGTCTAATCTCGATAATACGGAGACCTGCTAATTCGGACATCGCGGTAATCCGGACAGAATTATTTTCATAGGAGACTCTGTAATCCGGATACCACTCATATTTTTTACCTCTAAAATTCGGACACCGTTTTATAGTTTGTTTATTTTGCTCTTTAGTTGATTTGTAGGCATTCACACATATGTATATATTCTCTTTGTTCTCTTTTACAGAGAATTACATACTTTTTTCCATATACGAGAGCCTAAAAACGCTGCTTGCAAAATAACTGTTTTAATAGTGCAAGTGACAACAAATTTCAAATTTGGGTCATATTTTTCTTATGAATTAAATGTTTTTTTTTTGCGACCACTTGTTAGAAAGCTCAGTTACTTTTTTAGTTGTGAAACTGAGAGTCGCAAAAATGTAGTGGATATAGTGGATTGCTAATCGCTTAATAATTGTTTGTTTAAGGAAACCATATTGCAAATTAATAAAGGCACCAAGAGTTAAGAAAACGCATACTTTTTTAACGATTGATAAAAAAAAAGAAATTTTAACTAAACTATCGCAGGGAAAGTCTTTATGACAACTTGCAGTGGAGTACAATGTTGGAAAATCAACAATTTCAGACATAAAATTAAATGGAGTAAAGACTGATAAGTAAGTTCTCTAGGGTATACATATTGATTATTTTAATTCACAAAATTGGTTTTTATGCAGCTACATTGGAAAATCTGAAAATGGGCTTGGTAAACGGAAAACAATGAGACCTGCTGAATACCACCTAATGGAAGAGCGATTATATAATTGGTTTATAAATAAGAGACAACATAATGCTCCAATATCGTCAGAGATCATTCAAGAAAAAGCAAAGCTTCTTTATGCTGACATTTATGGCCCAAGCGCTGATTTTAAGGCTAGTAACGGTTGGTTGAATAACTTCAGATCAAGATATGGAATAAAATATTTAAAAATATCTGGCGAGAAACTATCAAATGACCCTACTTCTGTTCAACCTTTCATTGACATATTCTCAAGTATACAATGCGGATGAGACGGCATTATTTTGGAGGAAGCTACCAGAAAAAACACTTGCATTGCGTACTGAGAAATCTGCACCAGGCCATAAGATTGGTAAAGAAAGAGTTACTCTTCTGGTTTGCTGCAATGCTACGGGGGAACATAAGCTTAATCTGCTTATGATAGGTAAAGCAAAAAACCCAAGAGTGTTTAAGAAAGTGAATTTACCCTTAGAATATGATCACAGCAAGAATGCTTGGATGACTGAGCGTATGTTTAAGAAATGGTTTAAAACATCATTTATAAAGCAAGTAAGACGATACCAAAAAGAACATAATTTCTCCAAGAAAGCACTTTTAATATTAGACAATGCGACGTGTCACCCAAAATCACTAGGAGATATTGATAAGGACATATGCGTAATGTTTTTGCCACCAAACTGCACAGCTCTTATCCAACCAATGGACCAAAATGCCATTCGAATTTTAAAGCTTACCTACCGTAAAAGTTTTTTATCCATGCTTTTAACCGGTGGAACTAATTTACTGGATGCTTTAAAAAAAATTTCTTTGAAAGACGTTGCTTTTTTGGCGTCTAATGCTTGGAATATTGTTGAAGAAAATGTGCTAAAAAATGTTTTAATCAAACTGTCTATGACGAAGAATGGAGCTCATATGATGATCTGCCTCTAGCGTCACTACTCTCTAAAGATGCAAATGAAATTATTGATCTACTTGTCGATATATGTAGCTCCAGATGTGTATCATACTAATGAAATTAATGAATGGTTGATTGACGACATTGAAATAAGTGATGATGAGGCTGAGCAAGACGATATCGATGACTGCAGTCGTGATGAAAATGATGTTCCAAAAACACTGCACTCTCTGGCTACAGTTGCGTTTGACACGTGCATTAAATATGCTGAAGAGCAGGACTTTGCCGCCGGAGATAAGCCTAAGAGACATTGTATATAAAAAGAAAAACGAAACAAAACTTCGCCAAATAAAAATTACAAATTTTGTTCAAAACTCTTAAAGATGGCTTTAACCTCCTAAAAATAAAAAATGTTTAATAAAAACTATTGCTTTTCAATAAAAATATTTTTAATGTCTATAAAATAATATTTCTGTAATTTTATTAATTTGATCTCGGTAATCCGGACAATTCGATATTTCGGACAGTGCCTAGTTTGCAATTGTCCGGATTAAAACATACTGTTTAATTTACAGCATTACGTATTAAGTGTGGGAACCTTCTTTTTTCATTTATATTTTTTTCCTTTTCTTCCTGTTCTTCTTTTCTTTTTATTACTTTTTCCATTGATTTTGCTTTTAATTACTTTTTTTGTATTCCTCTTTATAGATTTATTTTCTTTTTTTCCATATTATCTTTTTCACCAAGTGGGTCTCTATTCTATTTTCTTCAATTCATCAATTATAATTTTCAATTCTTTTTGGTATTTTCTTATTTTTTTTAAAACTTACAATTTTCCCCATTTTTTCATATATAAGTAGTTATTCTTCAATATTTCCTTTTATAGTTTTTCTTTTTCCTTTTTTTTATATTTTGAGGTGTTTTATTCCCCCTCCCCTTGTTTTTTCATATATTCTTTTTTCAACATTTCGTTTTTTTTTTAAGTTTTCTTTTCTATTCCCTATAACCTCCCCGTTTTAGCCGCCTTCAGAAGTCTATGTAAGAAAGAACAATCAATGCTTGCACACTGCAGCCATTGATGGTTCCCCTACTTATCCCGACTTCCGATAGGAGACGAAACTTGGCCGGTAACGTATTCCACGTGGGAAAGAACGATTAATGATTGCTCAATGTAGCCATTGAAGGTTCTTATATTCGTCCGTTAGAAGTAGTAAACTGTGAATGGGGTAGGAACAACGACAGCTTACTTGTAGTTGCCATGGAGGTTCCTACTACTCCCATTAACCCTTTCCCCTTAGACTGTTACCAGAGTGGGTATAATTATCGCTTCTACATTGCCTAGCGAACCCCGGCACTTACTTATCTCAAGTCACTAAACCCAGAGTTTAGGTAGCTCTTCCCAGAAACTCAGGGACAACCGCTACCAACCCCCTGAACCGAAGATAACTCTAAAAAACATATAATCAATACAGTAGCCCAGCAAGGGGCATTGCCCGTATAGATCGAAGAATCCAGTCCGCTATCGGCAATATATACAGGATATCCGAGGAGTGTGAATCCCCCTCGGCGTCCTAGTTCTCAAGTTATCAATGAAATTGTAACCAATAGGAAGACTGCGGTTTCCAGAATCTAGTCTCTGGCGGGTTCGTTTAAACTCCCACCTAGTTCCAATGCCCAAATCTAAGGTGAGTTCGTTAAACCCCCGAGTTGGCTCCACCACGCAGTAATAATACATAAATCAAAATTCTACAATCACAAAACTATAAAAGATATATACCGTCAACAGAAGTGCACCTGTGTCCTTGATCGAACGGACCCGCAGATTACCGCGACCCAGTTTACCGTCTCGTGGTAGTCATTCTTCAACGCAATGCATTTCAAATGATAAATCGACGAAATGCGAATGCTTCAACTCTACCGACCGCGTGGTAATAGAAATTCCCCCAAACGCACTTTTCATCGATTTTAACTTCCCCGGCAAGGCTATTCTTCTTGATCAAGCTTGTGTCCTCTCCTGAATCCACCAGGAGCATTACAAATCCCCCTTCGCTTGTTAGCACGGTAGTCTCACAAAAACGAAATTCGCAGAACTTAGCATGGTATAGATTCCCCCTATGTTCACCCCTTAACTAACAGACTATTCTATACCCCAGACAACAACCTGGAGTCTTAATTTCCTACTTCATCGCGTCGGAGGTCTGGCCCGTATTCCCGGAACATTCCGGCCCTGGGGACAATGTATATCCGGTGACCCTCGTCCAGCGCAAAATAAGCAGACAGGTCGGCTGAATGAACGTTCCTCCTTCGGGTCCCGCTTTTGAGTACGTGAAACTGTGGTTTCTTTTTTGTCCGACTTCCTTAATAACTGCTGCACCGCTGCCGCCAAACTCGTCATTTGATCATTCACTGCCTGCTCCAATCTGCAAAGGGCTCTCTACAATATTCCTGAAACCGAATTCTGTCCACTGGTGGACAATGCTTCTTCCAGGAGCCCATCCAAATTCGTCGCCATGCTTGCCAGCATCCTTCCTCGAAGCATAAAATCCCTAAGACCTGACGTGAATGTGGCTTTCAATTTCCTATTGACATCTTCCACTGATCACTCTTTGCTGCTCCCTTATACGTATCCCGCAGTATCACCTTTGCCGTAGGTGCTACAGTTTACAGGCGCCGGTCAAACTATCGGACATCCTTATCGCTTCGTTGACACGTATCATAAAGTTCTCGCATCACCGAATCTAGTGGCCTCGTTTTGAAGCATGTTGCCTTTATCAACCCGATGTTTCAGTAGCCCAAGAAAACCCATCATCTTGTCGTGGGGTAGCGCCTTCCCTAACAACCTGCAATCATCCACGAACTTATATACCACTGTCTGGAGTGTTGGAGATTATTCACCCCCAATCGTAGGAACCAAGCCTTGCATAGACTTTATCAACTCAGTAGATGCAATTTCACATTACTGGTATCGGTTTAGTTGATATTTTACGAACAAATGGTTCCTTCCCTTCTGCCTCCTTTTCCTGTCTTACTAGCCGAAGCTGAGCCTGCAACTCATTAATGCGTTTATTGGCCTCGCGAAGATCCTCACAGTCCAACCTCATTGTCGCATGGGATGATAATCCTTCATTAATTGAAGACCGGAGTCCCTGGTTTTCCCTATCGAGCTCCTCGGCCTCCCTTAAATTCTCCCGTATTTCCGGTTTTAACTTTCCGTCCTGGGCCCTTAAGGCCTCCAATTCTGAATTAAGCTCTGTAATCTTCCTGAGTTCTAACTAGATCGCAGAGTCGTTCGAGTACAGCGCCCTCATCCAATTTAGTTATCCCGCAGGAACCTTAAACTTTCGACTAAGGTTAAAATACATAAGGTTAAAAGACTCTTGTCCAACACACCGTACCGAATCTCGGACCAAAGTCTCTCAACAAAAATTTAAACCGCTGACCTAAACTGGGGTACTACCAACTGTTGAGCGCAGGTTTTTGGTGGTTACAATAGATTTCCTTTGGAAATCTTCTTCAGGAAAGTTTTTATATTAATTATTAATTAATATAAAATCTTTCCTGAAGAAGATTTCCAAAGGAAATCGAAATATCGAAAAAAAACAAAAAGTTGTATGAAATCTGGAGAGACCTTAAGCTGGAATAATTAGTCAAGAATAATTATTATTAGGTTTATTAAACATTCAAATCAAATGGTCTAATAAGTTCACTTAACAAAATGAGTTGTTCAAATGAAGAGCACTATTCATTATTACGCAAAGCAAAAAATATCGGTAGTGAAAGATGTCATTCTTCTGGCAGCAGCTCTTCAGATCCGGTCAGTAACAATTCGTAAAATGATTTTGATCCACTTACAGTGAATGATAGCAGTTCTTCGGAGTTAAAAAATATAGGTAGTGAAAGCTGTCATTCTTCTGGCAGCAGCTCTTCAGATCCGTTCAGTAACAATTCGGAAAATGATTTTGATCCACGTACAGTGAATGATAGCAATTCTTCGGAGTTAGATTTAAATCAGAAAGTTCTAAGAAAAAGGAAATGCGAAAAAGAGAACATCATAATAAACGACAAAAGCGGCAAAAGAAATTACGAAACTCAGGGTATTCGTATAAATCGATTTATAATTCGTCAAAGACAATAAAAGAGAAGCGTTTACGAGAAGCTTGTGGAGAAAAGTGTCGCCTTCAATGTAGTAAGAAAATAACACAATCATCGCGCTATGAAATATTTCATAAATATTGGGATATGAGTAGCTTGCAGAGACAAAGAGAATTTATTGCCAACAATATGAAACTAATTAAGCCAAAGTACAGATACTCCTGCACTCAAGATTTACGCAGATTGAACAATGCATTTTTCTAAGAAATTAAGTCAGACCAAGTAAGAGTGTGTAAGTTATTTTTTAAAGCAATACTTGACATAAATGATACAGTCATAGCAACGGTTATTAAAAAGAAGGACAAAGATGGTTTTGTAGATATAGACTATCGTGGAAAGCATAGTAACCATTTAACCGTGAACCCTGAAGTTAAAAAATCATAAGACAATTTATTAACAATATTCCAAGGGTCGACAGTCACTACTTACGTGCTCAAACAACTCGTGAATACATTGAGAGTGGCAAAAGCCTAACAGACCTATACAGTGATTACAAAGAGTTTCGAGAATCTGAAAATTTGCCACCTGGTAATAAAAGTATGTTCCACAGAATTTTCAAAAACGAATTTAATCTTTCACTTTTTAAACCAAAAGGGATCAATGCGTTCTTTGCGAATCATTCTTGAATTCAGATGAGAATGAAAAGAAAGACTTAAACGAGGTTTACAACATTACACCAAGAAGAAAATAACTTATGCAGAAAGGAAAAAGATTTTGATAAAAAAAATTGCACAGCAGCTGTTTACGACCTGCAAGCAGTTATCCCACTTCCAAAAGGGATGGCATCAAGCTTTTATTATACAAGCAAAATAAATTGCTATAATTTCACTGTCAGTGACCTCAAAGCAAAACATGCCGAATGCTTTTTCTGGACGGAAGTAGAAGGAAAACGTGGATTCGTCGATTCATTTTTTTTACAAAACTTCATACAAGGACAAAGACAAAGACTATTTAAGAATTTTTGTACATAAAGATAATTTGAAGTCTACAGATTATTGGAAAAACCTGGAGTAAGTTCTAAACCCATTTTCAAATTCTAATACCAAACTTACATGTTTGTAATTATTTCAGGTTATCTTGTGTTTATTTGGGAAAGCTGTCACTGTCGGAAAATAAAAAAAAGGATATTATGGACCTAGTCAAGAAAAACATAATCCCTAAAAAGTATTACGAATCATACTACAAAAATATAATAGGGAATTAATTTAATAAAATATATATTTTAAACTTTTTAGCAGTTGTTAGCATTTATTTAGCTTTAAAAAACTTTGTTTACTTTAGTCTTTTCTCATTTCATGTTTAACACTTTTATTACAAAAATTTAATACAGCAATAAATTTCATGTAAACAAACACAACTCAAAATATTTACTTCTTATTAACAAAAATAATTCAAGAAAATGATAATAACTAAAAAAATCGCGTTTCTATCTGCAAACAATAAACAAATAAAAAGGTTATGTGGTGCAATACAATAATTGATGGGGTTTCTAAATATTGCCTAACTTTTGTTAATGGAAAATTCCTTAAGCATTAAGAAAACAGTTTTTTGTCTCTCCTGAACACTTTGAAGTTTTTGAGTTAATACCATATACCTATAGTAGATCTACTAGTTCTCCCACCAAATTTATGACATTTGGCCTGGTGTGATATTTACGTTTGATGTTGAAAAGAATTGCTTTACTAATACTAGATAGAGGCAATGGTTCAAAACAACGAACAAAATAACAACAACGGCATTTCGTTTTGTGTGTTAAAATTATTGTGTTAAATAACAGTCAATAAAAAAATTTAAAACACATTTAAATTTCACAGTTTTTCACCAAAAAGGCATGAAAAATTAAAGCAAGAAGTTATTGTAATTCCACCTGATGTATATCACTTTTCGTCAAACATCTCTCTATCACACCGACCGCATCACGAAGGGTGTGAAAGGAAACGTCAGATGAGCCAAATATTCTCTCTAGTCTGAGATTACTCTATGGTTAATACAGTATTGTTGAACGGGTGCGATATGTATGTGTATGTATATTTGAGCTCACCTCAAAAAGTCATATTGATGGTTAAAAATAATTTTTCTATATATTTTTGGTACAGTGGTTAAACCACTCCCCGAAACAAAGTCCTGCGCACGGCCCTGGTTGAGCCTTATCCAATTTAGTAACTGCAGCGTCCATTCACAGTCAATAAAGGAAGAGGAAAAATGGTCAGTAGACCGGCTGCGAAAACAGAAAAACGTACGTACGGTTAGTTGTCTCCCACTGGAGACCCTTTCCAAAGCTAATGTGTGTGTGTTAATGTTTGGGGGGGGGGATATCCCTAAGTAGCAGAGTTAGTCTGGATTAAATGGTGTGGGACCGCGCTGAGAAACGGTGCCCAAACGACATCTATGCTCTAGAAAGGACAGAATTTGGGGGCTATACTTACTGAGCGCCGTCCATTCAAGACCTCCGAAAATACTCTCATATTTCCAAACAACGGACCACAAAAAAAATAAAACACAAAGTAAAAGATGAGCAACATAACGTGAATATGTATGTGCACTACTATGCATAGATTCCGATCCGCAACAGTTCCAACAATTTGTACAGGCTGAAGTATCCAGGAATTACTTTTGAGCATCGAGTGCCCGAAAAACTGCTGATATCGGGTACAAAATGGTTTCACATTAAATCTCATGAAGGGATTGGGAGAGCTTCTCATAACCAGTGAGCTGTGCGCTTTCTAGTTTTACACTCACTGACCTACAGTTTTACGCAGATTAGGAATGGTATTTTTGAAAAGCTTTATCATGGCTAATTACCCAATAGTGTCGCTGTCACTAAGCGAAGTGACCGCCGTCGAAAAAATGTGCGGTGGTCATGGCAGGGATCGAACCCACGTCCGCATGTACAAGATCCGCGCACACTACCAATGCAGCATCAGTGTCGGCACTAAGGGCTAGCACAAGTGCATGTTTCGGTTCATTTAATTCATCGTGCAAAATGTTATGCTGTGTGTGTAAGGCCGACGCCTGCAGCGGTTCGAGCCATGCCATGTCTAAACGTAAACCCACTCATGGTAGTCATTGCGACGCAACCGTCGAGTCATACGATGCTATGACTACCCAATGATTGGGTTGAACTGTGTTGTGATACGTGTTGTACCAGCAATCTATGTACATATGTATGTTTGTGACTGTTTTGCTTTTATTTTATGGATTTACTTTAGTAACATAAAAAAGGAATTCATTACATATTCAAATGTAATTTCTGTAGGAAAAGGTAATTTTTTAAGAAAATTTACTGTTTTAAGAAAAAGCTGATTATTTAGGAATAGGAATGTTTTTTAAGAAAAGATAATTTTTAAGAAAAAGTACTTCTTTTAAAGCAAAGGTACTTTTGTTAACTAAAAATAATTTTTTAATGAAAAGGTACATATTTTAGAAAACAAGTGACAAATAATTAATTGCGATAATTTAAACATCAATATTCTACATTTTCCCTTTTTTTAATTACAATCGTGCGCACACAAATCAAACGTTAGAATAACATAAATTCAGTGTGGGCGACAAAACGTCATCCATACAGTCCATAGTGTAATAATATAAGTGGAAGCATAAGCCCAGCTGATCAGGCATTTTGTTATTGGGTTGTTTCTTTTTATCATTCTTTGTTTACGTAGTACACTCGAAGTGTCAAACTTGTCTCATCATTTGTTTGGATTTCTTTTGTTCGTTATTAAACGTTTGAAAAGTGTTGTGCAAATTAAATTGAAATATAAATATAATTGTAAAGTAAATTGTAAATTGATGGTGTAGAGCCATTCTCCACTGGCTCCGTCTTAATGTCAACTGGTGGAGCTTTGTCAAGCGAATCTTCCTTGCCCTCTTTGCTTACGCTGGTCGTTTCACCGCCTGTAGTTTTTTTGATGGCTAAAAATATATAGAAGAAGTAACTAAAATTACCTACATATGTATGGACTTACCGATGGATACTCACCAATTTGGATCTTAAATGCGTTCCAACTTTCTGCCTATTACTTTTTTTTAATACATGTAATTCTATGCATGTAATTATTTACTTTGGCGTTTTTTCTTTGCCTCTTCTTCGTATATAAAATGATTTTGACATAACAAAATTCTGTTAAAATCGTTTCATATTACAACAACACGCCACGCGTCGACTTATATTATTAGACTATGGTACCATGCAACACTCAAGTAAAACGATTCATGTTCAAGTAAAACGATTCATGTTCGAACACGTTGGATTGATTTACTTGAGTCGAACGTAACATTGCCGTCTAATTCCTATGTATACCAAGTAGTAACAACATGCATGACATGACAATGTATTAGTGTCACACAAATCACAACTCAATCAATTCATCTCGCGCTAGCCTTTAGTCGGCACTCAAATACCCGAAAATTTGGACACACCAGATTTTATGTGAACTGAGTGACATACTACACTTCGAGAACGTTTCCAAGTAGGTATTATTTTTTAGTGATCCTTGTCAGCAGTGCTGCTTTTCTCTCGTCCCCATGTCGAAATACAAATTCTAATCAATATCAATTATTTAATACACCTAAACAAAAGTAATAATATTTTTCTTTTTCAAACTTTTGTGGAATGAAAATGTCACTGCCAAAATGTTTACCTGAGACAGCATGCACTACTATGTATTATAAATAATTTAAATGGTACAACAAAAGCAAATCTATGCGTTCATAACGTCGTTTTCCATATTGTTGTCTCCATGTACAACAATTTATATAAAAATAAAAAATATTTAAACACAAAATAAACAAAAGTACGAACACTTACGCATACTGAGTTGTAACCATAGAGAAATGATATATAGAGACGCCATCTCTCTCAGTATTTTGATGATATTTAGTGTGTTGCATATTGGGGGTTGCATGTTGGAAATTATTGCTTTAATAATACCAAAAAGAGGCAATGGCTCAAACCATCCAACAATAAATCAGCAACGGTATTTCGATTTGTTCGTTAAAATTTTTGCCTAAATACACCACAAATATGTATATACTAACAATAAAATATAACAAAAAAGTGCACAATACTTTTAATTTTCACAGTTTTTCATCAAAACGATATGAAAAATTTAAGTCAACAATTTTTGTAATTCCACCTGGTTTAAGTCAGTCTACGTTAAATAACCCTCTGTCGCATATACCGCACCACGATTAATGTGAAAGGAAATGTCAGATGAGAACAATGGCGTCTCTATACATCGTTTCTCTATGGTTGTAACCGTATTATAATTTTGACCGCAGCTGTTCATTATATTTACCGCCAGAGAATTTTGCTCAATAACTTTCAGTTAATATTTTTCATAACAAATCCAGACATTTTTAAGTTTTTACAGTATTGTTATAAAGGGGTTTCCAATACGGCCATAACAATTTTACATATAACTAAAACACAGAGTAATTGAGATATCGTGTTGTAATGTATTCCAGGTGTAGTACACATGTTCAATTTAAGTATTGAATTCGATCTCATTCATATGAGCACCGTGAAATCGTTTCCAATGGTCAAATCTTTGGCGCCAATTTTTCATCACTCCTCGACACATATTGGCTGGATCGTTTCGGCAATTTCGAAATCAAAATTGTTGCTAAGCTGCTCTATCGTTGTCGACTTAACCCAACGACTGGACATAATCCCATAAAAGAAAATCCAGCGTCGAAAATCATTTTTCGATATTACACGATTACCGAACATCCCCTTCAATACATCAATTCCTTGATAGCCAATAAAATTGTGTGCATTGGATGCCATCTTGTTACAACCATATATACCACTAATATCAAGTCCATCCAATTCTGGCCAAAATAGCCTTGAATTTTAGGGATACGTTCGTATTAAAACACAAAATTCGCACGGCCTTAATGGAAACTCCGATATATTATTATATTTGTTTTTTGAAAATGTGTGTGTTATTACATTTTTTAGAAACTACACTGAGGGCTGGGTAACTGATGAAGGACGCGATGCTACCCTCGAATATCGTCTAACGATATTAGATGCCCAGACAGATGATTCTGGATCCTATTCCTGCGAAACCCCAGCGAGGCATAAACACTCTGTTGAAGTAGTAGTAAGAAGTATAAATTGTCCAGAGATACCAACGCGACGTGGCCTTATTGTTAGCACAAACGAGACTAAACTTAGTACGAGGGTTCTACTGTCCTGTTCGAATGGAAACTCCCTGATAGGATCATCAGAACTATTTTGTCTTCCAAGTGCAAATTGGAGCGCACCATTACCAGTCTGTGAGAGCGTTGAATGTGGTGACATACCCATGCCGAATAACATAACATCGCCGCGAGTGTCAGTGCTGTCGCGTGAAGTCGGTGGCCGTGCAGCATTTTCTTGTCCTTCAGGCTATGGACTGCGTGGGCCTTCCGAATCCATATGCATGCCATCGGGAGAATGGGCAACACCATTTCCAACATGTGTTGAAGTCCAGTGCGAAAATCCTGGAGCTCCACAGAACGGCTATGCTCAGGGCACTCCTCCATACAGAGCCGGTGATGTAGTCCAGTTTAATTGCAATCCTGAATATATGATGCAGGGCCAGCCCATTATCGCCTGTCAAGACAATGGTCGCTGGTCCGGGGGACTTCCCAAATGCGTACAGGCTTGCTCATATCCCGGTACAGCCATAAGTGGTCATATGTCGTCGGTGCAGTTCTATTATGCCATTGGCGAAAGTATAACATTTACTTGCGATGCTGGCCTTGAGTTACGTGGACCCAAAATGGTAAAATGCCTTAAAAATGGGAAATGGTCTGGAGCAATTCCACAGTGCGTGGCACTAGATTAAATTGACACATAGATTGCAGACACACATGACTTTTTTTACTTCTCTTATACACTGGCTCCACAAAACAAATCGGACACCTAAACTTGTTATATTCTATACAATATTTTACTTCTTCAGTATAGCATTGTATGAACCGTAATAATATTTTAACGCTGCATTATTATTCTTCAAATAAAAAACCTAACCTAAACTTATTTTTTAAAATAATAAACGCGTAGTGGCGTCATGTAACACTACAAAATTAAACGCACAAGACGTAAATAATTCATTTAAAAAATTAAACATTAATTACAATTTAATAAAACCATAAACTTAGTAAGGCTATTTATTACTATTATTGTCATATTTATATCTGTCATATGGATTACAAAAAAATAACTCTTTGATTGTTCTGGGAAATTGTAATGCCAGCATAGGTAGGTACAGCACAATTTCCCCAGTCGTTACAAAATTAAATCTGGCAACGCAACGAAAATGATTGATGGCACAGCTGTAAAATATGTAAAGTACATAATCATTAGCAGGTGATTGCATGTCTACTTTCCAATATTCAAATCAGATATTTGCACAGACAATTCTAAAACGTGCCAATGCACAACCCGCTTATATCTTTAAGATTTCAACAGCTGCCTTAACCGTTGATAAAATGATCACGAATCTCCTCATAATAATTCTACTGTCAGACAGTAACTTGGAATAACCGAATGAGGTGACGAGCACATGCAGGCAACGAAAAAGTCAGAATATATAAAACCTTAGCAGGAAAAATACATTTCCAAAATTATAGGAACAACATTTTAATAGAGTATTTTTTTCTCTGCAGCATTTTGAAAACTTAATCTAGTATACTTGTTAATCCCAATTTTGAAATAAAATTTTCAATTCACTTTATTTTGTATTTTACATGAAAATTCTATGAATTGAAATTAATCGCGAATTCGTGAAATACATTGAGATATACTCGAAAAATCGGGAGAACATGCTTGATCAAGACTTCAAAATGTCCCACAATGCTTCAAACTTCGCATTTAACACAAATTTATTCAAATTTCTTACATCTAAGAAATTTCACAAATATCATTTGAATCCAATATTTAATAACCAAACTTGGTATTTTAGTGGTCTGGTAACACCAAATTTAACAAACGTACACACGCGTATTTGATAACCAAAATAGACAGCTCCATTCATTGACAGCTTTCATCAACTCATGGAATTCATTCGGTGTATTTTATTTATAATGTCTGCTGGAAAACACGGTAAGTACATGTTGTTTATTACTAGGTAGGACCTCACCTAAACATCCATAGTGTTTTTGATAAGAAACATACAAACAACGGGGCCAATAAAAATTTCAGGTCAGTGCAGGCTAAAAAGACTATTATTGCATTATTTAGTTCATATATTGATATTTCATAATAAAAAGAAAACTGTATACCCGCGCCACTTGGAGTTATTTATATTAAAAAATTTAATTAGGGTTGAATGTGTCAAATCGCTCGGGATGCATATTTATAACATTAATCATATAAATAGAAAGAATGCACTTTTTCATTTTAAAACAAAAACACGTATTTTTTGAGATAGTTGTGATTGCTTTATTGGATTGTAAAGAAGACATGTTCCGATTAAGTATGGAATAAAATATCCGTCAAATCGGCCCACGTCTCTGATAACAGGCTATTACACTTTTCATTAAATTTTCCATGACTTTTTCACAGAGATGTGGCTGTATATCACCGATGACTCGTTGGAACTTGGAATTGATCTCAGAAATACTTTACAGTTTTTTCGCATAAACCCGAGATTTAACAAAGAAAACAATCCCACGGCGTTAAATCGCATGATTTTGATGGCCAGTTGACATCAGAATTTCTTGAGATAATTTGTTCTGGAAATTGTGTCTTCAATACATCGATTGTTTCATGCGCTGTGTGGTAGGTGGCGCCTTATCATGTAAGGAATGCCGTTCAGTCACTGCAATTTCGGCATGATCTCCAAAAAAGTAAGACCAATCACGCCGCCTGAACAAAATCCACACCAGACAGTTCCTCGTTGTGGGTGCATTTGTTCCTCATGGATTACATGAGGATTTTCTGAGTCCCAAATTCGAAAATTTTCTGTATTCACGAATTTTTTTGTTCGAAAAACTGTCATTGATCCATGGTCTGCTGGGTTGAGCTCCTGAGTAGGCTGCATTTTGCCCGCGTGAAGGTGGAAGTCTTTTGTCAAAATTCGCTGCGTAGTGCTTCGTCAAATTTGGAGTGTTTGAGAACTAAGCCGAATTGATGTTTTCGAGTTTTCGGCGACACTCTCGTTTGCAGCAGCAAAGTTTTCAAGACATCAACCGGTACGTTGATGCACAGGAGTATTACTGTCAATAACTGACCCAGTTTCTTAAATTTTGCTGACCACTCTTCGAATGGTTGACACCAGAGCCCTGCACAAGGGCGCTTGAACGGTTTCAAGCCTATTTGTTATTTTCCAAGCCATGTGATTGTTTTGATTCTGCGAACAAGACATGTACACGATAACGGTGTTGTTTTTGTAAAGAAACAAAACAAAAGCAAGAGAGCTTAAGAGCGAAAAATGTGAGTTTTGATCAAAACCGTAAAACAGATGCACTTGAATATGTTATGCACGACAATAAATGATTCAAAACAAAATTTGTAATTTCGAACGCGTTTTGCATTAAAAAAAAACAAAGTAAACTTTTTTATGAACTTCCATTTGGTTTTGGTTTTCTATGTGAGCAATACTAATAGTACCTATGTAATGTAGGAACAGAAAAAATGTGTAACTTTTAATTTAAAGCAATCACTTCGCGTTATTTTTGTCGTTTTGGTAGTTTATAAAACTGTTCGGTCACTACCTGCGTTGAGTTACGTTATTTAATGGGTAGTTTATAAAACGCAGCGCAACGTTTTGGATCACTTCAGCTGTAAATTGAACTCGCAACAATTCTTCGAGTTAGTTAAAAAAAATTACAAATTTAAAGCAAAATTGCGATAGGTGCCAATTTTGGCTGAAATGCATTCGACGGAGCTCAAACTTTTTTTTTTAAACAATTAAAAATTATATTGTTTACGCACTGAAATTCTTATTTACAATAATAAAATTAGAAATGGAACGTTCAAATAAATAATGCGATGCAAAACATTTAAAATTATATTTAAAAATTATAGACATCAGTTGATGTTGACAATAATAAACAAAAGAACCAATACATTACAATCAATACATACCGCCAAATAGCACGTGTTAATATAGATGGGGAAATTTATTGGACATTGAAACCCAACATAACATAGGTTTTTTACACATTTTATGTGAATATTGTTGGTATTTGCAGTATTATGAATAATAGCAATCTCAAAATCTGTTGACCTACTGAAATAGAGCTAAATTTGTTTTATCTTTTTCATTCTGAGCATTTCACTCCAGATAACTTTTCTAATCTATAGTTGTTTATTTTAGTTGGGCAACTCCATAAACCGCATATGTCAGTGACAGCTTTCGTAAACAAACGCAACGCGAAGTGATATATAAACTACCATTTTTTGACTTTGGCGTTCGCGTTGGCTTTTGCGTTTACGTTCACTTTCGGGACTTTTAGAATACTACCCTATGTAAAGTAAATACAATTCAGTAATTAAGTAAGTTATTATGAAGGTAATTTAATTAAGTAAACTACACTCTAAATTTTTTTGTTGAATTTTACTGCGATAATCGTAGGCAACAGGATGCCTACCAAAAATGCTTAAATTTACACACATGTTTTTTTGCAGTTATTTTTGCTTATTATTGCTTAATGCTTTACCCCTTTTTTGACGTAAATTTTAACCAAATATGTGTAAATTTGCAGCTATTTTGTTTAATTTTAAACAAAAATTGCTTAAGGTTTTACGCTTTTTTTTGTCGCAAATTCAACCAAATATGTGTAATTTTGCAGCAATTTTGTTTTATTTTAAACAAAAATTGCTTTTTTGTCGTAAAATTTAATCAAATATGTGTAATTTTTGCCAAATTTTGTGTAATAAAAAGACTGCGACTAATTTTTTTTGGTGTTTTTATATCTTCAACCAAATCATTTTTAATGAAACATCAATCAATTTAATACATTTAATTCTAAAAAAAATAAAATAATTGAATTCATTTGAAAAGATTTGGGGCCTCGGTATCATTTTCGTAAAAATGTGATCATTTTCTCAGGCTCATATCTTGCAAACCGTTCAGAATGCGTTCAGAATGCGATCATGCACCGACAGCAGCAGCACAGGCAATGCAGTAAGCTCAGCACACGCAACAAGGGACGCAGCACACAATATAAAAGCGACACGACGCTCACATCGAGGCATTACACAGCGCGACGTCAACGAGAGCTCAGCGGTGAAAGCTATAAAGTGAAAGTGAAAGTAAAAAAAGTGAAAGTGCTACAGTATTATTCGCACACAACATTGGCAACTGACAATTTCAATATGCAGTGTGAAAATATTGATTTATTTTGCTACGTTTGCGGTCATCAAACCAGAAAAAAAACATCTACAAGATTTCAGAAGGAAAAGAATCTTTTAACTAGTGAATTCAAAAGAGCATATACATTGTTTTTCGACGAAGTGGACTTGACCGGTGAAAATTACACACCTAATACAGTGTGTCGCCAATGTTATAACAATCTCATGGCATGGTTGAGTGGATGCAGAGGTACTATGAAGTATTGTAAGCCGGTAAACTGGATTAATCGCCCAGGTGATCATGATGCAACCAGTTGCTATGCATGCGTAAATTACACATGTCGTCTAAATCGACATTCTGAGAAGAATAAAATTTATAAAGCAACTGCAACAGCCACACTACCAGTGCTTGTACCTGAAAATTTTGTATCACCAAGGCCGCCAACTCCAGATCGTACTACAGAATTTACAGCAATGAGTACAGCAAGTGGTGTTACTTATGAAGATCCATTTGATACCGATTATGAGCCCCAACAGGGAAGAGATGGACCACAGCTAATAACACAAATGGAAATGGATTTCATTGTGGCCATATTGGGATTATCGCAGCGACTTGCAATATTTTTGACAGCTTTTTTAAAGCAAAGAAAACTCACACATGCTAATGTTAACTCTACGGCGTACCGCAAACGACAAGCTGAATTTCAGATGCTCTACACTCTAAATGATGACAATTCGTTCGCTTACTGCAACGATATAAAAGCTTTGGTGGTAAAAATGGGAATGAACTACATCGCTAGTGAGTGGAGATTATTTATTGATGGTTCTGTTTCAAGCTTGAAAGCAGTGTTGTTGCATGTGTCGAACCGAAAACCTTCCATTCCGCTAAAATATTACGAAATATTTACGAAATATTTCCATCAAATATTACGAAAATAAATGGAAGATTTGCTGTGATTTGAAGGTCATCAACATTATGCAAGGGATCATCGATAAGGGCGGCTTCCCAAAATTCTTTTGTTTTCTTTGTAATTGGGATTCACGCTCACCTCTGAATCAATTCCAGTGTAACTCGTGGAGGCCAAGAGGAAGTGTGGATGAACAAATACAACAACATAGACTGAAGAATGCACCTTTAATTGACAATACTCAAGACATCTTGCTGCCACCGCTCCACATAAAATTGGGACTTGTTAAAAAATTCATCGAAGTGGCCGTTGTAAATTGTCCAAACGCATTCGACTATTTCAAAAGCGTTTTCCCAAAGCGTAGCGATGACAAAATTAAAAAAGGTATTGTAGTAAATTTAAAACGAATTTTTGTTCACCTAATTGTACTATTTACACTATGTTAATGTTTTCTTTTCTGTCTTTATTTTTTGTTTTCATTTAACAGGCGTACTTAATGGCCCTGACATTAGAAAGCTATTCAAGAGCAACTTTGATTCATCGCTTGATGAAAATCATTCAATGGCATGGATTTACCTTCAGCGTGAATGCACCAGAGTCTTGGGAGGAGATCGAGACGCGGAACCGGAAGCAAGAGAATGGGTGAAACAAATGCTGCATTATTTTGAGATAATCGGCGCATCGATGACATTAAAGCTGCATTTTCTTCATTTTCATTTTGACGATTTTATCAAACAACTCCCTACCGAATCCGATGAGCAAGGAGAACGGTTTCACCAAACCACAATGCCCATGGAAAAACGGTACAAAGGCAAAAACCTCGACGCATTGCTTGCAGAGGTATGTTGGTGGAGTCACAAGATCACCCTGTATGATGTTCATGAAGTATTTGAAGAAGAAAGAGCTGATGATGGAGGGCAGTCTGGAAGCAACGTGCCTGTGGACACCATAATTGCTGAATCAGATTCGGACGATTCGGACGACGATTTGGATCCACAACTTAAGAGAGCGCGATTTGCAAGTCCAGGGCCATCAACATTATAAACATAATACGAATACTTTTTTTTAATATTTTTGTAATAGATAGCATAGTATCTCAATGTTGAAGTAAATAAAAAACAAATGAAATTAAAAAACGGTGTTAAGAATAATTCCCAGGAAGTTTATATGTTCTAGAAATTTGTTTATTGAGATCTTAGGTAAATTTTTGTAGTTGATTGTTTCCTTGAATTCTGAACGGTTTGCTACCTATGGACCTGAACACGAGAAAAAAGGTAAAAAAAATCGAATTTTTTTTAAGTTTTTTGCGATTTTGATCTGGAAGGTGAAGTTTTTTTGATTTTATATGTTCTTTATGACAAGAGCTACAACTTTGCCTCAGAGAGTAAATCGAAATTCTGAACGGTTTGCAAGATATGAGCCTGAGAAAATGATCACATTTTTACGAAAATGATACCGAGGCCCCAAATCTTTGGCGGCCCTTAAAAAAAAGTGCATGACTTTGGGAAACACGGGTCTTTTTTTTTTTAGTCTTTTATCACGTAGTGGTGTCCGTATATGGTTATTTTGCCATGACTTAAAAAATTACACACAGTGTAATATTTAAACGTAGGGGGTGTCCGCCTCAACTTTTTTTTTGTATGGGGACCGACCTATACTAGTGCACAGCATAACTTTCCAAATTTTTGTATTAAGTTTTCACAATATTACCGCGTTGTTCTTTCGAAAAGCGCTCCATTTTTAATAATCGGAATATACATATGTGACTGCTGCCAAATTTCAGAATAGCCACTTGCACAACAAAAACAATGATACTAAATTTAAAAAGTGCAATCTGACTGAGACACCCTTTACAAGGCCAATTATTTAATTTTGAGGAAAATGTTGAATATCGCTGGAAGAGACCAAACAATTACAGGTAGGGTATCCAATCGATTAAGCGTTGGTCGATTAATCGAACAATTTGTGTCAAATTTTTGCTCGAGTACTTTAAATCGCTAGATTCCGGGTAATAAATTAATCGAGTAATTTATCCCGATAAATCGAGAACACCATAAATTAATATAATACGAGTATTATAATAAACGTGTACTTAAATTTATAAACGAACAGGTTCCATAACATCTCTACTTATGTACACTTAAGATATGTCAAAATTCGAATATATGAATTAATTAATAGTCATATGATGTGAAAATAAATGCACAATTGAAAACAAAATTCAAATTCTATTTTGGCCAGTCCATTTACATAATTCCGGCCTCGTTTTAATTTTTCGAAGCGTGGGCGAGTCTATTAGGTCAGGGTAGTTTGCTTCTTTGAAGAACTATTAAAACACAGAAGCAATTTTTCTGTATTACCCCCAGAAAAGTAACTGTTATGAAATGGATTGTATGATGGTGTTAAGATAGAAAAAATTTTCTTTGTGATATTTTGTCCAAGAGTTTAATTTCTTAAAATTTAAATAATTTTTTCAGTTGATTTTATGATTTGGAACTTCGAAAAGAATCAAGAAATTTGGCTATTTTAAGATGTAAAGACTAAATGGGAATCAAATGTTTGGAACTGCTTTAATAAATAAAATTTAAGAAAGAGGGATGATTTTGTTGCGAAATAAAACGAATAATGGGTATTTTTTTTTCAATTAAATAAATAAATAAATGGTTTTCCATTACAACCCATGAAGGAATTAGGGAGAGCTTCTCACAACCAGAGAGCTGTGCGCTTTATAGTTTTATACTCACTGATTGGGACCTACAGTTTTACACCGGTTCCGAACGGTATTTTGAGAAGCTTTTTCATGGCTAAGTACTCAATAGTGTCGCCGTCACTAAGCGAGGTGACCGTCGTCGAAAGAAATTTAAAGGTGGTCGGAGCAGGAATCGAACCCAGGATCTCCAGTACAAGAAGCGCGCAAACTACCCATTGCACCACCGAATTGCACCAGGTAAATATTTAATTTGTTGATTTACTATTGAGCCACTATTACTATTGTTGTTTTTCAGCGTAAAATATGTTTCGATCTACATGAATTTTGCACATCATCTTTCCCCAGGCCCAATCTCGGACTGATCTATACATACATACATATACATTTAAGGATTACCTAACGTTTTTCATTGAATATCCTTTAATGAATTTATATTACTTATTTACGTGGTTTATATTTTTATTTAATTCCCATTTCATCAATTTCAGAAGGGTAAAATTACTCGAATAACTCGAGTTATAATCAAAGTTTACTTGCTTGGTCGAGTAATTTAGATATAGTTAGTTAGTTCAATATAATTATAATATAAAATAAATTTTTCTACGGTTCATATTTTTTTTTTTAATTCAGGGGTAGTCCCATATGAGTTAAGGTAGTTTAACATATGTGACCTGCTCCACGAAAAGGGACCTCTGCGCCGAAAATTTTTTTTTTTACTTTCAAATGCCGCAAACCGCAAGTTTCTATGTCTTTTAGTTTTTTTACAAATCACCTGTAAAGATGAACATAATTAATGAAAAAATTGAAAAATGTGATATAAACAGATAATATATATATTTGAAATTTAAAAAAAGTTCAATATCAAAGGTACAAAATTACAAAAATATCAAAATTTTACTCTTTTTTACTCCTAACACGCTTTTTTGGTGGTTCTTCTGTATTTTGCTGCTTTTCACCTTTGTCTGATTTTTTTTAAGAAGTTCTTCCAGTTTTTTTTTTGTTATTTTCATCTCCAATTTATTCACCATTGTAGCACGTTTCTTTATAGATTGTTTATCTCCGTCTTTGTTTCTGGTTTTCACATCAGCTTGAGCTTTTTCAACTGCAGCTGTCTTCTTAGGGAGTTTTTCCACTTTTAATACCGATTTTTTAGGAGTCTCAGTTTTGTTTTCAGTCAGTTTTTTTTGTTCTTATTTTTTTGGTGAATGCCTTGTTTTCGGTTGATGTATATTCTTCGGATTTCGCTGCCTTCTTCTTCATCGGTTTTTGTGGCTTCGGAGCCACATCATCGCACTTTTTCTTATCGAAAACAAGCTATCGAAAACAAGCGTCGTATCGAAAACAAGCGCATAACCATGCGCAAAACACTGAAAAACGAAGCGCTTTTTTTAAACGCGCTTTTCTCAATAACTTCTTTTCGGCGCAGAGGTCCCTTTTCGTGGATCAAGTCACATATATTAATATTTCATAAGATAGATTAATAAAGGGTCCGCCATCTAACTTTTTTTTTGAACTAGTGCTTATTTCGTGAATGGTAACACTTAGCTCATGTCTGATTTGACAGATAGTTTTATCCTTCCGCTGAACAAATATGGTTGTGTATACGCTTGAACAACGCTGGGAAATATTGCGACATTACTTTGAAAATCATGGTAATGTTGAAGATGCCGATATTGCCAAAAAAAATCATCTTTTCAGATGAAGCTCATTTTGATCTTGGCGGGTATGTAAACAAGCAAAATTGTCGCATTTGGGGCACAGAAAGGCATAATTGGGCCATTTTTCTTCGAAAAGGAGCAAGGAGTGGCCGTTACAGTCAATGGCCATCGTTATCGGAGCATGTTGAACAAATTTTTGTTCACAAAAATTGAAGAGGAGGATATTGGAAACATTTGGTTTCAACAGGACGGCGCTACGTGCCACACAGCCGAAGCTACACTCGATGTATGGCGCCCTGTTTTTGAAGATCGCATTATCAGCCGCAGAGCTGATGTCGTTTGGCCACCTCGGAGCTGCGATTTGACACTATTATTTGTGGGGTGCCCTCAAACATAAGTGTTACGCCGACAAGCCAGATACAATTGACGCTTTAAAGGACAATATTCGTGAAGCCATTGGTGAAATACAGCTGCACACAATCGATAATGTGCTTAAAAATTGGACCGATCGTGTAGGCTACTGCATGACCAGCCGAGGCAGCCATTTGAATGCAATTATTTTCCATTATTAATCGGAACGATTGTACTTTCAAATAAAAAATTTATTTGGCGGACCCATTACAACATATTTTAGCGAAACAAATTCTTTCGTTTTATAAATTTATAATTTTCATATATTTTTTCAATTGGTAAAGAGACAATTCTAGATCATAAAATCTTTTACGCTAGACTTTCCTCAATCAATGAAAAGAAATACTCGAATTCTTTCAATGAGGTTTTCTATCTTGCTTCTTAATAATATGAATACAAACAAGAAAGGGTAATCAATAATATAATATGTCCTTACTAAATTGAGTAAATTAATACCCTATCCATATTGTAAGCAACTTATTTAGCATAGTATTACAACCCTCAACCATATGTAGTCCAAGCAGCACTTCAAAGTTAATTAAAGTACCATACAGCATGCGTTCAAAATGTCGATGTTCATGTGTCCTGCAGTTCACACGATGACGCACAGTTTGCTGCGTTCTTCATCGACCCATGAGCCGAGTAATCCACCGCTTAGAGTGATATCTTTATTTATTTTTTATATAATTGTCGTGAATGTTTTTATTGAAAGAAATCAAAAATACACCAAAGTAAATTGGCATAAATCAATTTCTTCAATAATTTTGTTTTAAAAACTA
Source organism: Phaonia tiefii (assembly GCA_963931995.1). Taxonomy (NCBI): domain Eukaryota; kingdom Metazoa; phylum Arthropoda; class Insecta; order Diptera; family Muscidae; genus Phaonia; species Phaonia tiefii. The sequence goes on from OZ008368.1 coordinate 140,768,173, forward strand.
AACAAAGTATGTTGCGAATGTCTTAGTCCCAAAACAAACTTGCGATGCAAGCTTTATTATAGAACATTAACTTATATTAAAATGTTAAACATTTCATACAAGTATCGTACAACTGTAATTGCTTATAGTTAGTTTTACTTTGATATATGTATATGTATGTGTTGTACACATAATATATTTTTTAGTTTTATTTAACGGGTAGGAACACATTAATGATCCTTCCGCAGGTTCACCTACGGAAACCTTGTTACGACTTTTACTTCCATCTGTACTTAACGTTATATAATTTTCTAATATTTTGAGAAACATTGAAACATTTTTTACATATTTCAATTGGTTTAGAATGAGAAAAATTTGTCTGAATATTCTTTTCCGTTAATTTGCCTATATACAAGTTCATATCATTATTGGGTAGGTTAGTCTCGACATTTGGATAATTTTCCAATAATGATAAAATATTATCTTGTTTGTAATTACTGCAATTTACGCGTTTAAATTATCTAAACATTCGTGGAGATCCTATAATGAGGTCGAAAAGTGGTAGATTTATATGAAATTTTAAGGGAAAATTATCTGAAAATTTTGGTAAACTAGTTACATCAACAGTCAAGATTAATCAAGTTGGAACTTGCAATAAAATGGTCAAGAAGTGATGACCCATTTGGGAAAGAAGGTGTTCGAACAGAAATTCTTACAAATTCTAAAGGCAACATTTGAAGCCAGTTAAAAAGAGCTGATCCATTCACATTATTCACAGAATCTCCCCAAGAGACATGTTTAGAATTAAGGGCCCCGCCAAGGATAACTCCATGGTAGTCCATTGAAAATCGGTAAATTGATGACAAACCGTAATAAATATCTTTTCGAAAAGAGTTGCAAGTATAGTGAAGAAACGAGGAACTTTTTGATTGTTCCATTATCAGACACTTCTATTTTAACCGTTATGTTTGGAAGATTAAAGTTTGGAATATTCACTACTTGAAATTTAAAAATTTTACGTATTGCAATACCAATTCCTTGCAAGTTATCGTTTTTTATAAAAAATTAATTATCCAAATTAATCGGTGAATATCCCGTAAGTGTGTCTCTTGAATAAATGCAATGTCATTACTTCTCAAGATGTAGTTCAACTCGTCTGCTCATTTCTCTTAGAGGCCTTACATTAAAAGTTAATAGTGTAAAATAATCACGGTTCATAATTTTTTTTAACTTCAGCTTCTTCTTTCGACAATGTCTTATAGCATTTCACAAAATTTTCTATTCTTTCCTCAAGAGTTTGTGTGTTGCAGATAATATTTGCAATTTTTAAAAACTCCGCTATAATTGGAGGTTTTTCCGATTTTTTTGGGGTTCCGGCGAGTTTTGAAATAAACTCGCAAATGATTGTCCCGGAATTGTGTAACCGCAATTTTTAACTGCATCTGCAACTTTGGATGAAGCTTGGTGTTGGCTTTCTTTAAAAACGCAGTATTAACCTTGCAACCTCTATAGCTTGAAGGATCTCTCTCCGCATTAGCGCAATAGGGAAGGTTGTCTTGGCTTGAAACAAATGTACATTTTCCCGGAAGATGTTTACCGTCACATTGCACACAAACAAAAGGTTTGTTACAATTTTTCGACATATGGCCTCATTGTTCATATATATGAATATGTAAATATTTTTTCCGATATTTTCAAAATTTGATTTTATTTTTTTATACGTCTTATTTGTTTGAAAATTTCAAACGAAGTCCCTGTCCCGTACAAATTAAGCTATAATTAACTTTAGCGGGGTACAAAAAAAAACACACACTTAACATGTAACAGTTTTATTCATATCTACATTAAACTGATTTCAATGCGAAAATCATTTCCTAATTTGAGAGAGATGTTCATGTATGAAGAAAATCTTAATAAGTTTAAAACAATTATCTATGAAATTATTTTAATTTTCAAATTTGAAGAAAAAAATTTTTGAAATCTTAATTAATTCTTATTCAAGTCATAAAGTCATCTTGAAATTTGAATAATGTATTATGTTGTAACTACTGTAATTAGATAGTATTTGAATATGAATTAGTTTATTATTTTATGTTAAAGTACCAAAGTAAAAATTAAGATGAGTACCCTTATTGTATATCTTACACTCCTGGCTTATCCGAAACGTTAATGATATTTATCTTTATTCAAACCACATCATAATTATTTGGATTTGCGAAGAGCGCTGTCGCGTTCTATAAGAATATGTAAAGGGATTTGAAAGTATTTGTAGAATATCACTCATTATATGTTAATCTCTCATTTTTTATTCTCACTATACCTAAATATATCATACGGTATTTTATTGCTTCTCACTTTGACACTTGTCTATCCATAAGAATTGCCGTTCGCACCTATATTATGCTCTCACTAAAGGTGAGTCTTGTATTTATTTCTCAGTTATGGCGATCGCACTATATATAATATATTCACTCTTTGGTTCCAAATAGAAAACCGGTTCGAGTAGCTTCTCACACTTATTGTATTGTATTTATTGTAACTCTCTTTTTTCAATCGTTTCTAAACAAATTTAACATTCTCATGATCTCTATAATATCTCTGAACTTTATGTAAAATATTCTCCATTCTGATGTCAAGCGTGAATAAAATAAGTTCGAAACTGAGCCCAAGTATTTTTATTTTCGAAAGACATTCCTTGAAAAGAATCAAATCTTTACGCAGTTGTTAACTTGAGCACGAAGATCGAAAGGACTACTGCGGACCTTAATAAGCTGTAGTAGTAAATTAAATTTTATCAGTAGGATCGCAGGAAGACCGTAAGGACTACTGTGACCACTGATTCATCAATTCAATTAAATAAAAACTATCAGGGAAATTGTATGGAAATGTCGTTTAGATCTTATTGAAGCATAAAATCATATAAATAGAAATCATGTTTCTTAAGTTTGGTAACCATTGGTAATATTGCCTAGTTTGGGTTTTGTAATTTTTTTTATAGAAAGGAAAGGTGGCATTATTGCCCAAATCAATGTTCACAAATAGCAGTTTTCTTTGATATACGAAAAGCTTACGACTGTGTGTGGAGGAAACTAATCCTCCAGAAACTTAACTCAGCGCAAATTCAAGGCAACATGGCTGCATTTATTTCAAACTTTCTCGAAAATATAACTTTTTCTTGCTTGGTAGGCCACAAATATTCCGACGGGTTTTCCCTAGAAAACGGAGTTCCACAAGGTTCAGTGCTCAGTTTAACCCTCTTCCTTTTAGCTATAGACCCCATAGCTATAGACCCCAGTATGCAGATGATCTTGTTATATACTGTTCTGGCAAAAAAGTTTCGGCAATCTTAAATAAATTGTAAAGAACTATAAACAAACTTGAGAAATGGGTCGATACTAGCGGATTTCGATTTAATGAGGAGAAAACTGTAGCTTAATTAATTAATTAATTTGTCGTTAATTTGTCGCTAACATTATATGAAGAACAAGTATCATTTGTTGAAAAACATAAGTTTTAAGGTGTAATTTTCGATCACAAATTGTCGTTTAAATACAATATACAACATATAAAAGGGAACACAAATTCAGCCATGAACATTTTAAAAATGCTTAGATGCTCCCAATATTGATCGGATCAAAAATCATTACTGAGAATATTAGGCTCAATCGTCTTACCTATTATAGAATATGCAGGACCAATATACGCATACACCAGTGAATCGATACTGGTAACACTCGATCCAATTCTTAACACGGGAGTTAGATTGTCTATTGGAGCATTCAAAACTAGCCCATCTAGAAGTTTACAGGCGATTTCAGCATATCCACCTCTTCAGTTAAGAAGACTTAAAATGTTACTAAATTATACATTAAAAATACTCTCTCCAAAAAAATACCGACGGAAATAAAATAGAACTACTTAAATCAAAATCAACAAAGTACTTCCCACTTTATGCTAGAGCAGCATTGGAATTTGAAAACGTTGTTTCAAACTATAACGTAGATTATAAGAGCATAGACATTACTACACCTCCTATCATACCTCCATGGACATACGTTAACACGATCCCCATCGCCTCACCCTAATGTCTTAATCGACACAATTCCCATCGTCTCACTCTAATGTCTCGTTCGACCACTAACTGCAATGTCAGCGATGGGATTTCAATTGCAACCAACAGTAATGTTAGCGAATAGCTCTGGCTAATGAAACGGAACTCCACACACGAGGCGCAACATCAGCAGTCTACGTGGTTCCCACCAAAAGAAGAATAAAACAGAACACTATGCACGAGGCGCAACATCAGTAATCTGCAAATGAGTTAGGATAGTATTAAGAACCATAAAGTGTATTTGGAAATAATAATAAAGTCAGTTTAGTAACAGAACTCAAAACTTGAAGTTGTTTATAAGAAGGAACTTCATAATTGGCGCCCAACGGGAAAAAATTGATTAACTCGTTATAAAAGCAAATAAGTGTTAACAATTAAATAAAAATAAAAAGAACCCAAACCACCCTGTTAATAAAATAAACAAATAACTAAAGGTTAACTCGTTATAAAAATGAGGTGTGAAAAATGGGAAGATAAACCAAGTAACCAAAGCCCAAGGAAAACAAACTAGTTAAATCGTTTAAAAAAAAAAACAAACAAGTATTGAAAAAGAAAAAAACAAAATCACCAGCGCTCACCGGAAAAAGAGCAAATAAATAACAAAAAGTTTACTCGATATAAAAACAAGGTGTTTAAATAGAAAATCAACTATAAAGCCAAATATAAAATAAAGACATAAAGGAAAAAGTGCCCAAGTGCTGACAATAACAAAATAGTCACCAGAGCTTCGAAATAGCCTGAGCCGCGAAGAAGAAAAGAGAGAGGAAGCAGCTTAGTTTTAGCAGCAAAATCAACAGCAGAAATGAAAAGCCGACGCAGACAAGAATTGTAAGATTTAATTAATTTTAAGAATACACGAAAATTAAACCTAGAGTAATCCTATAAAATTTTAGGTTAAATTTAATTTAGAAGGTTAAATTTAAAAAATTAATTAATACTTTTTCTGGAAAAATAAAATTATCTTGCTATAGTGGTAAAGATATAAATTTTTTCTCTGAATGAATGGACAGGAATTAGATCAAGAAATCGAGCTTTTGACAGAAGGTATTAATAGAATTTCGGTTGATAAAAGAACGAAAGATAATTCAAACATGACGACAGCAGAGCACTTACGTATTCTTATAGATACCGCCATCACGGCAGCTTTAATGACACAAAGACAAACATTCGAAGCACAGGTAACTGAATTGAAAAATCGGATTGAGACAATTGCGGCACCAACCCCTGAGATCGAATCATACAGGGAAATAGAGATTATTCAGGGACGTCAGTGTGACGAATCCCTGGACATTGTGAAGTCGGTACCGGACTTTGAGGGAAAGCACGAAACATACGTATCGTGGCGCCAAGCGGCACATACTGCTTATAAATTTTTTGAGAGTCATGATGGAAGCTCCAAACATTACCAGGCAGTGGCCATTATTAGGAATAAAGTAAAAGGACCGGCAGACATGGTGCTGACCTCTTTACTTATTCAGACAAGCGGCCCATTTATCTTATAGAGCAAGAGCTTTCCACACTCCGCCAAGGGAACATGACACTCTTGCAATTCTATGACGAAGTAGAGAAGAAACTGACCCTACTTACGAATAAGACAATCATGACATATGACGGACCTATTGCCACATCGATCAATGCTAAATACAGGATGGATGCGCTACGCGTGTTTATTTCCGGTACCAAGAAGGAATTGAGTAACGTACTCTTTTCGGCACGGCCAAGCGATTTGCCGTCGGCTCTAGCCTTGGCGCAAGAAGTTGAGTCTAATCGCGAGAGATATTTGTTTGCGACGAACTACGCTAAGTCCCGGGAGGATAAAGAGAGACAACGAGGTGAACCACAACCGTCAGCTGGAGCGCAGAATAAAAACCCCCATTTTGCCAGACGGCAAGTATCTGACAATAGAAATGCGCAAAGACGTGACACGGATGAACCAATGGACGTGGACGAGTCATCACGTTTTAGGCGGTCAACGAGATACAACTCAAATAACGTCGGCCCTTCGCAGGGGCAATACAATGACCAGACGAATGCGCAGACAGTGAAAAGGCCGAACAGTGGTACGGCTAGATTCACTGGGCCTAAACAACAGAGAATCAATATACTTTCGCAGGAAGCTCCTCAGACAGAGCGGGAGTATCATGAATTGGCAGAACTAGAAGCGGACGACGTTGACGTTGATGCTGCAGACGATTATGACCACATTAATTTTTTAGGAATGGCTCCCTGCTACCATACATAGAAAGGGTTATAGCAGGGAGGACAATTAAATTATTAATAGATACTGGGGCTTCAAAGAATTACATAAAACCTATAAAAGGATTAAAACATGTGGTCCCAGTAGATTGTCCTTTTGTAGTGAAATCTATTCATGGCTTCACTACCATTAGGGAAAAATGTGTCGCTAACGTTTTCGACACTAATACCAACTTCTTCATTCTTCCATCACTTTCAACGTTTGACGGTATTGTCGGCCTCGATCTGTTAACACAGATGAGTGCGACATTAGATTTTAAAAATAAGGAAATGAGGACTGAGACAGGAGTACAAAAGCTTTTATTCCTAATATGCGCAAACGTGAACTTTACGAAAGTTGAGGATATAGAAGTGCCTCAGGTAATATCTGGGAAATTTAGGGAAGTGCTGAGAAGTTGTCGGGAGTTTTTGCAAACCCCAACGAATCACTTCCCTACAACACTAACATCGTTGCCACTATTCGCACCAATAGTGACGATCCGGTGTACTCTAAGCTATACCCGTATCCTGAAAAATGGCGTGATAAGACCGTCCAGATCCCCATACAACAACCCCATTTGGGTTGTGGATAAGAAGGGAAAGGACGAACATGGAAACACGAGGAAACGTCTCGTAATAGATTTTAGGAAATTGAATAATATAACTGTTGACGATAAATATCCCATCCCGGAAGTGACAGTGATTCTTTCAAATCTTGGTAAAGCAAGATTTTTCACAACACTGGACTTTAAGTCAGGTTTCCACCAGATTTCACTCTCCGAACGAGACAGAGAGAAAACTGCCTTCTCGGTTGGAAATGGAAAGTATGAGTTTTGCCGGCTCCCTTTCGGCCTCAAAAATGCCCCTAGCATCTTCCAAAGGGCCATAGATGATGTTTTGAGGGAGCAAATCGGAAAAACGTGCTACATTTATGTAGATGATGTTATTATCTTTTCCGAGAATGAGGAGGATCACACTAAGCACATCTCATGGGTCTTAGAAAGACTGTACGAAGCTAACATGAGGGTTTCTCGGCAAAAATCACACTTTTTTAAGGAAAGTGTTGAATATCTCGGATTCATTGTGTCCAGAGAGGGAATCAAAACAAGCCCGGAAAAAGTTGAAGCGATCCTCAACTATGAACAACCCACAACACTTTTTAACGTCAGATCATTTCTGGGTCTGGCAAGTTACTACAGGTGCTTCATTAAGGATTTTGCTTCAGTAGCAAAACCACTGACCGACATCCTGAAGGGAGAAAATGGTAAGGTCAGCGCCTCTCATCCAGGAGAATTAAGATAGACTTGAACGGAGAACAGCTCCAAACCTTCGGGAAATTAAGGGAAATTCTTGCCTCTGAAGAGGTCATGTTACTTTACCCAGACTTTAAGAGACCATTTGATCTAACAACAGACGCGTCCGCATTGGGCTTAGGCGCCGTTCTCTCTCAAAGCGGTAGACCCATAACGATGATATCAAGGACATTGAAGGACAGAGAACTGAACTATGCGACGAACGAGCGCGAATTGTTGGCTATTGTCTGGGCCCTTCAGAAGCTAAGAAATTATCTATACGGCGTGAGGAACCTGCATATTTATACTAACCACCAACCTCTTACGTTTTCCGTTTCGGATAGAAACCCAAACGCTAAGATTAAACGTTGGATGGCATTTGTAGATGAACACAACACGAAAATTTTCCACAAGCCTGGCAAGGAGAATTATGTCGCAGACGCGCTTTCACGTCACAATATTCATGCTCTGAATGCAGAACCACACTGTGCCGCTAATCCTCTTGGTTCTCAGGACTGCCATACCTTAGAAGAAGAACCCTGCTCGGATATTGCTACGGTTCATAGTGAGATATATTTGACTCACACAATCGAGTCCACTGAAAAACCAGTAAATTGCTTTAAGAACCAAATAGTCTTACACGAAGCAAACTATTCTGCACACGGTAATTTCATAATTTTTTCGGAGAAGACTCGTCACATTATTGACTTTACTGATCGTAACACTTTGATTGATCAAGTTAAACTGGCGGTAAACCCGGGTGCTGTAAACGCGATACATTGCGATCTTCCGACGCTGGCGCGTGTCCAACATGAGTTAGTAAAGTATTTTCCTTCCACTAAATTTTGGTACTGTAAGAGCATGCTACAGGACATTTTCGATACGAACGAGAGAGGTAGTTGTCACTGAACACAACCGTGCCCATAGAGCGGCTCAGGAGAACGTTAAGCAGATTCTCGCCGATTACTATTTTCCAAAGATGGTTAGGTTGACGAACAAATCGATACTGGCCATTATGAAATTCTACTTGCAAGGAATAGAATGATAATTGCCGAAATTTAAACTCTATTGATGTCAGTCACACTTGCTAAAATAGGGATTATAAATCCCGTCCTTTTAGATTCCGAGGACTTAAAGAATGTATTGAAGATAGGCTTAATGAATGCAACTGTAACAGATCTTTTGGAGGTATCGCCGATGGTGTGATGTCGACGATGGTGTGATGATTATCAATGACAACACTCCCGTCATAAAAAAAAAACGCTGACGGCTCCTCTACAACAGTTACCGGCACCTACCTAATCACCTTTGACGATGAAATCAATGTTAATGGATCCATCTTTAAGAACCAGAAGGGCGAGCTAAAGAAAATCCCTACCTCGTCAATAACAGTGACTCTCAATATAAGCTACCAAGAGGTACTCAGTCTTCCGTATCTTCAGAGGTTAAGCATAGAAAATTTGCGACACATCAACGAGGTCAGGGAAAGGACAATAGCGGGCCCTGCAATTTCGGGCCTGATAACCATAATTCTGCTCATCAGTTTTTTTATTATCTTCAAGATCCACCAAAGTCGAGCAATAAGACGCCACGACGTCGAGGCCGTTATCAATAGCTACAAGAGGCCCGAGGACGGCCCACATGTAAGTGAGGGAGGAGTTAACACGATCCCCATCGCCTCACCCTAATGTCTTAATCGACACAATTCCCATCGTCTCACTCTAATGTCTCGTTCGACCACTAACTGAAATGTCAGCGATGGGATTTCAATTGCAACCAACAGTAATGTTAGCGAATAGCTCTGGCTAATGAAACGGAACTCCACACACGAGGCGCAACATCAGCAGTCTACGTGGTTCCCACCAAAAGAAGAATAAAACAGAACACTATGCACGAGGCGCAACATCAGCAATCTGCAAATGAGTTAGGATAGTATTAAGAACCATAAAGTGTATTTGGAAATAATAATAAAGTCAGTTTAGTAACAGAACTCAAAACTTGAAGTTGTTTATAAGAAGGAACTTCATAATTTATATATCTAAATTTAAGGGTTGACTTATCTCTAGTTTAGTTATTGCAGCAAAGAAAATATTACACCAATTGAGATACAGAATAAATTCTTAGAAAAAATAAATACTGTATATAAAGACTATGCATGTTGGTATACCGATGGATCAGTTGTAAACGAAAAAGCTACCTTTGCCGTAGTTTCGGGTGATATTGTTATATCTATACGTATCCAAAACTTTTCATCTAAAACATGCTTGGAAAATATCAATAATACAATTTTTAATAATACAATTCTTATAATTACTGACAGCAAAAGCTGCTTAGATGGCCTTTGTGATATTTATTCGAAGAATACCGTAATACAGCAAATAAGATCCCTCCTACTTAATTTAGATAATCAGGATATAACATTTATATGGGTTCCAAGTCATTTCAATATAAAAGGAAATGAAAAAGCAGACAAATTTGCAATAGAAGCGATCAACAAAACCATCTCCGAGGTACAATACCAATACACCGACTACAAAGTGACACTCAAAAGACACATATCGGATCTTTGGAACGAACTATAGATGAATAATAATAATACGAAATTATTTCAAATCCAAGCAACGTTTCTCTTAAAATCACAAAATACAATCTGCACGAAACTGATACAACTAAATTAGTTAGGTTACAAATTGGTCATAGTCTTTTCATCCATAAACACATTATTGAAAAAACATCACCCCCGAATGCCAGTGCAAACAAACACTAACAGTATATCATATTTTTAATGAATGTAATCTTTTACAAGAAAAAAGACACAAGTATAAAATCAATGGTATTCAAAACTTAGTAAATGAAAATAATTTTGAAAATGTGAAGAAATTTCTTACAGAAATAAATTTATATAATTATATTTAAATAATGTCTGTTAAATAAAAATACCTCAAAATTCTCACGCACTTATATAAACACTAAACTATAAATAATGAATAATGTAATATATATATGTATGTATATTCCTTTATCTCGGTCCATATAACCTTTCTGTGTTGGGGCCGTTTAATAAAGCAAATATAATAATAATAATAATCAAAGTGCACAACACACTACCAACAACAATGGTGATTTTGTATATGAATGTTGGCAAATTTCCTGTTTCTTATTTGAATGTCAAGGACTGAGACGAGACAGCAGCATTATAACTCCCCACACAAAACGCAACAACGATCGCGAAGAGACACCACGGCCGATTCCAATTTTAAGAAAAATTAGACCGATACACCAGCGTATGGCTGAGTATCGCGTAGTTCGAGAAAGAATTTTTGGATAACGTTCTGACAGAATTGATAGAGCACGAATACGATACCAGAAACGACGATTGGTGCGGAGAGAGATTGCCGCTACCACTCTCTTCGAAGGAGAAGACAACAGATTCTATGCGAAAGTCAACATAGGTGGTATAGAAATAGAGGGCCTTGTGGACAGCGGAGCACCGGTGACATGCCTAGGTAAAGGATGCCAAGAGTTAAATAAAAATAAAATAAATTTGTACCTCGTACCATAGCTGGAACGCGAGTTATGAGTGATAATATATAAACGTGTCGTTGACACATTTACAAATGTATGTACGTATTAATATCAATAACACCATTACCAATGTATGTATATATATTTATGTTGTATTCTGTCTAGACACTACGTTAGCATAAACTTAAATAATACAAAGAATTAACTTACCCAATTTCCGTAAAGAACAAATAAAATGCAATCTTGTAATTATATTAACTTGCTCAATTTCCGTATAAAACAAATAAAAGCAATTCTTGTATTTTGGACATAAATAAAGTAAAATGTTTAATGTGCAATTTTATATTATAAAGTATTGTAAATAACAAAAAGAAAATCAGTAATAAACTCAACTTCAATCCAGAAAGATAAACTTCGTTTTATTTTTTTTGGGAAATATAGCAAAAGCTATATAACTGGCGCAGTCGAAAAAAAAGTTGACGGAATATCAACTTTCGCTCTCGATTAAAACTATTAAAGTACATAATAGTATAAAATCCGCGAACAATTAGTGCATATAATTGTTAGTGAATATACAGTTAATGAAGATAATTATAAGTGAATAAAACTATTAGTGCAAATAATAGTGACTAAAATACTATTAGTGAATATAATAGTGAACAATTAAATATAGTTTAGTGAAAATAAGACTTTGAACTAAAAGTAAGAAAATTTTTAACAAATAAATAAAAAAAAATAATAAGAAGAAACTATAACATATCTAGAAAATCACACCATAAACTCACTTGTAGAAACCATAAAGCTAAAAGTTTCAATAGTTTCAATATTGTCCGCTGTAAAAACGGCAAATATACAAAAAAATACACACAACAATATCAACCTACCACCAGAAACCAACATCAAACCATCAACAGCAAGAAACAACATCAAATCACCAGCAGCAAAAGCAGAAAACAAAAACATCAACAACAACAGCAAGAGCAGAAAACACCAACAATAGCAGCAACATCAACCAACAAAGAACTACTACAATTGGATATGGAGATATTTATAATAACATTAGGGTAAATAAGTAACACTTTAATTATTAAGTAACATATAAACATATATTTAAAATAAAGTTGGTCCATCCATGCGAAAAATACATAGAACCAAACCTTACACACGCATTTTTAGACAACTAACACCTATTCCAGAAAACAGGGAAATGTCAGTAACTAACGATAATCCATCACCTTCTAATACACAAGTGCAAGCCCAACATCCACCTATGAATCAAATATTTGAGTCATTGAGAATCCCGGATGCGGTAAAAGATCTTCCAAAGTTCGACGGAAATCCGAGATTGTTATACGAATTTTTAGCAAATGTTGAGGAAATTTTAGGATACTTAAATAACGTAGATGGGACAAGTTATGCGAGAATTATCTTAAGGGCAATACGAAATAAAATAGTTGGTCCAGCCAACGAAGTTCTCAATGTTTATGGTACTCCTCTAGTTTGGGAGAATATAAAGGGTAATCTTATTCTACACTATTCGGATAAACGGAACGAAACATCCCTTATAAAGGACCTACATAATTTGAGACAAACGACTCAGTCAGTCCAACATTTCTACAGTTCAATAGTAGAAATACAGTCGTCAATTAATAACAATATTTTAATTCATGAATCAAATCCAAGTGTCATAGAAGCGAAACGGAAACTCTTTGCCGACATGTGTTTAAATACATTTTTATCTGGCCTTAAAGAACCTTTAGGCTCAAACATTAGATCAATGAGACCTGGGTCAATGGCTGAAGCTCTTTCCTTTTGCGTACAAGAACAAAATATTTATTATACTAAAAAGCCATTTGCTAACATATATTCTACTCCCCAACAGAATGTTAGATATTTTCCACCAAACTACCAAAATTATACACCTACTCAATCATACCAACCAATAGTGAACAATCCGAACAGACTTTCACAACAGTTTCCTAGACAGCCTGTAACTCCATATCAAAATAATACTACTAGATATCAGAATCCAGTCGGTAACGGTCAGAATCCCCACTTTAGTGTACCTAATAATAATTTTGGACAGAATAGACAATTTAACATACCTCAGAAGTATACACCAAATTTGAATAATAATAATAATCCATTTAATCCTAATTTCGGACAAAGACAATATCGTCCACAAAATCTTCCACCCCCTGAACCAATGGATGTCAGCTCAGGCTTTACTCATTTGAGGAAACCGCCAAGTATGCAGACACAAAGAACAGTGAATACTTTTAAACCTCAAGAGATTCATAACATTGACACTGAAGACACCCCTTACCCGTACACAAATTTAGAAGAACACTACTATTATCACCAGAACGATTATGTTCCACAGGATGATATGAATACTCAGAACAATTTTGATCATAACTTTATTTTCGGACAAAATGACCAGTACGAACATAACAATAAGAATGAAATTGATGATAACGAAAATTTTCAGGTGAATGCCTCCCCGGATCAACCGGATATTTAGATATAAATAAACATGGACATACATTACCTTATATAAATATATCTTCCCCTTTTAATAGACCATTAAAATTTTTGATCGACACTGGAGCCTCATCTTCGTTTATAAATCCAGAATTTGTTGACCAGGACGATTGTCAAAATTGTGAACCAATTACTATCACCACGATTTTAAATAAACATTCCTTAGATAAGAAAATCCAACTACCATACTTTGTGGAGTTCAAAGAGAAAGGTGAAATGGAACTATTTGTCTTTAGATTCCATAATTATTTCGATGGATTAATAGGACTAGATGTTTTAAATGCATTAAAGGCTAAAGTAGATTTAGGCAATAAAACACTAATCACAAACAATTCTGTAATACCGTTGCAATTTAAACCCAATCTAACTTCTGGAAAAATTCTAATTCCACCTTGTTCAAAATTTATTATTAAAGTTCCTGTCGATTGCCGAAACGGTGATTTTTTCATGCAAAGAACATTTTTTGAACCGGACTTATTTATCTCGGAGGGTATCTATACCTCAAGAGAATGGTACAGTTTTGTTGAGATAGTCAACACATCAGACCAAGAGAAAGTAATTTGTATCGAACAGCCTATGAAAACTACTCCATATGAAAACCAAAATTTTATTGAAGTTAATAACTTCACAATAGATTCAGACACATCCTATCATGAGGATAATATAACAAAATTTTTGAGAACGGATCATTTAAATAGCGAAGAGAAAAAAGCTTTAACTAAAATTTGTAAGGACTTTGATGACATATTTTTCAAAGAGGGAAATCCTCTTAGTTTTTCTAACCAAATTAAACATCGGATTAAAACTACCGATGATATCCCTATCTTCACAAAGTCCTATAGGTATCCCTACGTCCACAAAGAGGAGGTACGGAAACAAATAGACAAAATGCTACAACAGGGCATTATAAAACCAAGTTTTTCACCTTGGAGTGCTCCTGTATGGATAGTACCGAAAAAAAAGGATGCTAGTAATGTACAAAAATGGAGACTAGTTATAGATTATCGTAAGTTGAATGAGAAAACAATTTGCGACAAATATCCTATACCCAATATCACAGATATATTAGACAAATTAGGCAGGAGTATGTACTTCACAACATTAGATCTTGCCAGTGGTTTTCACCAAATAGAAATGCACCCCGAGCATGTGGGAAAAACTGCATTTTCTGTAGATGGCGGTCACTTTGAATTTGTTAGAATGCCATTCGGCCTTAAAAACGCCCCGTCCACATTCCAGAGAATAATGGATAATGTGTTGAAAGACTTAATAGGTACGGTTTGTCTTGTATATTTAGACGACATAATTGTCTACTCCACCTCGTTACAAGAACATATGTTAAATTTAAAGAAAGTTTTCGAAAGGCTAAGAGAATCAAATTTAAAAATCCAGTTGGATAAATCGGAGTTTTTACATAAGGAATGTGCGTTTTTAGGACACATTGTTTCCACCGAGGGAATAAAGCCAAATCCTGAAAAGATTCACGCAATAAAGAAATTTCCTATTCCAGAAACACAAAAAGAGATCAAATCATTTTTGGGACTATTAGGCTATTATCGAAAATTTATACAAGACTTTTCGAAGTTAACAAAACCCTTAACCGAATGTTTAAAAAAGGGAAGGAAAATTATTTTAAATGACAGATATCAGAAAACATTCGAAATATGCAAGAATCTATTGATCAATGACCCTTTACTTCAGTACCCAGACTTCTCAAAACCTTTTATCTTAACTACTGATGCGAGCGACTTTGCTTTAGGAGCAATTCTTTCACAAGGTCCAATCGGAAGTGATAAGCCGATATGTTATGCCAGTAGGACACTGACGAGCAGTGAAATAAACTACTCGACAATAGAGAAAGAATTGTTAGCCATTGTTTGGGCAACAAAATATTTCAGGCCCTACTTATTCGGACATAAATTTAAAATAGTAACCGATCACAGGCCGCTCACTTGGATTATGAGTCTTAAAGAGCCGAATTCAAAATTAGTACGCTGGAGGTTAAAGTTAGAGGAATTTGATTATGAAATTCTTTACAAAAAAGGCACACTTAATACAAATGCAGACGCTTTAAGCCGCATTAGAATCGACGATGGCAAAATTCCAAATATCGAAGAAGTTAACATTAATACAGTTGACAATGACTCAATTCAAGGTACAGCGGGAACGACAATTCACTCTGCAGAGGAAAATAACGACGATGGTATCCCAATTTCGGAAAAGGCAATAAACGGATTTAACATCCAGATTATCTTACAGGTGAAAAACGAAGGTTCTCCTCTAACACTTGAGACCGTGTTTAAGAACAAATTAAGAAAGATAATACGTAGACCGGAATATAATGAAACTATAATGACTGATATCTTTAAACGTTACCTTGCCCCCAATAAACTTTCTGCGATAATGACAGACGACTACACTTTCAAAATTGTTCAAAGCACATATTCTAAATTTTTTGCAAATAGTAAACTTTTTAAACTTATACGTTGTAAAATCTTATTACAAGATATCCGAAATATCGATGATCAGGATAAACTTGTAAACGATTACCACACCGACCACAATCATAGAGGTATACAGGAAACATTCGAACATTTGAAACGAGAATATTTTTTCCCTTATATGAAAGAAAAGATAACAAAATGTATTAATCATTGTAATATATGCCAAACTCTAAAATACGACAGAAGACCTCCAAAACCCAAATTTGAAACCCCGGAAATACCGACAAAACCATTAGATATTGTTCACATTGACATATATTGTATTAATAAGCGAAATATTCTCACACTTATCGACAAATTCTCCAAATTCGGATCGGCATACCCGTTAGAATCTAGAAATAGCATTTCAATTTTAAAAAGCATTAAGCATTACATAAGCCTACACGGCATTCCTAAAAAAATTATTTGTGATCAAGGCTCAGAGTTCAATGCGAGTATCATAAAAGACTTTTGCAAGATTAACAAAATTAATATACACTACACATCATTTCAACAAAGTACTGGTAACTCTCCAGTAGAAAGACTCCACTCAACGATAACGGAAACTTATAGAATAATTGTGGAGAAATATAAAGATTCAGAAATACCATTAGATCATGATGAAATACTTTTCGAAGTAGTTATGACATATAATAACTCAATACACACAGCGACAAAGTTAACACCATTTGAATTGTTCTATGGGAGAACACCCGCATTTGAAAAAGATTTAAAATATAATACACAACACGAGTACTTACAACAACTAAAAGATTTCCAAAACAAATTACATGAACTGATTAAAGAAAAACTGACACATGACACAGACAAACGCATCGAACGGTTAAACCAAAATAGGGAAGATCCCGAAATCCTTATGGAAAATGATAACATTTATAGAAAAGAATGTAAGAGAAACAAATTGACCCCCAGATTTTCAAAAAGAGTAGTTAAACGAAATAATAGAGTGACACTTTTAACACTAGATAACCAAAAACTTCATAAATCTAAAATAAAAAAGAAACATAAAACTTAAACTCACTTTTCTTTTAGATTCATGCTGGCACAGGCCGATGTAAAAATTGTAGATGTTTCCCCAACACAGGGTATCATACCATTGAAATTGGGAACTGGTAAAACAATAACTGACTATAAGCACCTTATACATATAATTAACCTCGAGTCCTACACTGAGAATATAAGAGAAATAGAGAAAACTATAACGCATTTTGAAACCACACAATTCGCTAAAATCGCCTTGGGAACGACTAAATTAAAATTAAAAGAACTCAATACGAAACTTAACCTATTAACCCCAGGAAATAGACGGAAAAGAGGACTGATAAATGCACTGGGTTCAACGATAAAATTTATAACTGGAAATATGGATTACGACGATGCAGAGAAACTAAATAGGGAAATTGAATATTTATTAACGAAAAATGGACAAATTAATACAACACTAAACCAGCAACTAATCCTCAATACCAATATGATCAAGAGATTTGAAAACATAACAAATCACATAAACAAAGAACAAAATATCATTACAGAGTCCATAAAAAACATTCAAGATCAAACCCGTAATTCACTAAACCCTACAATTAACACAATAACACAAATTCAACAACTAAATCAGATAAACTACAACATAGATATACTCACACAACACCTTAACAATATTGCCGAAGCAATAGTACTATCTAAATTAAACATTATTCCTAAATTAATATTAGATCATACAGAACTAATGCAAATCCATAACACATTAAATAACACGATAAATATACTCTCCTCTGAACACATATTTGAACTTTTAGAATTAAACGCCTACTACAACAATACTAATATTATATTTAACATACAAATTCCAATAATATCAGACAATGTATTTACATTATATCATATTGTTCCAACACCAATAAATAAAACTTTGGAAATTATAAGCGAAGAATACGCATTAATAAATGAAGATAATTTGATATTTTATAAAGAAAAATGTAAAACTATAGAGAATCAATTTTATTGTAAGAATATCCATGCAACAGAATATAATATGAACACAAATTGTATTAGAAACATAGTAAATAAAAACGAAACTGCCTCCTGCCATTTACGAGATATAGGACAGAAAATTGATATCATACATCCAGAACCTAACTATCTTATCCTCATTAACCCTCTAATGCAACAGATAACTACCATATGCAACAATGTGACCAAACAACATATAATTAACAGCACAACTCTAATTCAATTCATCAACTGTAAAGTCGAAATCAATAACATATGGTACAACAGCGAAAACAATATCTATTGGGATAATGGCAATTTTATCGAAATGCCACCCAGCATCGACAATAATATTACAACTCTTTCTAATAAAGATGAAATAACACTCCCAAAATTGAATGAATACAGATTTCAAGATAAAAGAATAATTGAAAATCTACAGACAAATACAGAAGTTCATGAAAAAGTTACATACTCAGCCTTCGGGTCGGTAACGATACTTGTCATAATACTGGTAATTGCAATGATAAAAAGGAAACCAATGACAATAACATATTCACTTGATCAAAAAATTAATGAAGTTCCGGCAACAAATTGTCCTAAGCCCCTTTGGCCGTCACTTCATTTTAGGGAGGGAGGAGTTATGAGTGATAATATATAAACGTGTCGTTGACACATTTACAAATGTATGTACGTATTAATATCAATAACACCATTACCAATGTATGTATATATATTTATGTTGTATTCTGTCTAGACACTACGTTAGCATAAACTTAAATAATACAAAGAATTAACTTACCCAATTTCCGTAAAGAACAAATAAAATGCAATCTTGTAATTATATTAACTTGCTCAATTTCCGTATAAAACAAATAAAAGCAATTCTTGTATTTTGGACATAAATAAAGTAAAATGTTTAATGTGCAATTTTATATTATAAAGTATTGTAAATAACAAAAAGAAAATCAGTAATAAACTCAACTTCAATCCAGAAAGATAAACTTCGTTTTATTTTTTTTGGGAAATATAGCAAAAGCTATATAACTCGCGCTTTATACCTCGGAGTCGATTTTATGGAAATGTTCAAATTATTGACATGCAAAGAGAGTATCAACACTCAAGGGGTAGACCTGTGCGAAGACGTCGCTTCCTCGGAGGAGATCCGAGCTCATACTCTGTCACCACGACAGAACGAACGATTGGAAGCTGTAAGGGAAACATTTCCGTGATATACGAAGAAAGGCCTTAGCAGAACAACGTTGGAGACACACGATCGATACTGGAGATGCGGTGACAGTTAAAGATCGGTATTACCCTGTTTCGCCGGCAGTGCAGACTCTTCTGTATGCAGAAGTGGATCGCATGCTGGACCTAGGAGTTATTGTAGTCAGTGAAAGTCCTTGGAGCCATCCCGTAACGTTAGTAAAAAGGGGGCCAAGAATAGGCTGTGCCTGAACGCACGAGAACTTAATGCTCTGACGGTCAAGGATGCGTACCCACTTCCTCATATAGAGGGCTTGCTCAGCAGGTTAGGAGATTCACATTACATCTCCAGTGTCGATCTGAAATACGTATTGTGTCAGACACCATTGGAGCCATCCAGCCGGGAGGAAACTGCTTTTACGGTGCCCGGAAGGTAATGCAGCTCAAAGGCTTTGCCGATGGAGTTGTTGGATCAAGTTGCCAAGTGCCTCGAACTAGCAGGACTAACAATAAATGGCCTAAAGTCGAAATTTAGTTTTAAGGAGCTGAAATACTTGGGATACCTCGTCGGCAGCGGCTAAACCAAGCCAGAACTTTCAAAGGTAGAATCAATAATGGGCTATAAGTATCCGAAAACCCTCAAGCAGTTTAGGAGCTTTTTAGGCGATACGGGGTGGTATAGAAAATAAATTTCCGAGTATGTCACCATCGCGAGTCCAATTCCAGACACCTTAAAGAAAAACAAGACATTTTGTTTCACGGAAGAAGCTAAAGCGGCATTCGACGAGTTAAATAACGCATTGGTGACAAGTTCAGTCTTGGTGCATCCTGATTTTTCAAAACGCTTTTACATACAGTTCGATGCATTAGATTTAGGTATTGGAGCTACATTCTTCCAGAAGGATAATGATGAAGGAGAACATCCAATAGCGTATTATTCGCACAAATTGACTTCTGCTCAGCGTAACTACACCGTGAGTTGATGGTCTTCACTGTGATCACAGGCCACAGCAGCCGTGATCTCAGTGTGCGATTGGCTCGATGGAGTCTGCACTTGTAGTCGTTTGACTTTGCGACAGAGCATTGAAAAGATAAGCTTAATGTTGTGCCGACACCTTATCGAGCTATGAAATGGAAGAAGTTTCGGCGGAAGTTAGTCGGCTAATCGATCTAGACGATACAACTTTTTAGAGCACAGAATATAAGGATTTAGCCAAAATCGTGGAAGAGACCGCAAGATCGATGGAATCGTATACAAAAGGACGATGCCTTACGACGGGGTGCCTCTACACGAAGACTTCGCCTGGAAGGTATGGGTGCCAACGCAATTGACAGTAGGCATAATTTAAAAGACTCACGATCCACCACATGTAACCCATGGAGGTTTCCACAAGACTTTAAAACGTATTAAGGAATACTTTTATTGGCGGCTCATGAACCCGCAAGTGAAATGTTATGTAGATGCGTGCCATGTATGTCGTGAAGCCAAATCAGCTAACCGAGTCCTAAGACCACCAATGGGGAAGGAAATTCTTTCTCAGCGACCTTTTCAGCGAATATTCGTCAGTTTCCTAGAACCATATCCGCGTTCCAAAAACGGAAACAATTTTATTTTTATTGTTCTTGATCATTTAACCAAGTTCGTGATTTCAAAGGCAATGCCCAAAGCGAGCAGCAAAAATTTGATTCGGTTTCTGATCAGCGAGATTCGGTGTTCCCGAGACAATAGTGTCCGACAACGGGAAACAATTCATCAGCCAAGAGTTCAAAGATTTTGTGAACAACTTCGGAATAAGACACCATCGCACGGCAGTACATTCGCCGCAGGCAAATGCGTCTGAAAGAATAAACCAATCGGGTCTAGCAAGTATCAGATTATATTTGAAGGAGGATCATCGCGAATGGGATCGTCATCTATCCCAGATTGAGTGCTCATTACGATCTTCGGTGTACAGTGCAACAAAAGTAACACCATATTTCACGTTATTCGGTATGAACATGATAACGCATGGAGGCATGTACCAGCTTACAAGACGATTGCAGAGTCTAATAGACCACAATATGGGCGATTACCGGCACCAATGATCGAGGTGAGTGTTTTTTTAATTTCAGTATAAGCGAATCCTTGACTATACGTAATAGAGGCGAGGAACCGACCTTCATAACTTCGGTTAGGAGGGAAGTACTAGACCTAACTTTATTACTTTGCTACGACTATGTAACTGTATCCGATTGGAGCATACTTTCTGATCACTCATTTTCTGATCATAGATATCTACAGTTCCACATAAATATCGAACCTCTGAAAAAGGAAGTTTTTAAAAATTATAGTATAACGGGCTGGAACGCATATCGTGGGCGCCTAAGGAAACTCTTAGGTAACCATCCGAATATACCGACTAATATGCCAGAGCTGGAAGAACTAGTTGGAAAATTTACTGATGCGTGCGGCACGCGCTCAATGAGCCCTGTAAGACTAGTGGTTATAATGCTGCCCAGGGTAACACAAAACCTCATTGGTGGAACGCTGAGCTTCAGGATCTAAGATCGTCCATTAGGCGGCCTTCAACAAGGCCAAAATGAGCGGCGACCAAAGGGATTGGGACGTTTACAAGATTAGTCTTAATCTATATAATGGTGGAATCAAGAAGGCCAAACGGAAATCCTGACGAATTTTCTGTGAATCCTTTGAGGGAACCAACCAGACTGCACGCTGAAGATGCGTGCTCGCTAAAAACATACCGTGTGCGGGGTTCTTAATGAAAGACGATGGAACATGGACGTATACGTCTGAAGAGTCTCTTGGGATTCTCCTGGATACCCACTTTCCCAACGATGACAGGAATGCTGGTCATCAGCCAGAAGAGCTAGGCGGAAACTCACCTAGCTTAGAAAAAGTTCGCTCAATAGTGAGCAGAAAGAATCTGATATGGGCCATTAGATACTTTAAGCCCTATAAATCAGCCGGACCTGACGGGATAAATCCCGAGCAACTACATGAGGCACTATACCTATCTTGTAGTTGGTTGGAGGCAATCTTCTGGGGCTGCCTTACGCTGGGAGTCATTCCTAGTATTTGGAAGCAAACCAAAGTGGTTTTCGTCCCGAAAGCGGGCAAATGCTCTCATGTCAAACCAAAGGACTTTAGACCAATCAGTCTATCATCCTTTGTTCTTAAGGCATTTGAAAGGTTATTGGACATTCATGTTCAAAGTAATATTCCACAGAATTTACTATTGAGTTGAACTGAGACGGCTCTCCACTCTATAGTCAGCATAATAGATAACTCTCTTGAAAATAAGGTCTTCGCCCTAGGGACCTTCCTGGACATCGAGGGAGCCTTCAATAACATTCAACCTTCGGCGATTTTCAGGTCGGTAGAGAATCTAGGAGTCGACAGCTCAGTGACACGCCTAATTGGGAATCTTCTGGTGGATAGATCCGTCAAAGCTGAATGGGGTGGTGTTACAATTGATAGGACCGTTAACAGGGGAACACCGCAGGGGGGAGTTCTGTCCCCTCTATTATGGTTAATTTTTGTCAATGAACTGCTTCTTGAATTGGACAGTGGCGAATGCCAGGCATTCGTACAACCAGCCTACTTAGTCTGATTTCGAACTGGACCGCTAACAACGGACTATCATTTAACCCACTTAAAACCGAGCTTATATTGTTCTCTCGGAAATATAAAATACCCGCATTTGAACGGCCGTCAGTTAATGGGTTGCAATTACAGTTGACGGAAAAGGTCAAGTATCTGGGAATAATTCTCGACAGATAACTTGGAAACCGAATGTGGGGAGAGGGTGAAAAAGGCGTCTGCTGTAAAAGGGCGATAGGAAAGCGCTGGGAACTGTCTCCTAAGATCACCATGTGGATTTATACGGCAATAGTCAGACCAATACTTCTCTATGGCATCGTAGTTTGGTGTAGGTCCCTCCGAAAGAAATATATTCTGATTTCCTTGATGAAAATTCAAAGATCAGCACTGATTAGCGTTAGTTGAGCAATTTGCACGACGTCAGGTACTGCACTTAGTGCTATCCTGAACATCTCTACTCCTGATGTCATGGCCGAATCGACAGCCGCTACATCCCTGGTGAGAATCAGAGATTGTGGCATCATGATATCGGTGCATTCCGGACACGCTGAAGTGCTACACCGGATCAACTCTATTCCCGTAAAAACGGACTACTGTATCCCCTACCTTCTACCAGCGACAAATCTAAGGACTTCTATTCCGAACAGGAATACCTGGGAAAAGTCACTGGAAGGGGATACCAGTAGTATCAGATTTTTTACGGATGGATCAAAGATGGACGAGCAAGTAGGCTATGGGGTCCATTCACCGGTCCATATAAATATCTCCTTCAAGCTGCCTGATCACTGTAGTGTATTTCAGTCGGAAATTACCGCCATACTGGAGGTTGCTGAACTACTGAAAAGTAGTGTCACAACCCTCCGGAGAATATGTATCTACACAGACAGTCAGGCTGCCATAAAATCCCTGGAAGCCATGTTTGCTACGTCCCTGACGGTGGAAGAATGCCACTCATCACTTAGGGTGATGACATCAGGCTCATCTGGGTACCGGGACACAGCGACATTCCAGGCAATTGCGTAGCGGATGCGTTAGCTAGATAGGGCACTACGGCACAGGTTCTTCCGGCAAAAGAAGGTGTTTGTATGCCAATCTCTACTTGCCGTTTGCAGATCAGGCAGTGGGCCGATAATATGTTCAAGGACAAGTGGAGACTTACTTCAACTTGCAAACAAGCCAGGGTCCTCTGGCCACAGGTGGACAGGGAGAGAACTAGGCAACTACTTAACTTGCCGAGAGGCAGGTTATCCATAATGATAGGAACACTTACGGGACACTGTCTTGTAGGAAAACACGCCCTAAGATTGGGACACAGAAACTCCACTGCTGAATGGAAGAGGGCGAGGAAACGACGAAACACCTTCTCTTGGATTGCCCTGCTCTGGCAGGACTGAGAAGTAGGATATTCGGAACACATTTAGTTAGCACCGTATCCCTACAGGATATTCCTGTAGGTCTTATAGACAAATTCATTGAAAGGGCAAATTGGCTAGACGACTAGTCAATAGTTGCTATAGAGGAAACTGCAGGTATCACAATGGGCTTCTTTAGCCTAAGTGTGCTAGACAGCATGCTGTCTTGCAGCCTTTTCAACCAAGCAACAGACCTTGGTGAAGAGAGAGTGCCCAAATCCGTGGCCCAAGAATTAGTACGAACTAAAATTCAAGAAAGCTAGCACAAAGCATACGACAAAAATGAGCACACCTACAACACCAGATGTAGACAAGTGAAATTCATTCCAGGTCATTAAATCTATAGGCGGAATTTCCAGCAAAGTTGCTTTAAAGATAATTTCAACGCCAAGGTCGCGCGAAAGTTCCGGAAGTGCATTATTTTGAAACCAATCGGGAACAGTCTATGTGAGCTCGAATACTTGAATAGCAAGCGTCTGGGCGTATTTCACAAAAAATATCTGAAGCAGTAGTGGATGTGCGATATCACGTACTTGTATGCTTTCGTCCGGAAAAGATAGGAAACCTTTTTCTTTCATTCTGTGCATATATTTTTCTGTTTATTAATTGAATATGCGAGAATGTAACGATAAAATTTTCGGTTATTTAGTTTTGGTCTCTCTTGAGAAATGTCTAGTATACCTAGATCTCTACTGGTTCTAGGCCTAATGTGGACCGATGTCGGAAGGATACAGGTTAACCCCTGCGTAGCGGCGTATATTCGGGAGCAAAAGACACATTGGGATAGGAGCGGTCGAGATTCAGTCTAGATAAATTTGGTTAATTCGAGTAAATTTCTTTGACTCGGTCATGTCATAAGAGTGTGAGAAGAACAGCTTGTGAAGAGAAATCCCATTAGATAGGGCATTGACAGATATATTCCCTTGATTAGGCGTTCATAGTACTTAGGGGTATTTTCTTTTGGTATATTTGCAGCACGATAGTATGAAGTCAAGCCCCCGATCTACACGAGCCCTATTAGGCGAACTGAGCTACCAACATGTCATCCGCGGCCGGGTGCAGCATATACTTGTCAACTTTGACCGACGTTAATCCGCAAGTCTTCGCAACAGATTGTGGGCATGTGTTCCCTCGTACATTTCACGAAACTTGGCGAGCCGAAGAGCGTAGCGACTGCCTCGTGTGCAAACACTCTGGCTACACCGTCCGTGCCGTGTACTTAGGTTACGGAGCAGCGGAGCCAGGCCCTAATTCTTTGGAGGTGGAGGCACTGCGCGAAGAGCTGCATATCAGTGCAGTCCAGCGGGCGGCGGCCCAAGACGAGACAATACGGAGCCAAGAAGCTCAAACCCAACTGCACGTGCAGTACGACCTGCATCTGACCACCCTTCGGCGTGAAGGAGAATCTGCCAGCTTGGTCATTGCTCAATTGCGTGACGAGAATCAGCGCCAACATACACGTTATTAGGCAGAAAACGCTGCCCTACGACGGCAAGTCAGAGAGGCGGACAATGCCTATCGTTCACGAGTAGTCGGACTGGAGCATAGCGTGAAACAGCTGCAGACACAAGTGGCCGCACTGAGCACAGAAAACGAGGCATTGAACTCTCAGCAGCTTGATCATTCCCTCCAACTACATGATATTAAGAAGCGGAACCTCGATTATGCGCGAGGTCAAGAAGTGGACAAGACGAAATACAAGGAGAGCATCCTGGATAAGAAGCAGATTGGGTATGCAGATACCAAAGTAGCAATCAGGGGCTTCCCGCAAACCGTGACCAGTGACCCTCGAGCAGAGATTGTCAAAGTCCTGGACCGGCTAGGGATCTCCTACGCTCCCCAAGACTTCGAGATCTACGCATGTTCTCAGTTAGTGGCGAACTCTGGGCATTATCAGGTGATCGTGGAGTGTAAAGCTCCCGGTCTTAAATTCGAGCTTCGAACTAATTTCCCGAAGCTACAGGACAGTGGACGCGCCGCACTCCGCGAACTCCGTATCAAGGACAGCGTAGCGGTGTCCGACCTGTGCAAGGTGGTGGGCAGCCGAATTTCTGGTCGAAAAGGTGTTCAGTATTTGCGGATCGTAGAAGACCCGATCTTAATCCGCATATGCGGCGAAGTTGACCCACGCGAAATCGAGGATGACGAACAATTGGAGGAGGCTGTAGGGATATCGCCAAGTTCTTCCCAGCTCCAAACCGTACGATACGGGACGACACGATACGATACCATACTTTACAATACCATACAATACATATGATAATACGTAACATATCATGACATCCTGGCATCGGAAAGGGGAGTTGACCTAGGTAGGTTCGGTGTAGGAGGAAGTCCACGGTATTCGTTCCACCGAGTTTCTCAGTACCACTCCTCTGAGTAGTCTGTGGTACCTCGGGTGGCGATACCCTGTCTACTGGCCTTCCGAACTCAGCTTTTCCTCCCATCTCTCGCCATGACTGTCTTCAATATGAGTGGGTTTGTGACGACCCAATATCGGGACTCAAAAATTCCCATGCCAATTTCATTCGGCAACTATCTGACAGTAGTGACCTAAAACGATGGCATTACCCTTCATTTATTGCATCATGTGCAATGGAATTTGTGGAATGTGCCCAAACCAGTTTTCGTCTAAGCAGCTGTTTGCTTTGCACACCGCACCATTACTTACAAGTAAACGTTTTGCACACGACATCAAAACTTACAAGCAAACGTTTACACACCATGCCAAAACTGACAAGCAAACATTTACTTACACACATACGTACAATGGAATTCGAAATAACGGATAAGAACTAGCAAGCTGAAGTCAAAAATGCAATCGACTTGTCATTGACAATTTCATCATCGAATTGAACGGTCGACAGCAGTGAGCAGTGCAAGTGAGAAAAAGGAAAACTTAATTCTGAAAATATTAAGAAGTCCAGTTGTACAAGTGAGCAATTATTGAACTAGAATATCGTAAATCGAGCCAGTGACGGTTCACTGAAAGTCCAGTTAATACGGATATTTTGTGTCCCAACAAGACGTAAAACACCAACCCTTGTGGCAACATCAACCCTAGTCAAGAGCAATACGGCACATTTCGGCATTTCGCCATAAGCATTCCCAACACAGTCAGCCAGGTCATTTTAATTCTCCACAAACATCACCGGTATAACGACAGCACCGACATCTTACAAACCACATCCTTCACCCCCATTTCATCGCCTCCAGAAAAAGGGATATCAAGTAAGACAAATACCCTGAAAAGGAGGAAAAAGGTAAGTCCGTGAATTTTACTTCCCCCGTACTTACAAGTACCCAGTTGCGAGATTAGGGTCGTGCATTAGGGACCATTTAATACGAAAGTAATATGAAAGGCAATATTAAATCGAATTGGAATAACGTAAAAAGCATAGAAAATCGCTATATTCTGAAATAAAAGAAAATGCATGGTCATAAGCTGAAAATAAGAAGAAAAATCATATGTAAACTACCTTATATTATTATAAAAAGAAATCCAATTTAAATTAAAAGCTGCAAATGATATAAAATCATACGAAAACTACATACGTTCAATGATTGTAAAAGGAAAATCTAATTTAAATTAAAAGACTGCAAATGAACTAAAATCAGACTGAAACTACGTTTAAATGAAACAAACGAGATGATGAAAAGGATCCTTGTTAAAAAGGACCAGAAAATTATAATTTTAAAAGATTAATGATTAAGAAGTAGAAAACCAAAAAAAAAACCCCCAGATATAATTGTGCAAAAAACGGAGACTAGAAAAATTTAAAAAGTGTTTTTCCCAGCGAGATTGCAGAAGTGTTGTTCCCTCGTTGATTGGGACATAATTGGCGCTCAACTTGATGTATTCGTCGGAATAGATCAAGATGTAAAAGGCCGAGAGCAAGTCTTGTCTTATCTGTCAACGTGTACTACATGGATTTTCAATTCATTTATTGTGTATTAGAGAAATGTAGTTGACAATTCTAAGTTTGTTATCACCTCACGGTTAAGTAAATCTCATTGTAAAAAACGAAAAAGAAGAGTCAATAAAAAAAAACTTACTTAAACTGTTTTGTCGTATACGCCATTTATGTTTTTTTTAAAGTTGATATTGTATCTACAGGTTTTTGCGCGTTCTCTTTCCGAATCTGTTGTCAGATTTTTGCTATATTTTACCATTACTGTGATGTCTACTATAATATGTTCTAGTATATGTTTAGTTAGTGGTATAGTTGTGAATATTGGTATCTCCGTTTCAAATATTTGGCGTTTACGACAAAACAGTAATAAGCCGACGATGTCTGTAACCATTAATTTGTGAAAAGAAAAACAGAAAAGGAATTTTGCCAAACTTTTTTCAATTTCTTTAAATACACGTGAAATTCTGCAATTGTTTTTAATAAAGAATAGATTTCTATCGGCCAAAAGTCTATTTTGTAGAACTTTTGTAAATAGAATAGTGTGTTGTTTTGCTTGTGCCTTCTTATATGTATGTTGATCAATGGAAAATTGTCGAAAATGTGTTAATAAGCGACAGGAAAATGTACATCTCTTAGCCACTTAACGAATATAAATGTATGTCCTTTTTAAGACACCAGTCCACAAATTTGAAAAGAAAATTTGACTGCAGAAACGAAGCATGGTTTTTAGCTAATCTGGGTGCGCTGAATTCGAATCTGTCATCAGAATTGGGCTATCACGTATTGTTAATTTTTTATCGCATGCAGGCAATACTGTAAAACAGCCAAAACTGACACTACAAATTTACAATTATTAATTTGACAGAAGCCCACATTCATTCTAAATCTTCATAATAGTAGTGTTGCAGAAAGGCCTGTAATGAATTACATTAAACAACACGGCCTAATATTACATTAAACAACACTGGCTGTTACGATCAGCTGCGGCCGTGTTCATTACATTATGTTTGCTTTATTGTGAATTTACATATTTATGTTTGACGTTTATGTTGTAAGCCGCGTTTTGCATTCTCCTTTGTTCTCTTTCGTTTGGCGCACTAAATTCGGTGACAAGATCGACATTAGTTTTAATTATATTTCGGTCGCCAGAGAAGGAGGTGCAAAATTCCAGTGAGTATTGTGTGCTATTTTATTTTGTTATTTAATTTATATGTTTTTTGTATTTCGTGCAAGTTTTTGTATTGTTAACAGCGTGTCAGGATGTCAGGGAGATCGTGTGTCAAGCTATTTTTGCTTTGTGTGTGGTGAATATTTGGTTGGAAAAAAATTATATGCAATATCAGAATCATTAAAATATGCATATTTACATTACTTTGGTTTTGCTGTCAGAAACTTGGACAAACCGTGGACACCGAGAATTTTTGCAATAAATGCAGGACTGTTTTATACAAGTGGTCAAATGGCGAGAAGATCTATTTAGATTTTTCAATTCCTGTACTTTGGAGAGAGTCAAGTAAACACCAAACCGATTGTTATTGCTGTTTAACAAAAGTTGCTGGATTCAATATGAAAAATCGAAAAAATATTACTTACGCGAATGTCCCATCGGTTTCCAAACTAGTTCAACGTCCACCAAATGATCCATGACCAGTCATTCCCAATGCTACGACCAGTGAGTCTGAAACATCTTTCACCAGCATTGGTAGTTTGTATGAGGCTGATGATGAACGCCATTTAGTGACTCAAGCTGAGCTGAATGCTCTAATTCGGGATTTAAATTTAATGAAGGAAAACGCAGAATTACTAGCTTCACGTATGCAGCAGTGGAAACATCTTGCAGTTGGGACAAAAGTAACAATCTATAGAGATAGAAGCTTGGAATTGGCTGCATATTTTGAAAAGAAACACTCTATTCTATACTGTTCTGATGTTGATGGTTTATTTCAAAAAATGAACCAGCCATATGTCAAAACTGAATGGAGATTATTTATTAATGGCTCTTTTGCATAATGGAAATCAAAAACCATTCATACCAATTGCTCATGCCATTAATACAAAGGAAAATTTCGAATCAATGACTGAAATTTTGACATTACTCAAATACAATGATAATAAATGGAAGATCTGTGGTGACCTTAAGGTGTGTGATTTAATTTTCTTTATATATATAGTATAGACCATCGTAAATAACTGTTAATTAATCTGTTTCAGGTCATTGGTTTGTTGACTGGTATGCAAGGAGTTTTCACAAAATATTGTTGTTTCCTTTGTCTAAGGGATAGTCGCACTACATGTCATCATTACGCCAGAACAGAGTGGCCAAAAAGAACTGAGTATTCACCAAGAAAACAAAACATTTCAAATAAACCATTAATTGATCCCAATGACGTTCTTCCTCCGCCGCTGCACATAAAATTGGGCCTTTTTAAGAACTTTGTCAAGGCTCTGGACAAAGATGGTGCAGCTTTTAAATATTTGTTAGCGGTTTTTCCTATAATTTCATATGCTAAAATCAAAGAAGGCATATTTGTTGGCCCTCAGATCAGGAAGTTATTGAATGATGACAATTTTTCACAATGTTTATTGGAGAAAGAATATGCAGTCTGGAAATCTTTCAAGAGCATCGTGGACAGTTTTCTTGCAAACAACAAGAGTGAAAACTACAGACAAATTGTTGCTGAGTTATTGAAAAATTATCAGGAATTAGGTGCAGGTTCGGTGAGCGACGAACAAGGGGAGCGTGCTCACCAAGATTTAATGAGAATTGAAAGAAATTATCAAGGATTTTGGGACAAAAGCATGCTGGGGGACAATTGCTGGACTTTAATTCGTGAAACCGAACCAACAAAATACAAACGACGTTCAAAAAACGCCATTCACTTTTGAAAATTCGTTAATTTTTAAATAAAACGTATGTAAAAAACGAATAAAAACATTTTTTTCTCGAAAACCTGACGTGATAGAGTAAACCCAATTACAGATTCGAATTCAGCCCACCAAACTACGCTAGGAAAGATATTTAGTTGCTCCAGTCAAAAACCTTGTAGACCAGTGTGATTAATAAATATCTTCACAGGTAACGTGACTGGAGTCTTCGGTACTGACAAACGTGCACTGAATGGAAAAGCATTGTCACAGGGACGAAAATGTTCATCACCCCAACAACTTTTGTCATCGAAAGTGAGCAGTTTATGTGTTCATCAACAGCTGCAAATTGTTCATTACTGCGGTGAAAGTATGGTTGTTGCTCCCATGAATTTGCTTCATTATTGCAACGAATTTGTTTCGTTGCTGCAATGAATTTGTTTCATTATTGCTGCGAATAAGTATCGTTTGTTCCATTTCTGCTATGAATTTGTTCATTACTTCAATGGTTTTGTTTCATTGCTGCAATGACGGTTTTGAAGTGTGTTTGAAATTATTTATTCACAATTGTACATTAATACACTGTTAGTATTACATTGCAGGTGTTTTAATAACAAAATTTTGAATGTTTGCTTCGAAAATGGTCTCAATTATATAAATATTTTAATTCCATTCCATATTGCAACACTTGTCTGGAGAAGATTGTGGTAGTCGAGGGGTCGAGTGTTATTGATGTTTTATGGTTTTATAAAAGTAATATTTATTGAGTAGTTTAAAAAGAATGAATTTACTCTAGAGAGTGTTAAAAAGGGAATGAAGAAAATGTAATGTATAATAATACAAAGATGCAAAGAGAATATATGGCGGCGTTCACATTGTAGCAAAGGGTTGCCAATTAATTCAATATTCCAAAACTCCTTCTCAATGTGAATGACGCTGTCTAAAAACTTAAATAAATGCCATTAATCTTATAAAATTGTAATGCTTGATCTTCGATAGGTTTTTGGTCAGAATATCAGCAATCATATACTGTGTTGGACAATACTTCAAGGAAACTTCTTCATTTTCTACGACTTCACGCATATGATGGAATCGAATATCAATGTGCTTTGTCCTCTTATGGTAGACTGGATTAGAGGCAAGTTTCTCAGTTCCCTGGTTGTCAACGTTCAAGGTTATAGCCTCAGATGAATATCCAATTTCCTCCAACAATCTTCTCAGAACTATTGCTTCCTTCGCTGCATCTGACATCGCCATATATTCGGCCTCTGTGCTACCAAGGGCTACGCATGATTGTTTTCTGGACTCCCAGGATACGAGACATCCACCAACGAAGTACATGAATCCAGTATATGATCCACGAAACCCTCTGGCTTCCTCTCACCAGCTTGATATACCATCTTCATATCGACAGTACCTCGAAGATAGCGCAAAATTCGCTTAGCTGCTTGCATGTGTTCGGCATGTGGATTAGAGTTTCTTTGTGCAAGTTTCGCAACAGAATGTTGAATGTCGGGTCTGGTGGTAATGGCTAAGTACATCAGGGCTCCAATTATCGATTGGTAGCCATGTTGATCAATCGGCTCGCAGTTATCATTATTACAAATTACTTGATAGTTTGCTTCAAGGGGAGTTGCAACGGGCTTACAGTCTTGCATACCGTACTCTCTGAGTAGCTCCTTAATGTATTGCGATTGGCATATTTTCATTGGTCCTGTCTCGCCTTCGCGTTCAATTTCTATTCCCAAATAGTAATGCAGACGACCCTTGTCAGTAACGGGGAATTCTCGTGACAATAATTCTTTCACCAATATTACCTGTGACACGTCTGCACAACCGATCAGTAGATCGTCGACATGTACTGCAACTAGAACCAGTTGTCCGTTCATTGTAGCCATATATAAGCAAGGTTCATTTTGGCTCCTTTCAAACCCGATGTTCTTTAGGACGTGATCCAATTTTCGGTACCATTCCTTTCCGGACTGCTTAGGCCATATATTGCCTTATGAAGTTTGAGAACTTTATCTGGATACTTGCGATTTACAAATTTCTCTGGTTGTTTGATGTATATCTCATGATGGATGTCGCTGTTTAAATAGGCGGAACTAATGTCTATTTGATGTAGATGCATTTTCCACTGTTGTCGGTTTGCGCTCTCCATTGTTGTCCACCACCACTGTTGTCGGTTTGCGCTCTCCATGGCTTCATCTACTGTTGTAGGAGTATTTACCTCTGACATTGTGTGCAATTCCTGTCGAGTTTTTCGAGATCTACCGGCGTCACTTGTCCTGGTGATTCTTGGTCTGCCGCGTCTTGTAGTAGAAGCACTTTCCTTCTCAACAATTGTCTCATCTAAGCTTTCCTCCTTGGCAGATTCAAAACCTTCGAAATCATCTTCATCTGAAGTTATATCTTCGCTATCAATGGGTATAGTATTATCGGCGTGATCAATTTCAGGCTTGTCCTCCAGATCAACCATGACATATTCACCCAATACACTTGGTGTTACTACCCTATCAGCTTCATCCTCTTCAAATAAAATGTCACTACGCTCTATTATGGTGCGATTATCTTTATCGTATAAACGATAAGCCTTAGCTACTTGCGAGTAACCAACCATAATGTAGCTCTTGCCTTTGGCTTCGAATTTTCGAGTGCCTGCTTTGTTTAAGGCTACACTGTAAGCACCGAATGTTCTTAAATGCTGTATATTTGGTTTTTTCCAAACCAAACCTTGTAGGGCACCTGTTTCGGAGGTAGACGGAGGTGTTAACAGCTTCAGCTCATAAATTTTGATACACTCCGCTATGAACCATCATAGACCGAGCCATCTCCACGAGTGTACGATTGGCTCTTTCGGCTATGCCATTTTGTTGAGGTGTGTAGGGCACCGTAAGTTGTCTGCCTATACCTTCACTCTGCAAGTACTCATCAAACTCCTTATTGACGTACTCGCAACCGTTGTCGCTCCTTATTGTCTTAATGTTGCGACCGGTTTGCTTTTCAACATGCTTTTGGAACATCTTAGACGTTTTTAGTACATCACTTTTCGCCTTGAGGAAGTATACAAAAATTCGCCTTGAGAAATCGTCAATAAATGTGACAAAATATTTTGATCCGCCAAGTGAGTTTACGTTAAATGGTCCACAGACATCACTGTGTACAACTTCCAATAAATCTGCCGTTCTTGTCGTGGACTCTTTCGGAAACGGCTTGACATGAACCTTGCTCAGCATGCATGTTCTACATTGGGCTGGTCGGGAAGTAGCACGCACATTTAAACCAATTACCATGTCTTTACTAGACATATCATACAATGATTTATAATTCAAATGCCCAAATCTATTGTGCCACAGCTGATTTATATTACTGGCCGCAAACAAACTTTCCACATTGCCCTCTGTCAAGAACAAATTATCTTGTCTTCTGGCTCTAAGTACTACTGTACCATCAGCTTGTTGTACGGTTGCAAACTCAGAGTCGAATTTCACAATAAATGACTGAGATGAAATTCATACGTAGTTCAGGAGAATAGAGAACATTTTTAAACGTAATTGGGAAACCATTAATGTTTTCGATTTCTAAATCACCTTTTCCTAGTGCGACAATTTGTTTGTCGCCCGCCAATAATATTTACTCTTTGTGCTCCAAGTAATTTTTAAACATCTCCTTTTTGCAGCACATGTGTGCAGTTGCACCGCTGTCGACGCACCATTGTGTGTGATTCACCGCGTTGGTCTCTGTTGATCTATTGCGTGCAATAAAATCGGTTGTTTCTTTTTCGGCTTATCGCACTTTTTTGCAAAATGTCCCGTTAGACCGCAGTTATAACACTTGCCCCTGAATTTGTTGTTGTTTCTTTTGTTGTCTTTTTGCGTCTTTCCTTCTCTCACCGATTTCATTGCAAATGCTTGCTGCGTTGTTGTTGTTTCTTCTCGCTCGATTTTTCCTTGTGTCTATTTCCCTCTTCTAGAATTTTCTTTGGCAAGCGGCAAGCTATCTCGAGTCTCAATAGCAACAACAAATTGCTCAAACTCTTTCGGCAAACTTGACAGCAGCATTATCACCAATAATTCATCTTGGATTGTGATGTCTGTTTCGGCGAGTTTCTCAGACAACTCCGTAAATGAACTTATATGTTGGCTCACATCTGTCCCTTCCACCATTGTCAGATTGAGTAGACGTTTATACAGAGACACTTTCTGGATGGGACCCTTGGGTTTGTATCTCGCCTCTAGACATTTCCAGGCTTCATTCGATGTCTTACTTTTCTTTATGATTCCCAACTGCGCTGGTCTTACGCATAGCGTTATTGTTGCCAACGCCTTCTCGTCGCTCTCAACTCAGGAATTCTTGGCCGCTTCATCTTTACAATCTGCCGTCTTAAGGGCACCGCTTGCATGCTTCCACCATCCACTGTGTATTAGAACACTACGCATGTGTATACACCAGCTGTCGTAATTGGCGTCATCAAGCTTTTCAATTTGGTATAAAGATGACATTTTTGCACAAATTCATCAACGCGAACTTATATTTTTCTTTTTAGCAACTACCCGGACTGGGTCCTGGGCCCATAACCTGTTTTATGGAATATTTATTGAGTAGTTTAAAAAGAATGACTTTACTCTAGAGAGTGTTAAAAAGGGAATGAAGAAAATGTAATGTATAATAATACAAAGATGCAAAGAGAATATATGGCGGCGTTCACATTGTAGCAAAGGGTTGCCAATTAATTCAATATTCCAATAATTGAGGACGTCTCATTCAGGCCCTGCAATTAAAAACAAATAGGAGGAATTTATTATTAAGATTTGTAATTAAGATATTTACATATCTATCTATGTCTGTTCTTACCATGAACATAAGCTCTACTGCCCTTTGCTATACTCCTTTAACATAGAACCGCATCATTGTTTTCTTAAATCATGCCATTGTTGTTGTGTTGAGAGTTCTGTCATGCAATTGTAGTGCCAAATCTCGCCGCCATTATCCCAGTGATCAGTGACGTTCCCTCTAAGGTGCGCAGGTGTTCTCCGAACACCCTAGAATATTCATTTTTAATTTGATTAATTTTATGATGCTTGGTAACAAAACAGCAATATGTGCATTTAATGAAGCGTGATATATTCACTAACGATAATTCGAAACCATAACAATAACTGTTATACAAATTGAACGTTGGACGTGCGCCAATACATAGCGAACCGAAACAACAAACAAAACATCTCAAACAGAAAACACAATTTTACATTTAGACCGTTCGCCAACCCATAGCGAACCAACATCTTAAAAAGAAAACACAATTTTCATATAGACCAGCCATGAGCATTTCATAGAACACAAGTTCATGCCCAACTCACACGTATTCTTACGCTCATTCTTGCGCTCTTGTGTTTAGCTTCCATTCTCTCACCAATTCAAACACATTTTAACTTTTAATCATTCACTGATATAAAAATAGTTTTGGGGTATTTAAAAAGCTGTTTCGCTCCCCTTTAAAATTGCTGTTTTAGAAAGAGGTTGTTTTGTCATGAAAGCTCGAAAGAACCTCGTAAACTCGAAAACATCGTAAACTTGCACAGCAAACGTCAAAACAAACAAATTTCCCATACAAAGCGACTGGCTCAAAAGTGGAAAGTTTTCGAGGCAAATTTGCTGCGCAAACGTGGGATGGAGAAACGTGTAAACTTTTGACATTTCGTTGTCATCTGACTAGGATGGATAAATAACGTGATAGCACTAGAACAGTAGAAAAAGTACACATACATAATACATGCAATTGCTACTGCTACCACCTTAGGTAGCCATATTGGTCAGCTGATATGGTTTTGAGCACAACTACGCTGAGCAACTTTACCTGCTGCTTTATGCAACAGTGCGAGGGAAACTTGCGCTGAGCAAAAGTTCTCGGCTTTCACGTTTGCATGAATGCCGCTATTAATATGGAATGTGCGACAACGCATGAAGAACAAAACTTACAGCCAGGCCGCGTAACTCAAATGGTTTGATACATTTGATACTTGTTTGTCGAAATTTAAAATCAAATCATTTTATGTTTATCCTTCGATAAAAGCGGACGATAAAAGCACAAAATGATTTGTGATGCACCATTGAGAGTTTAATAAATAAGCCCTTTTCACAATTAAACCCTGAAGAAAAAAAATGAAGTTATTAAAAGTGGAAGACCTATTCCAGAACTTCCAAATCTAACTTCTCTAGTAAATACGAAAAATAAATCATATACTAGGCATTTTCAGATTTCTAATTATA
Organism: Phaonia tiefii; assembly: GCA_963931995.1. Taxonomy (NCBI): domain Eukaryota; kingdom Metazoa; phylum Arthropoda; class Insecta; order Diptera; family Muscidae; genus Phaonia; species Phaonia tiefii. Next base: position 140,805,623 of record OZ008368.1, read on the forward strand.
AGGAAAAATCTTGGCTATGGGGTTGTCCTGTAATTAACAAAATATTTTGTTGGCCTTGTTCGCCTTTTGCAGGTAACAATGAAAAATCTGTTTGGACCACAGGTTACAATGATTTAAACCACTTAACTGCTGCAACGGTAAAACAGCAGACGACTCAAGTCCATATTAATACCAGCATTAATTTGAAAACATTCGGAAATATCCGCGTTGACTTATAACTCGACGAACAAAAACGGATTTCTGTATCAAGGCACAATGAGCAGGTCTCAGAAAATCGACTAGTATTAGAACGACTAATTGATACAGTTTGTTATCTTGGTTCTCAAGAACTAGCTTTTAGAGGCAACGACGAATCGGAAAATTCAGATAATAAGGGAAATTACATTGAACTTTTAAATTTAATTGGTAAATACGACAGTAAATTAAATGGTAACTTATCTTCTGCTCAGTGTTTTAAGGGCACTTCTAACCACATACAAAACGATTTAATTTGCTGTGTTGCTACCGTTATTTTAAATAATATTGACAGCGAAATTTCTGAAATCTCATGTATATCGGTAATGCTAGATGAAACTACAGACATTAAAAAAAATCACAATTGTCTATTGTTTTCCGATATGTAGATTGTAAGGGTTTGCAAGAGAACGATTTTATAAATACTTGGATGTTAGTGATGATCGAACAGCGAACGCAATCGCTAAAAATATAATAGAACTTAAAAATTGGAGGAAAAAGCTAGTAGCTCAGACCTATGACGGCGCTGCGGTTATGTCAAGTGAATTGAATGGAACCCAAGCTAAAGTTAGAGAGAAGTTTCCAAATGCTATTTTTATTCACTGTAATGCACTTGTTTTAAACCTAGTTCTATCACAATCTGTAAACTTTCTCCAGGAAGTCAAAATATTTTTTACAACTTTGTCTGGATTATCAGCATTTTTCTCCCACTCTACTAAGAGAACATATTTTTCTGATCAGGTGGTAAAAAGAAGGCTTCCCACTATTGCCACAACGAGATGGAATTATTCGTCTCGGCTAGTAAATATAGTACATTCATACCATTCTGATCTTATGATACTATTTGAAGAAATGGTTGATGATCCAGATACTTGGGGCGCGGACGCAATTCAGGCAAGAGGCTTCCTTCAATTTTTAAATAATTTCAACACAGTTTTTATGTTAAAAACTTTTAACGAAATTTTTTCGTTCACGGATATATTATTCGATATTCTTCAAAAAAAAGTCATTGGATATTCAATATTGCTGTGAACATATTGAAATAACAAAAAAACGTATAATAGATGCTAGATGTAAGTTTAATTATGTATTTAATACTGCAAAAGATATTGTTTCTGCAATTCCCAAGCGAGGAGAAGATTTGGAATCATTTGAATTGCGATATAAACATGTATTTCACAAAATAATCGACATATTGCACACTCAAATGGATACCAGGTTTAAATCTTTAAAAAATTTGAAATTTTTAGAGTTACTAAATTCAAAGAAATTTAATCAGTATCAAAAAATATTTCCAATTGAAGCTTTTGAAAGCCTAAAACAATTATACGGATCTTTTTTTTTTTTGATATTGTAAAAGTTAAAAATTAACTAACAGTTTTTTACTCAAATGCGCACTACAATCAAATTTCTATAAACGAAATACCTCGGATTTTATTAAATTTGGATTTGAAGGACACATTTTCTGAGATATTTAATTTAAGTTCCCTAACTCTAACAATTCCAACATCAACTAGTTCAGTGGAAGGTCCTTTTCTGCGCTTAAGACAATAAAAACTTATTCAAGAAATCAAATGCACGAAGAAAGATTATCTGAATTGGCATTAATTTCAATTGAAAAGGATTTTTTAAAAAATATAAAAACAAAAAATATTTTCTATGACCAGGTCATTGAAATTTTTATACAAAAAACCCGACGTATTGAGCTGATGTATAAATACAAATTTTAAATAAAAAAAAATTATTTTAGTATTAAATCAATACGTCGTTTGTTTATTAAAGTTTCGATGACCACTTCATAGAATGAGTTTTGGTTTTATATTTTTAAGAATATATTTTATAATTAAAATTATGGTTATTGTATTTCATATTTTTCTACTTTTTATATATTTGTTATATTTGTAAATTTAAAATAATTTTTACGCATAATAATATTATTATAAATAAAAAATACTTCCAATAATATTATTATAAATAAAAAATATTTTAGATTTTCAAATATATAAAATGTATAGGATATAGAAAAATATGAAATAGAAAAATATGAATAGAAAAACATGAAAATATGAATAAAATCTGAATTATAAAATATTTTCTTAAAAATATAAAACCAAAAATCATTCTATGACGTGGTCATCGTGGTAATAAACAAATGACGTATTGAATTAATATTAAAATAAGTTATTTTTTATGTGAAAAGTACATATACAAAAAATAAAAAAATATATGTATATTTAAAAAAAATAAAAAAAAAACTTAAAAAACAAAAATTCAAAAAAACCAAAAAAAAACTTAAAAAACTTCAAAACAAAAATGGGATCGTTGTCAATCACGTCCTCGTCGTGGTCCTGGATATAAACTAAGTATAGACGCAATTTAGAAATAAAAAAAAATTGGAGAACACCTCGTTCAAAACCTCACCGCACGTCCCTGCCAGTGATCGCTCTGTAAGCAATTCCTTCAACTGCCCTTTTATTTATTTTAACAAAATTTCGTAAAATGTTGATTGGATTCATTTCATTGTAGGTTAAAATATATTTTTATGATCGTCTTACTCGAAACACTTTATTTCTTTGACTTCTTCGTTTTCATTTTGAAGTCAATGAATACAAATACAACGTCCAAATACAAATAGAACGAAACAAGCGCGACCGAATTTATTTATTTATTTATTTAATTGTTATTTGCTGCACAACAAGATTTAAAATCTTATAATTATAATACAGGACATTAATTTGTTAACAAAAATATTGATTAAGATACATTTTATAAATATAATAGAATTTTAATAGATGTCAATTTCAATTTTACAATATATGATTTTAAATTTATATAGGATCTGTGTTATCTTTTAGCTTTTGCATAATAATGTCTAGGAAATTGTTATTTGTAGTAATCAAAAATATTTTTTTTAACTGCCCTAAATTACTTGTGAACTGTATATGTGACGGTAGTCGATTCCAAAGATGAGTACTGTAAATATAAAACTGTCATTCAGACATCAAAGTTCGACGTCTGAACGGAATTATATCATTATATCTGTCTGACCGTCTAAATGCGATTCTTTTAAATAGGAATGAAGGTTCACGGGTGTACATGGTCTTGTGAAGAAGAGTAAGAGCACGTATATTTAGTAAATTGGTAAAACTAACACCATACAACTTGTTTGCGAAAGACGTATGTGGTCATATTTTCTTAAGCCGTAAACATACCTCACCACTGCATTGTACGCGCCGTTTCCAAGACTTTTGGAGTCTGTATTTGCAAAAAGTTCACATCCTTAAAGCAAATTAGGCAAAATGTATGTTTTTGCGGGCAGTATGCGAGTATTTATTGGTGTGAAATGTTGACTATGCCAAAGTGTTCTAAGCTTGGAATAGGTTTTACCTGTGGCAGAAAGAATATGATCAGACCATGTTGAAGTTTTGTTAAAGGTTATGCCAAGATTTTTCGCCGTTGGTACTATTTCTATTCTTTGGTTACTTAAAAAAAGGTCAGGTTCAAGTATTTGCCTCATTCGTTTGGGTCTTATCAATAAACACTTTGATTTTGATGGATTAATGCAAAGATGATTTTTAAAAGCCCGGTTTTGAATGCGTTGTAAATCTTCATTCAGTCTACTTACACAGTTTTCAAATTGGTCTTTGACACAACTCATGTATAATTGTACATCATCGGCGTATTGTAAACAATCTTCAAGGTCGTTTATATACATAGAAAACAAAAGTGGGTCAAGAATTAAGCCTTGGGGAGCACCATTTAAGACAGGCACTGGTTGTGATGGTCTATTGTTTAAACACACAGATTGATAACGATTATTTAAATAGGAAGATATAAGACGAATAGATGTGTACGAAAAATAAAATATATTTTGAAGTTTTAGACAGATAATGTTATGGTTAACGGAGTCGAATGCTTTTGGGTGGTCAAGAAGTACTAATAATGACAAATTACCAACATCCACATTTACACGAATTTCCTCGGACACATGAATAAGGGCTGTTACGCAGCTACGTTTTGGTCGAAAACCTGATTGTCTTTCTGATAGAAGGTTGTTTTGTTCAAGATAATTTGATATCTGTCTGTGTATCAGTTTTTCAAAGACTTTAGATAAGAATGACAATATTGCAATTGATCGATATTCTCCATTTGGTTTCGGTGTTGGTATAATTTTAGATGCTTTCCAGTTTAAGGGATAAACACTTTTTGTAATTAAAAAAAAAAAAAATAAATGGTTTCCCATTACATCCCATGAAGGGACCGGGGAGAACTTCTCACAATCACTGAGCTGTGCGCTTTCCAGTTTTCACTCACTGATTGGGACCTACAGTTTTACACCGATTCCGAACGGTAATTTGAGAAGCTTTTTCATGGCTAGATACTCGATAGTGTCGCCGTCACTATGCGAGGTGACCGCCGCTGAAAGAAATTTTTTTTTTTTTTTTTTTTTTTAAGGTGGTCAGAGCCGGGTTCGAACCCAGGATCTCATGTACAAGAGCCGCGCACACTAACCATTGCACCACCGACGGCCACTTTTTTGTAATTATTGTATTGAAAATTAAAGTAATGTAGGGTAGTATTGAAGGAAGAATAATTTTCAAAAATTTAGGATGTGTTTTATCAAGACCAATGGCATTTGACTTAACGGACAAACAGCTAGACAATACATCATTTTGTTCTACGGACATAATGTTAAATTCATTTAAGTTTTGACCACGATCAAGGTGTTGATTGTAAGAACCATATACATTTCGCTGATTACTAAAACTTTCTTCTAATGAAAGACCTGCAGTGTTTGTGAAGTGTCTCAATATCGACATGATCATCTAATTCGAAGTGAGGTTTTTCCACACCGATTTCCCTCAGAACTTTCCATGTTTTGTTACTTCTCGCCGCTGATGGGAAGACTCGAGAGTAATGGTTAATTTTAGCGTCTTTGATCATTTTATTGACTTTCTTTCTTACCGTACAGTATTCCTTGTGAAGAGCATCAGTTTTGAAATCTTTCCATCGTCTATAGGTGTTGTTTCTTTCCAAAATTGCTAACTTTATGTCAGAATTAAACCAAGTTTGTTTCCTGGGATTGTTTGTTATTGTTTTTAGCGGCACGGAACCATTAAACACTTTTACAACATTTGTCTCCAAGAAATTCAACTGATTTTCAGCTGATGGCGTGTGGTATATTAAATCCCAATCAACTTGGTATAATTCTGTAGTTAGTATGTCATGGTTTATATTCTTGAAGTCATAGTAAGTGCTGGTTTTATTATCAAGTTGTGGGATAAAGTCATACGAGAGGAAAATTAAGTCGTGCTTTGAAAAATTAGGTGCTAGGAATTGATCATAAATCAAAACTTGTTGGTTGTCACTTACGAAGAAAACATCAAGCAGTGAATTTGTCGTGGTTGAAACATGCGTGGGAACGGTCGTGTTTGTCGGAGATAGTCCAATGGACAACATATCGTCTGAAAGGTTTCGCTCTAAAAGAATGTTGGAATTAAAATCACCGCAAACAATTATGTATGTAGATCCGCATAACTGGTCGTTATAGTCTCCAAAAATGTTTGGAAAGCATTTGTGTTTATCCTACGATTAGGTCCATATACACAACCTAAAAGCATTTTATTACCATTCGAAAGAAGTTCCACAAACAAGTGCTCAATTTTATCCTCTTTATCAGATTTACACACAAACCTACTGCAAATATTCTTCTTCACGTATATTGCAACACCACCACCTAAGGTGTCCCTATCACAATGAAATAATTTAAACTCGTCCAATCGGACAGAAGCATCACTAACAGTTTTATTTAACCAGAACTCAGTGACGCAAATGACATCTACCCCAGACTTATCAAAAATATACCAAAATGCATCTATTTTGTTTCTTAAGCTCTGAGCATTGATATGACACACATTAAGTCCCGATCTTTGCTTGCATAAAATTCGAATCATATTGAAAGTACCATCTTTGGAATGAGAAATATTACTCATGGAGTCTGTCATAGATTAAGATGAAAAGGAATTTTAAAAGAAAAATAAATTCACAAGTAATAAAAGGGCAAAAACATTGGATTTGAGGTTTACAAAAGGTATGAAAATATATGACAATAAATTGATGAAAATATATGACAATAAATAAACATTTAACAGCAATGAAAATCTGATAAGGGTAATTAATAAAACTTAAAAGACATTGTTGGCAAAACATATTTATATTTAATTTAAATCTAATCCTCATTGTTATTCAATTCATCAATAGAGTTTATACGCATAGGTGCATCTTTTTCATTTACTTTTACATGCACCAAACCTCACAATGTAAAAGAGGCAATTAGTTCATGCTCTTTCTTCAGAGCAATTGTTGACATGAGAATCTTATGATTAGAGGATGTCAGATTTTCATTTGTATATATTGGAGCAAAGGAGCCGTATCCAATATGATCTAATTGAAGATTAGTTTTACTTATTTTCCTGAAGTATGCTAATGACTTTAAAATAAAATTCTTAACATACGGAGAAAGACATTTAACAATGATGACGGCATCAGGTGAAGCAGCATTTACCTTATTATTTTTGTTGTGTAACCGATATATTGATTTTATCGCAGGCGTATTTATTGATGTGTTAACATCTATACGCGCGCCTCTAGGACAGTAAACTATCAGTTTAATACATACACAAGTGTTAGGTTTTAGGAGTAAATCATCGTTTGTTTGTTCGTTGCTTGGCAGTCGATATTGAAAGTGATTATTGGGCGATTTTCATATAATTTTCCCACGCGATTTTCTCCGGAAATTCATAGCCGATTTTATTAATTTTTGGATTAAAAAGCTAGTGCGGGTTTCGACGAAGAGTTTAGGCCAAAAATTAAGGCGATCCGATATCGGCGAGCCGAGATTTAAGTGTTTTAATTTGGAGTATTAATTTGGAGTAATATTAAAAAAGTGTTTTATGTTGATCTTCGGTTTTGTCTTATCATCGTTTGTTTGTTCGTTGCTTGGCAGTCGGTATTGAAAGTGATTATTGGGCGATTTTCATATAATTTTCCCACGCGATTTTCTCCGGAAATTCATAGCCGATTTTATTAATTTTTGGATTAAAAGGCTAGTGCGGGTTTCGACGAAGAGTTTATTCCAAAAATTAAGGCGATCCGATATCGGCGAGCCGAGATTGAAGTGTTTTAATTTGGAGTATTAATTTGGAGTAATATTAAAAAAGTATTTTATGTTGATCTTCGGTTATATCGTACGAATATAACAATGTATGTATGTATGTACAAGTGTCTGTTGCTTTGCATTCTTTGACTTTTGTGGGAATAAAACAAAAAGTATTGAGCAAGAAAATAATGGCACAAGTGCTTGCACTGGGTCTTTAAATAATTTTAAGTATTAATATTATTTAACTGTAACGTCATCATATGATTGAACGCTGTTTTTTATTTTCCAATGTAACATTTACGAATGTGTTCATAGAAATCGAACAGGTACCGTGTAGCAAAAAGGTGTTAACACATCGCCCGTGAGTTCGAACACTCATTGGATTTTTTTGCAAGGTGTTACATATGGAGTCATACACTTTATGCAGATTTTCTTCTCTATGGTAGGGTATGCCATTTATCCGAAGATCAGCTGCTACAAGTGAGTTCTCTTGTCGTTGCATTTGTGTTTTCATCTCTTGAATTTCCCCCTTGAGGCCTACAGTGTCTTCAACGACCGTCTCCAACTAGGCCTAGGCGTCTTAATTACATTGTCAAAAAGAAATTATCTTTGAGTTTCATCTCTTCCCCTTTTTGGCGCGCTCACAATGTTCTCGCTGTCAGACCCTGTCTCATTAGCTGAGAAATCTGGATCATCAACGTTGCCGTTGCCCAGCGGGAAATTGTCCGAACACTTCGTTAAGTGTTAGATGAAATTATCGCTGCTTTTTGGACATGTTGTGTACATCACTTTGCTCAACTGATGAATTCTTCATAGCATGCTGTACATACAACGTCTTAAAATGTATGCTACAAATTGTATTTCAAAAGTATAATTTGGAACCATATTTGTATTCCAAGATTATCTACAACACAATGCATTGTAATCAAAAAAGTGGTAAATCAATCCACATCTGCTTCAAAAGTAATGCGCGGTGTAGCATGACTATCCACAACGTCATAAATTGTAATCAACAAAGTGTTCAATCAATCCACATCTCCTTCAAAAGTAATGCACGGTCTAGCTAGGCTGCCCACTAACGCCATTATATAAAATCTACGAAGTGGCAAACCAATCCACATTGCATGAAAAGTAATGGAAGCTGTAGTGCGTTTGCCCACAAGAACTGGTTAAATAAGCTACTTTGTAAGCCGACCAGAATTCTCGCGCCTGACCACAATACACATTACTTTTGCAAAGAAGTAATCTGCTTTGTGGGCTGACTGTCCAAAAATCCGGCCATCTCCATATAAAAGTAATCTGTTTTGTAATCAGAATTAACCTAGGGGTGGAAGCGCTTACGCATTTAAAGTAAGTTATACAGATTCGATTATTTCATGTGGAAATTTCCCGCTGGGTGTGTACATGAGAGTTGTTGTTATTGTTGTTTGTATTCATTTTCGTTTTGTTTATATTTTCGTTTTGTTGTAGTTTAAATTTGTAAGTTATTTGTAAGTTTCTTCTTCACTTTTCTTTTCTCTCTCAACAGTACTGCTGTTATTAGCTTCGTTCCTTTACTTTTCGGGTAAATGAGAGTAAAAGCAAAATTCACTGTCAAATACTCAAATTTACCCAAAAGTAAAGGAACGCAAAAATCCACTTTTCTAGCCCGAAAACAAATGTCACAACACAAAACATATGCTTGACAACAAATCTTGCATATCATGTTAATTTTCACTGTTCATTTGCACACTTCCCATCTTCTTTAAATACGCACTCTCAAAGCAATCACTTTTCAAGTTAATAAAATTGTAAATTCAATAATTTTTTTTCACTTGTGTTATTTTTTTCACAAATAATACATAAAAAAAACGTTGACGTTTCGAACAGCTGATTGTTTGACACTTTGCCCAAACTTACCCGAAGAAAAAGTCTGGGTAAGTTCGGTAAAAAGAGAAACGCATTTTGACATTAAGAGAAACAAAAAGTCGCTCTCATTTACCCAATTTTTGCGTACGGGAACGTTTTTGGGTAAGTTTGGGTAAATTTGGGTTCCGCGGTAAAGTAAAGGAACAGAGCTATTGTTGTAGGTTAGCTCTGTTCGGTTTATGGTGGTGTTTTATTATTGCTGGCGTTGGTGTCTCTGAGTATTGATTTTGTTCTGTTCGCTTGGTTTTCGTTTTAATTTTTTCTTATTTTTGTATGGCTAATAGATTTCAATGTTCTAGATCCAGTGCGAATGTTTGTTTGGTTTATTTTAACTCGGGATAAGTAAATGTTCTATTAGGTTTTAGATATGTTTAAGTTTGGTTTTAACATATAATAATGAAGAGCGAAAATAAAAACACGTCCGAACACAACGAGGAGAGCATATTATGGTTAAACACACAAAAACACGAAATTTTTGTTGCGATTTATACCGTCTCGTGCATCCACACACACAAATGTTCAGTTACATATTTCGGGGTAGTTTTTCTCTTTATTTGCTGTCATGTTGCTCTTTGCATTATGCAAACACATAAATTTATAGCAAACACATAAATTCACACAATTTATTTTTTCACAATAAAAAATTATTACTAAGTCTGGTTTAACAAATTTAGTTAAATTATTCCCGCCGAGAAATATATCTACCACTTTCGGCTGCTGCAAAAGAACTGATGTAAGATGTGTACGTGACCCACCACTCACGCTCACCATTCTCTCTTGCTGACCTATTATTACGCTCGCTCATTTTTTCGACTGCTTTTCTCTCTTTATCGTCATAAAAATTAGTTTCGTTGCAATAACGAAATTGTTTCGTCAACTACTTAATGTTGACAAACCCCCAAAGTAAATAAATAATAAAAATAATCTATAAAAGTAAATATAATGCCTGTACTGTTTTTTTTTAATTTTTAGCCCACTTTTCTACAAAAATCAAATTAAATAAAATTGTTGCCGGAACGAAAAGTAAGTTGTAACAGCAACGAAATGAAAAATTGTCAAAGAAATCATGTATGCAATTTTTCGTTGCAGTGACTACCAGATTGTCGGATATACGACATTAACATTAACGAAAATGTTACATTCATGCGACGACGCGTTTTTCTTTCAGTGTGAGGTGCTCCTACATTATGAGTTATTATAATATGGTCATTTATTTAAACTCCATTAATGTAAGCAACATCTGAGTATGCAATAAATAATTCTTTAAAGGCGTGTAACCTAGTCGTATTTTACGCTTGATGCAAACGAAAAAATGCTGTGTATACTTGTGCTTATGGAGGCTTTCACAGGAGCGCAACCAAAAAACGTCGCATTAAGTTCTGTGAGCGTCTTTAAAATAAACGGATAGAAACCAAAAGAAGAAAAACCACGTCCGACACATTGCATCCTGGTCAGCGTCTGATCCATAATGGGGGCTGCAATCAAATATCCTGGCAGTAGGTAAAATGCAAAAACCCGGTGGACTGGGTTTGCCTCTCGCCACCGTTCATAATGATACAAAAACGAAGGAGAAAATATAAACACCCCCTATTTGTTGACGACCCCCGCAAACGTTATAAGGACCACGATTTACGGATATGCACCTGGAATGTGAGAACTCTATATAAATCCGGAGCAAACATCCAATTGGCAGATGTCCTCGAAAGTTATAAGGCTGACATTACCGCTATCCAGGAAATACGATGGACAGGACATGGCTGCACAAGAAAAAGAAACTGAGACATATATGTACTACAGTTGCCATGAAAAATAACATGAATTTGGTTGCGGATTTGTAGTTGGCAAAAGACTGCGACATCTAGTCTCTAGGTTCAATCCTGTGGGTGAACGTATAGCCACTATCCGCATAAAAGCGAAATATTTTTATATTTCCCTAATTTGTGTGCATGCCCCCGACAGAAGAGAAAGATGATGATGCCAAAGACATATTTTATGAGCTCCTAGAGGAAACGTTGTACTAGGAGATTTTAATGCTAAAGTAGACAGGGACAATGCGTTTCATCCCACTATTGACAATTTCAGCCTACATGCTGACAATTCCGAAAACGGTATGAGACTGATTGACTTTGCCGCGGCAAAAAACATGGTCATTAGTGGTACAAGATTCCAGCATAAAGACATCCACAAGGCTACTTGTGTATCCCCTGATCAAAGAACTAGGAACCAAATTGATCACGTGGTAATTGATGGAAGGCACTCATCCAGTGTAATGGACGTACGAGTGATCAGAGGAGCTAACATCGATTCTGATCCTGAAGCGCAGCGGAAACCCATTTCCGACTCTATAAAAACTGCAGCAACAACCGTACTTGGGTTTGAAAAACCGCTTCGCAGCAAGCCATGGTACGATGAAGAGTGTCGCATTGCAAATGATGAAATGAACACTGCACGCATGGCAATGCTTCAGTCAATTGCAATGCGAGCTACGACTGAGCGGTATAAGGAGAAAAGAAAGGAGGTAAACCGTCTCTTTAGGCGTAAGAAACGGCAGTGGATTTATTTTAACGGCAATTGAGACATAGAGAAGGAAGAACGAAGCGCGACAATTCAACCAAAAAGTCAGAAATGGAACTAATGAACATGGTTCAGGGCCTCCTTCTGTAGAGGCAAGGACGGAAATCTCATCGCATATGTGCAGAGTATGTTGGGAATATGTAGAGATAATTTTTGGATCAAAATTTTGGATGTGGGCGTCGATTGCCCATGTATTAAAAACGTTATTTTCCTCTACTGCTCCCGTTGAGCTTACTTTATTAATTAATTCTTTCTACAATTATTTAAAGTATTCTTACTCTATCTTACTTATACATAATAATACGCAATAATGGGTGAATATGCAACATCAGCGCTTCTCACTAATGAACGAAGACTGCTTTAGTTGAGACATTCCAGGGTTTCATATATCGTGCAGGGTGGCGTGATATTTATGATAACCCAGCACACATTATTGTGTGTTGTCATTTATTGCCAAGCACACTACACCTCCTTTACACAAAAATGAATAATCAACATTTAGTTGATTGTTCTTTCTTTACAATTTTAAATATTACTTATCTGATAAAATATTACTTATTAAATATCACTTATTATATAAGGGTTCTTTCTCCCTTTTTTTTTGTATATTTATCTATAAGTTTATTTTTGTTTAATAGTGTATAATTATAAAATTTGTCCTTCTTATTTCAATTATTTTTTCTTCTTCTTTTTTTCATTTAAAAAGTATTAGCATGCAGCGAGAACTGTCGCTGACTTTTTCCTTTTCTTCATCGTATAGAGTCACGTTATTTCGCTCGTCTATAAACACAGTCCAATTTATGACCAGTGTTGTTACGTACCCACACTAGATCTACTATTTTGATCAGTATTTTCCTAATGTTACTGTCATATAATCTTTTTCTGTCAATTTTTGCTTTTTCAAGCATTTCCGCGGCTCTAGTCTGTGCCGTTTGTAAACGGTATTTGACCTCTTTGATATAATCGTCCACATTGCAAAGTGGATCAACGCTGTTATTATTCAGGAACTTGAGAGGAGTCGGTAATTTTCCGAATACTAACTCAAATGGACAGTATTCGTGGCTGGTTGATGGCGGTGTGTTATAACAGTATGTGAAGTATTTTAACCAATGGTCCCAATCTGTCTTCTCGACAGATGTGTAGGATCCCAGGTATTCATTCAGAGTTCTGTGAGAACGTTCGACTGTTCCACGCGTTTCATGGTGGTATGCGGTTGTCTTCTCAACTTTCAATAGGTTCCTTAAACATTTGATTCACGTACTCTGTTCCCATGCCAGTAAGTACTCTCTTCATTGGACCATATGTAAGCACAAAGCTGTCAACAATGGACTTTGCGACTGTGTTGGCTGACTTATCTGGTTTAAGAATTGTAATCACGTATTTAGTTAAGTCACATATGATTGTGACGGCATATTCATTACCATTGTAAAATTTTGGCAATGGTTCTACAGTGTTATATCCCTTGTCATGCCTTGCCATGTATAGTATCGCCTAATTTTCCTTAGCATGCGACCTATTCCAGAGTGACCTCCAGTAATGGGATCATCGTGATATTTTCTCATTATATCGACTTTTTCCGATCTTGTGTTCACTCTCATGATACTTGGTACTATTACAATACTCAATTGTATTAATAATTGATTTCCGAGTTTTTTGAATTGGCTGGCCAGCCTTGTCGAGTTCACTAGTGAATCTTCATTATCTATCGTCATCAATGAGATCTTCTTACTGCCGGCTAATTTTTCAAGCTTTGGAAAAAATTTATCTAAATCAATATATTCTGATATAATTCGCTTACCCTTACGGATAAGGATCGTATCCTCTTTAGAGTGCATCTTGGCATATCTACTATACTCTGTAGCGTTAATATCTTCGTATACCCCTAGGGGTTGTACTTTTTCAGTCTCTTTTGTCATATTCCTGTCCTCATGCTTCTTCTCTCGAGATTGTAGTCTCGTGGTCACCTTAAGAATTGGTGATGAGCGTATGTCCGTGAACTCTATTCTCGATAGTGCGTCGGCAGCACTATTTGGCTTTCCCCTGATGTAATCGACTGTAAAGTCGTATTCTTCTAAATCTAATCTCATTCTCGTTAGCTTTGATGATGGATTTTTCATGGAAAATAAATATGTTAATGGTCGGTGATCACTTATCAAAAATTTTCGTCCATAGATGTATGGTCTAAAGTGTTGGATTGCCCAGTGGATAGCAGCAAGTACTTGCTCTATCGTAGATTTATTGCTTTCACCCTTAGTGAATGATCGTGATGCATAAGAAATTGGCAGCTTGACTTAATACAACGCCACATGCATGCTTGCTAGCATCTGTAGTGATACAGAATTCACATTGAAAATTTTGATATTGTAAAATTTTAGGGCTCATCAAGTGTTGCTTGAGATAATTAAAACCTTGCTCACATTGGGGCGTCCACTCGAAGGTGACGTGGTTCCGACTTAATATCGTTATGTGTCTTGAATATTCGGAGAAGTTTGGTATAAATCTTCTATAGTAATTACAAAAAGCTATGAAGCGTTTAGCTTCATCACCATTCTTTGGTGTTGGATAATTCTAAGTTATTGAATATTTACTATCATCTGGTAAGATGCCTTTGTCAGTGCACTTGTGGCCTAGAGAGGTCACTTCGTGACAAATGAAGGAACATTTATCCGGATGTAGTTTAAGATTATATCTTCTACATGTGTCGAATAGATCTTTTAAGTTTTTCAACATATGCTTCTCTGAGCAACCAATTACGACTAAGTCATCCATATAGACGATTGCTTGGCCAGGTGATAATCCCTAAAATGCCAGTGTCATCATTCGTTGAAATGAGTTAGGAGCTATCTTTACACCATAAGGTAATCTTTTAAACCGAAACGATCCCTTATCGGTAGAAAAAGACGTTGTCTCTTGTTTCTTCCTCAAGCTCAATTTGACGAAAACCGGATACTAGATCCAAACAAGAAAAAATTTTTGCCCTACCTAATTCATCCAATATATCATCTATACGTGGTAATGGAAATTTATCTGCCATTAACTTTTTATTAACTCCTCGATAATCAATTACTAGTCTCCATCTTTTCCCACTTTTCCCCGGTAAAGGTTACTTTGGGACCAGTAATATTGGGCTATTATATTCTGATACTGACGGTTCTATGATGTCGTCAGCGATTAGGTTATCAACATGTTTACTAACCTCTTCTTTGTGTGGATGTGGAATTCTATAATTTTTGATGCAAACTGGTTCATCATCTTTCGGTCTTAGTATTTGCTTGTAAAAATTATTCGATGAGACTTTCTCAGTTTCCAATGCAAAGATGTCTAAGTAATTGGAACATAACTGTTCCAGTTTTAATTTAGCGAATTCTGGAAAATTGTTGGATAGTTTTCCAATTTTTCCCGATCGCTTTTAAAATTTTACGATGGTTTAATTACATTAGAGTCGTTAAGACTCTCGGTTTGTATGCCGACGCTAGAAACTGTTACATTGTCGTCAGTGGTATTTATTATTCTAACCAAAGATTGTGATTTTGAAGTGTTTGTGTTCGTAGCATTTGATTCGATATTAGCACTGCATCTTCCGTGTCGCCAATATGGATGAGTCTTATCACTTCCGATCTGGCCGGAATTGATATTAAGTTCACCTCTGGCGAGTTTTGCATAGCAATTGATATTTCATCAAATCCACGCGGTCTTAGGATTATACAGTTCTGACCACTTTGGTAATATAGAATGCAGTCGTATTTTCGGACAAAGTCCACTCCAATAATTCCATCGCATGGAATGGGAAAATCATCTTCAACTACATGGAATTCATCACCCTCACCTACACCACCGAGACTTGTAGTTTTGTTTCTATTTATATGTTCGTTTAGAACTTTACTAATTTTCACAATTGATATGTCTGCTCCAGTATCTATCAAAAATGTTGATCTCACATCATGTAGATAAGTTCGTGTTGAGATATAGCTGTAGAGAATTAGATTCAATCTGCTGATATTATGTCATACGTATTCAGGGGTGCTTGCAGGTTTTCCGAATCCTCTGTAAAATGACGAATATTTCGAGCATCTCGTAATTCCATTCGCCATTTCGACCCTGTCCACGGTTATTGCTTCTATTATAATTACGGTTATTGTTACCATTGTTATAATATTCGCCATTCCCCGATCGTTCGTTCCCACGTCTAGTTCGTCTTCCGTTTCCATATCCTCGACCTATAGAATTATTGCGTCCTCGTCTGTTTTCATAATAAAGTACGGAATTCGACTGACCATATACGTCAGTACATGTAGTGATGAATTTGGTGACCAATTGGTTCATGTTGTCGAACTAGCCTGCTTGGAAAATTTGTAGTTACAGCTTTTACAGCCGCCTGCGTCGCGTAGGGAAAAAATACATATATTTACAACACACACCTTTTGGTTTTTTTTTTAAATAATACGTATAGTAAATTAAATTATAATTTGTCCATCGTTGTTATTATAACCGCTGCTGGTATTGATGTTGATGTTGTGACAATTGATGTTAATGAAGATGCTGTTGTTTCTCATCTCGCAGCCCAGGAAAAAATTCGTTACCTGGTGACATTTCAACAGCCTCAGCTTGTTGTTGGTTATGGTAGTCGTTTAAATAGTCGACATTTTAGAAGCAATAATTAAGATTCTATTGATGTTCTTTTATTCTATAGCCACTTTCGTTTGCCCGTAAGGTGCATAAATATATTATACTATGTATTTATTTTCAGGGATGAACCAATATCCAATTGGCAGCGACTATCTTTCAAATTCATCTTTGTTGTTTATTTACTTTTGTAGATAATTTATTGTTGATCTCGAATTCAATTTAAGTTGCAATATACAAGGTGTTTCAAAAGAAGTCATCCGATGTTGTTTGGCTCTCATTTTTTTCTAAATGAAAAACATCGATTCTGTTTTTTGGTTATGTTTATTTGAACCTTTAGAGTTTTATTGGTTAAGTTGAGAAGATGATACCGGTTAAATGGGCGTCGTCACAATTGATTACCATACACTAAAAGAAAAACACTTCGTCGCATGGATGAAACATTTTCGTTAATGTTTTTATGTTATTATAGTGAAAAGTGTCGTATATCCGACAATTTGGTAGGCGCTGCAACGACAAATTTCATACTTGACTTCTTTGACAATTTTTCGTTTCCTTGATGCAACAACTTACTTGTCGTTCCTGCAACATTGTTATTTAATTTGAATTTTGTAGAAAAATGGGTTGAAAATTAAAAAAAGTAAAGGCATGAGTTTTAAACTACTGATATTGGTTTTATCTCTTACTTTTTTAGTTGATATTTACTATTTATTCATTTTGGAGGTTTGTCAACAATATTTGTTTACGAAACAATTTCGTTATTGTAACGAAACTAATTTTTATGATGGTATAGACAGAGAGAAGCAATCGAAAAAATGAGCGAGCGTAAAAAAGAAGCCCGCATGAGAGCGTGGTGGTGAGTGGTGGGTCATGTACACATCTTAAGTACCCCCTAGACGATCAATATTCTTCTCAATATATTGCACAATATATTGTACAATATAATTACTTGTTCACCCCACACGGTTCAATATTATTGCGCAATGTATTAGTTCGCGGCTGATATTGTGCAGTAAACATGTTTAATAATAAGAAGACGGCAAGTTGTGTAGCTATAGCACTAGTCATGGCTTCAAAAGAGATGGAAAAAAGAAGCGAAGGTGGATGAGGGAGTGGTTCAAACAACGAAATAAATCCACTCATGAAAATTTATTTAATGAACTGCGAATGAATGAATATGGTGATTTTAAAAATTTTTTGTACATTATTTGATGAACTATTGAAAATGGTTACACCTGAAATTGAAAAAACGATACCGTAATGCGAGATGATATCCCTCCAATTCAGCGTTTATCAATAACACTACGTTATCTAGCAACAGGAAATACTTTCGAAGATTTAAAATTTACAAGTGCTATATCTCCACAATCCATAGGCACAATTGTAATGGAAACTTACAGAGCTATAATAAACTGCCTGAAGGACTATTTTATATCTAGGAATTATTTATATTTTATTGAAAATTTGCAAAGAATTGAGAAACAGGGGATTGCGTCGAAGAATTAGACTTAGAGGATCCTGATCCGGTGTGTATACACACGCTGTTTAGATGTTAACACTCAACTGAAGCAATTTTGTGAAATATTGTGCAATATCGCCCACAGACGATCAATATTTACAATATTGCACAATAAATATCAAAATCATTTTGATTTACACAATATATTGCGCAATATATTGCACAACCTTCAATATGATCTACAGACGGGCAATAATATTGCACAATATCGAATATTGCGCAATATATTGCGAAGAATATTGACCGTCTAGGGGGCACTTTAAATCAGTTCCATTGCAACAATCGAGAGTGGTAGACATATTTCTCCGCCGGAATAATTTAAATAAATTTGGTAAAACATTTATTATTTATATGTACCTAGTAATAATCTTTATTATGAAAACTAAATTGTGTGAATTTATGTTTTTGCTGTGATCGTTTGAGTAACTTGCGATTCTATAAATCAAATAGATAAATAAACTGAATGCAAGCACCAACACGACAGCAAAGAAAGTGACGCATAGATAGCAGAAAAAACTACCCTGTAATATCCCTGTAGGAAATGTTTATAGTGAAACAGTACTGACTTACTATTGACTGTGTCACCAGCACTACTGACCAAATATACTACTGACACAAGAACTACTGAATAGGTGGTACTTTTGGAACCATATGGAGACATTGGAACCAGTGAATCAGTAGTCCATTGTCGCTATTTTTGTCAACACTTGTGATTTGTTTACCAAATAAAAAGACGTAAAATTTAAAATTAAAATCATATTTACTATCTAAATTACATTAACAAAATTGTATCAGTCTTTTTGTGGGCCAAGGAGTTTTTTGATTTGCCGTATCTTTTAAAACGTAGACAAAAAAATATTTAGTTGTTTACAAATATGATTTTATTGAAAATAATTACGTAGTTCATTTCAATTCACTTTTAAAACTCAGTTTTTCTTTTTAAATTATTTTGCAACTAAATGTACGCGACACCTAGTGTTTTCACAACCAAACAAAGCGAAACAATGAAAAATAAGAAGAAGCATCGACGTCCATTTGTCATAAATTTCTCTACACATCAAAGCCAGACAAATATTTGTAGACAAGTTGTAGACAAATTGTCGACAATGTCACCATAATAGTTGAAAAAGTGGTGACATGGAGACACTTGTCCCCAGACTTCCTACAGGGATCCAACTGAACTTTTGTGTGTGTGTGTGTGTATGCGCGTCGCAACAAAATGTTCGTGTTTTAATCATAATTCGGTCGCGCCTGTTCCGTTGTGTTGGTGCGGCAGTCGAAGTCAATGAAAACGAAGAAGCCAACGAAACAAAGTGTTTCAAGTACGACGAACATAAAAATAACAATTTAACGAACAATCAAAAGAATCCAATCGAAATTTTAACAAATTTGATTAAAATAAATAAAAGAGCAGTTTAAGTTAAGTAAAAGAACAGAATTAAAAGAGCAGTGATCGCGGCTTAATGACGAGGAGATTTGGCGCTACAATTGAATATCAAAACCCTCAACACAACTACAATTGCATGATTTAACAAAACAATGACATGGTTTTATTTTAAAGGAGTAGAGTATAGGGGAGTAGAGCTTATGTTCATGGTAAGTGCAGACATAGATATGTACATATCTTAAATAGAAATCTTAACAATACATTCCTCGTACTTTTATGTTTTTAATTGCAGGACCTGAATATGACGGCCACAATATCACTCAACTCCTCGACTACCACAATCTTCTCCAGACGAGTGTTTCAACACAGAATGAATAAAATCTATTTAGCAAATATATTTTCGAAAACAAAAATTCAAAAAATTTCTATCAAAACACCTGCAATGTAATGCAAACAGTATATTTATGTACAATAGTCAATACATAATTTCAAACACACTTCAAAACATTCATTGCAGCAATGACACAAAATCATTGTAGTATTGAAACATATTCATTACAACAATGACTCAAATTCGTTGCACTAATGAAACAAATTCAAAGCAGCAATGAACAAATTCATTGCAGCAATGAAGCAAATTCCTTGCAAGATACCTATTCATTGCAGCAATGAAACAAATTCATTGCAGCAACGAAACAAATTCGTTGCCATAATGAAGCAAATTCATTGCAGGCAAAACCATACTTTCATCACAGTAGCCAACAATTTGCAGTTGATGAAAACATTTTCATAGCGGGAATGAAACTTTACGTTAGCTCACTTTCGGTGACAAAAGTTGTTGGGGTGATGAAACCCTCTTCAAAACACAGTCCACTAGATATCATCAAAGTTACGTCGGCGAGTAACGAAATTCAAGAGATTAACCAAATTAATCTCTACAGCTAGAGTGTACATTAATATTATATATTTATTAAATTATTATTTTAAAAATAGTTAGTTGTAACAAAAAGATTATGACAAATTAAATCTGGCTTTAATTTATGTACACATTGGTTAAAAGTCATTAAGTCTTAGTATATATATCAAATACTTCAGTCTCATAATCTTCAGATTCATCTAATTAATTATTCGTTTTGTACATAGTTTTAGTATTTATCGTTATTTCTTATCCACTGCTTCTATTCTTATCAGTAACACTAAATATCAAAAATGTTTTTTTACTTCTTTTATTGTTGTCATCACGTACTTGTAAAACAATTTCAAATTTAGTGTGTGCAGTACTTTTTGCTGAAAACATTTAGCAATAACTCACAAATTTATTCGCTCATCAAATTTATGTAATTTGGCCAAGCGTGATATGAACGTTGGATGTTGAAAAGAATTGCTTCAATAATACCAGATAGAGGCAATGGTTCAAAATAACGAACAAAATAACAACAACGGCATTTCGTTTTGTGTGTTAAAATTATTGCGTTAAATATAGTACAACACAAATGTATGCTAACAATAACAGTCAATAAAAAAGTTTAAAACCCATTTAAATGTCACAGTTTTTCACCAAAATTACATGAAAAATTAAAGCCAGAAGTTGTTGTAATTCCACCTGGTGCATGCCACTTTTCGTCAAACATATCTCTATCACACCGACCGCATCACGAAGAGTGTGAAAGGAAACGTTAGATGAGTTAAATATTCTCTCCAGTAAGATTTACTCTATGCCAAATATTATTTGTGTGTTTGATTTGATTTAGGTAGTACCAGACCAAAACTTTGAAGGAATGATATAAAAGATGCGCTTTTAATGCAGCTTTAATTACCATCCCCAAAAAATCCCCAGATCCCCAAACCAAAAAAACAATCCCCTGTTTTGAAAAAAAATCCCCAATTTGGGGATAAATCCCATAAACTGGCAACACTGGTACACATCTTAAATCAGTTCCATTGCAACAACTGAAAGTGGTAGACATATTTCTCCGCCGGAATAATTTAAATAATTTTGTTAAAACAGACTGATTAGTTATACTTAGTAATAACCTTTTATTGTGACAAATAAATTGTTTGAATTTATGTGTTTGCTGTGATCGTTTGTGTATCGAAATATGTAACTGAACATTCGTGTGTGTCTGCGCGAAGTCGCAACAAAATGTTCGTGTTTTTGTGCTTTAATCATATTTCAGTCGCGTCTGTTTCGTTGTGTTGGTATTTGAATTCCGAAAAACGAAGGACATACATACATTTGTGCGTTCAGTCGAAGTCAATAAAAACGAAGAAGTCAAAGAAACAAACTGTTTCAAGTACGACGAATATAATAAATAACAATTGAACGTACAATCAAATGAATCCTATCGAAATTTTAACAAATTTGATTAAAATAAATAAAAGAGCAGTTGAAGAAAACGCATGCAGAGCGATCACTGGCTTAATGACAGGGAGATTTGGCGCTAGAATTGAATATCAAAACCCTCAACACAACAATAATTGCAGTATTTAACAAAACAATGATGTGGTTCTATGTTAAAGGAGTAGAGCATAGGGGAGTAGAGCTTATGTTCATGGTAAGTACCGACATAGATATTATGTAAATATTTTAATTATAAATCTTAATAATAAATTCCTCATATTTGTTCTTAATTGCAGAACCTGAATTAGACGGCAACAATAACATTCAACCCGTCGACTACCACAATCTTCTCCAGACGAGTGTTTCAACATGGATTGGAAAAATTTAAAATTTTTTTTTATCAAAACACCTGCAATGTAATACTAACAGTGTATTTATGTACAATTGTCAATAAATAATTTCAAACACACTTCAAAACATTCATTGGAGGAATGAAACAAAACCATTGTAGTAATGAAACAAATTCATTGCAACACTGACTCAAATTCATTGCAGCAAGAACGATACTTATTCACTGCAACATTGAAACAAGTTCATTGCGGCAACGAAACAAATTCGTTGCAATAATGAAGCAAATTCATTGCAGAAACAACCACACTTTCACCACAGTAACGAACAATTTGCAGTTGATGAACACATTTTCATAGCGGGACTGAAACGTTACGTTAGCTCACTTTCGATTTCACGAGGAGCCATAACACCCGCTCAAAGTGACGGCATGGTGCGCTGTTCATGCTGAAGGAGTCATCGGGCCATTTTTTTCGAGAACGCCGCTGGTCAAACGACAACAGTGGACGGTGAGCGCTATAGGGCCATGTTAACCGATTTTTTTCTGCCGAAATTCGACAAATTAACACTGGAGGACATGTGGTTCCAACAGGACGGTGCAACGGCACACACTGCGCGAGCCACAACCCATACCCTGAAGGCGGCGTTCCCGGGTCGCCTCATCGCCCGATTTAACTGTTCCAGGCTTTATTGTGGGGTTTTGAAGTCAATTGTGACGGCGCCCATTTAACCGATATGATCTTCTCAACTTAACCAATAAAATTCTAAAGGTTCAAATAAACATAATCGAAGTTTTTCATTTAGAAAAAAATGATAGCCAAACAACATCGGATGACTTCTTTTGAAACACCTTGTATATCGAGTCAATGATACATTTTAATCGTCTTTTTTTCTATTTTTTTTTTAGTTCATAATCTGTATACATTTTATAACTTTTCTTAGATTTTTTTTAAACACTTCGTATTAAAAAGGTTATTTTCCTCTACTGCTCACGTTGATCTTACTTTAATAATTAATTCTCTTTACAGTTATTTAAAGTGTTCTTACTCTAGCTTACTGATACATATACACATACATGTATATTATGCGTTGGGTGTAGAGTTGTGCAGTTCACGAACGAACTAGTTCAATTGAACGTTTCACTCTTGTGAACTAGATGAACTAGTTCACACTGTTCCGCTCTTTTGTTTCAGTAGTTCACTTGTTTCAGCAGCTTTTTGTATTTCAGTTGTGCAGTTCTCTTCGCCATTTTCTAGTTCATGCTCTCTTTGTCTCACTCAATTTGCACAAAGGTGCCTAATATTCCAATCTTTGTGGAATAGATATGTAACGGCTTCTACACAATAACTACAGCGCTAATCACCACTTTTATTCCAAAATATAACAAGATTACCGAAATACAATATTTCAGAAACGGAATAACCTAATCGTTAAGTCGACCTTAAATAGGGTGATTTAGTATAAACAAATATCATAGTATCCAAAACACTTTAAAAATCTGCAAAAATCATATCATTATCGCGATTATTCTCTCCGATTGAACTAAAACTACAATTTGAACTGCAGTGAGCTCATAGTTCACAGCTCATATGAACTGTTAAACTGAAATGCTACAATGAACTAGTGAACTAAATGAACGAACTAGTTCATTCTGATGAGCTGAACTAAAAAGAGCGCTCACTTGAATGAACTAAAATCCCCAACTCTAGTTGGGTGCAATAATGTGTAAATACGCAACATCAGCGCTTCTCACTAATGAACGAAGACTGCTTTAGTTGAGACATTCCAGGGTTTCATATATCGTGCAGGGTGGCATGATATTTATGATAACCCAGCTCAGATTATTCTCTGTTGTCACTTATTGCCAAGAACACAACACCCCCTCCTAACCAAGACGAGGTCAGAACAGCTATTGCCCGGCGGAGCTGATTAAGGCTGGCGGCGATAAGCTGATAAGTTGCATGCATCAGCTCATTAGCAAAATTTGGTTAGATGAATGCCATATTTAAAAAAGGTGACCCGAGTATCTGTGCCAACTACTGTGGAATAAGCCTTTTATCCATAGCATATAAGGTTCTATCAAGTATAATGTGCGAAAGACTAAAACCAATTATCGCTGACCTGATTGGACCACACCAGTGTGGCTTTAGGCTTGGTAAATCGACAACCGACCAGATTTTCACGCTACGTCAAATCCTGGAGAAGACTCAGGAAACCCAAATCGACACCTATCAACTATTTGTCGAGTATAAGGCCGCCTTCGATAGCCCGATACGGGGGAAACTCTACGAAGTAATGTCTGAGCTTGGTATTCCGGCAAAACTCATACGCCTTTACAGGATGACGACTACCAAATCCGCAGTGAAAGTTGGTAAGGCTCTTACCGAACCTTTCGAAACCAAGCGAGGCCTCAGTCAAGGCGACGACCTATCGTGCGATCTCTTTAACATCTTAATGAAGGTCATTATGAGAAAAGCTGCAGTCAACATGAATAAACCCATCAGCAGCAACAGTCACATGCTGTTCGCGTATGCTGATGATATAGATATCATTGGGCACACAATTAGAGAAGTTACTGCGGTGTTTTCGAGAATTGAGAAGGAATCAAAAAAAAATGTCTGAAAGTAAATGAGGACAAGGCAAAATTAATGGTTTCAACGAGCAGGGCCATCATGCGATTAGTCCAAAGCGTGAACGTTGATAAGCGATATAATTTCGAGGTAGTGGACGAATTTATATACCTCGAATCTTCCATAAACAAAAACGTCCGCCTTGAGATCAAGCGGAGATTTGTGCTTGCGAATAGATGTTATTTTGGGCTAAGCTAGCACTTTAGAGATAAAGCCGTCTCTCGAATGGCGAAAATCCAGCTATACCAGGCTCGCATGCAATCTGTCTTGCTTTATGGAGCAGAATCCTGGGTCTTGTCGCAAGCATATGAAACATCTGTTGGAGTCTTCGAGACAAAAATACTCCGGAAGATTTATAGCACTATAGTGAACAACGGCGAGTATCGGCGACGCATGAACCATGAGCTTTATCCCGACATCGACATAGTTAAGCGGATCAAATTTACGCGATTTCACTGGCTAGGCCATGTTAGTAGAATGGATGAAGACGAACCAGAACGAAGGGTTTTCGAAACCGAACTTGAAGGAAGGCGAAAAATAGGAAGAGCAAGTTGACGAATCCCTGGGTACACTTGGTATTACCAACTGGAGAGATAAAACAAATGATCGAACTGGCTGGCGAAATATGTTATCTTCGTTTTGTGAGGTCCCTGACCCCCCGGGGTTGTTCGAGACCAGATAAGTAAGTAAGTAAGTATTCTTATTCATTCATTCTTTCTTAATTATTCATTGTTAGTACTTCATTGATTCATTTATTATATAATGAGATTCTACCATTCCGTTTGATGCACCTGTCGTAAATTCTTCGTGGTTTCTAGATAACTTGATCAGATTGAAAGCTTCAAATACAGCTGGCCCTTATGGTATGTCGGACTCTATATGAAAATACTGCTCAAATTCTCGCAGTTTACCGTTGACTCTCTCATTTAACGCTTCGTTGAAGTTCTGTCATTTTCCTGCACAGTAGAAGAGCTCTTATATAATGCCTTTCCACAAGTCTGGTAGTTTAGTAAATGTTGCAAATTATAGGAGAATTGCAAAATTAAGTGTCATTCCTGAACTTTTTGAGCAGCTAGTCACAGAGGAAATTTCTCTTCATGTTTCCTCTATTTTAGATCCATGTCAACCTGGCTTCCGGAAGGGTCGTTCCACCATAACTAATTTGGTTCAAATTTCCTCTTCTATAATTGACGTCTTTATTAATGGAGATCAAACTGTTGTGATTTTTACCTATTTTAATAAGGCCCTTGAGAAAGTTAACCACAATTTGTTATTATATAAACTCGGGGATAGTTCTTACTTAATGGACCGAGAACAGATGGTCTTATTTGGCCGATCATTCTCAAGATCTATTTTTGTGTCATCTGGGGTGCCTCAGGGCAGTCATCTTGGCCCGGTTCTGTTCTTGTTATTCATTAACGACTTACCCGCCTCCATAATGCACTCTAAATTCTTAGTATACGCTGCTTACGTGAATAACTTTTTTCTTACAAGGATCCTTGCCAATATACTTTACTTCAGAGGGATTTGTCTACTTTCCAGGCGTGGTGCGAAGCCAATTTGATGGAGCTTAATTTTGCGAAATGGAAGCATATGCTGTTTTCTAGAGTATTATTTTTTTCGGGAAAATACATTTTAGGTGGCAAAGTTCTTGAATCGATGGATTCATCTATTGATCTTGGTTATCTCGTGATCAGAAAATTTAATTTCAACTCCTACATAATTACGATGGTCAACAAACCTTGTGGCGTACTGAACTTTATTAAACGTTGGGCAAACGAATTTGCATACGAAAAAAAGCAAATTCAGCGCCTTAAGCCCGGCATTCAGTTTTAATGAAACTGTGCCATAAGAAGTATTTGTATAGAAAATAACGAAAATTTCATGAACCGACAATTTCGCTCACTTTTCATATGCTTGGTACTCAGCTCTGTGCGAAAATTTCGTAGGCAAAATCAATTACAGGGTTGTTACACAAAAATTATTTCGTACGAAAACAATTGTTTGAGACCGGAATTTTGGCATTTCGATAACTTAAGCAACACCACATGCGTTAAAAATAAAATGGAGTGCGTAAAGGAATTATAAATTAAATATTTGCAAGGTAAATCAAAGTTGGGTGGTAACTCTCCGCAACAAAATTTTCTGATTGGAGACAATTAACAAAATTTCTTACGAAAATTTCGCAAGAACTGAATACGGGGCTTTAAGCATGGCGTTAGAGTGAAGCTGTCGCTAGTTAAATGATACCAACATTGCACAGACTAGTTTGGTGAATGGGTTGAGCAAACATTTTTAAATTATTTTTTAGTTATAGCCATTTTATAACCAACAGTTTATGTGAACCTTCCGTATTGTTAGAGATAATGCATTGTGGAACGGCTCCTAAAGATAAACCTGTTTTGTACACGTATATAAAAAGTAACGAAAATTTTGTGAACCGTAAATTTCGCCCACTCTCATTTGCGTGATACTCAGCCCTTTGCGAAAATTTCGTAAGCAAAATTAATGACAGGGTTAATACGCCAAAGTTATTTCGTACGAAAACTATTGTTTGGTAATTGTTAGGGACTGGAATTTTGACATTTTGCGAAGAGGAAATTGTAATAAAATATTTGCGAAGTAAATCAGATTTAGGTGGTTACTCTCTGCAAGAAAAATTTCCTTTTAGAGATAAATGATAAATTTCTTACGAAAATTTCGCCAGAACTGAATACCGGGCTAAAAGGCGTAAGTGTACGAACACAATCGGAGCGATAAGGTAGGTGTTGAAAAGTTTTACTTGTATTCTTATGGAAGAAGAACAAGAGCTGGTGTTAGACGTCTGGCATAGACGACAAAAATTAAAATTCTTTTCATGTCCCTGGCTTCAATATGGCAGACCGTTGCCAGCTCAATACAAAAATTATTACGTGTTGACCAAGCTTTTTCTATTTTTCTGACAAATAAAATTAAATTGTTTCAAATTTCTTAAAGATATGTAAACAGGAATTGTAAATGCATATTCTACAGGGTAAAAATGAACAGTCGATGCAGTTTTTGCCCTTCCGGCCTGTAGAAAATAACAATTGCTGAGATTGGTGTATGTGTTATTGACCAAAAATTAAAAAAAAATTAACGCCAGCCAAGTGATTGTGTATATCGACAACGTATTTTGAATTGACGCCAACTTTTTGGCCTGATTGTGGATATACAATAAAGCGAATAAATAAATATAAATGAAATAAGATTAATTGTATTAGTATGGAAAAAAGGATAATAAAAGTCGGAAGACATGGACAGTGGCCGAGGTACTTTAGCTGGTATACTATTCATGAGACATCTTCTGGGAAGCACGACAGACATGGCAGAGGTAAGACATTGGTGGCGGCTGCCACTGAATCTTAACGTTTTCAGATTAGGGGTTTATACAAGGTGGCGCAAAAGTAATCCTCCTATCAGAAAATGCTTTAAATAAACAATCTTATGCTACACTGCTCCAGAACGCGGAATATTGCTGACTATTTATTTGACCAATAATCGGTCGGTGACTTTGTCACAACGTGAATTTCGTCGCAGATTTCCTGGCCGTCCAACGCCTACTAGTGAAACACTGCGACGTTAAGCCGCTAGCCTCGAAGAGACTGGCACAACAGGAGATGCTGCCAGGCGTGGCAGACCCCGGACTAGCCGTTCTGCAGAGAATATTGCTGCTGTAGCCGAGGATGTCATGGAAGCGCCGTCGATGTCATGGAAGCGCCGTGAGCGCTACAGAGCAATGATCAACGAGTTCTTTTTGCCGCAACTTGAAGAATTGGGATTGGAAAACATGTGGTTCCAACAGGACGGTGCAACGGCACACACTGCACGTGCCACAACCGATATGCTGAAGGATGCATTTCCCGGGCGCCTAATCTCTCGTTTTACTTTTGCGCCACCTTGTACTATGGTGGTATATTCACTGACTGGTGGATGTTGCATTTTGTAATCCCATTGCTGTTGGCACTATGGGCGGTTGCTTCTGTGGCGGCCACTAACAAAGTTCGAATATGTGAGAGAGTAATACGTTGACGTTGCCACGAAATTATCGGATTGAAAATTGTCGAAGGAAATTGAAGTCGTTCCAATTGACGTTTGAACAATTTCGTTGTAAAATGACAAATGTTTCTTTACAATAAGCCTGTTTTTTATTCCCTGCTAAACTAATTTGTCGACCACTTTGTATGGGAACATAAGCCATATTAAGCGGCGCCCCATACAAAGTCGTCGAAAAATTAGCTTAGCAGGGAATAACAAAACAGCCTTAATATTACTGAGTGAATTTTTTGTCCCTGGACGCAATAGAATTAAAGAAAAGTGTAAAATAAATGATTAATTTATGAACAATGATTAGTTTAGAACATGAAGCACTGATTCTACACAGTTTAAATTTTCTTCTCGCTAATCCATGGCGATGAAATACTAAAATTGAAATTAGATGAATTAGGCGTACAATACAGTTGTTTGTAATTTTTGTTGTTAGAAAAAGTGCCCATACAGGTGATTCTGAATCGTGAATTATTATGTATGGGTAAGTGAAAATATGAATTATGTGTCCCACCGACAAGATGCATGCATGAACCGCGAAGATCAAAATATTTTTATATTTAGGTTTGATGCGCGATTCTGATGCGATTTTGAATCATTGTATTTGATAAAACTGTCATTTTGTGTCGAAGAACACCACAGGTGCAATGGTAGTGTGCGCGGCTCTTGTGCATGAGGACGTGGGTTCGATCCCAACTCTGACCACCTTAAATTTCTTTCGACGACGGTCACCTCGCTTAGTGATGGCGACACTATCGAGTATTTAGCCATGAAAAAACTTCTCAAAACACCGTTCGGAATCGGTGTAAAACTGTAGGTCCCAATCAGTGAGTGTAAAACTAGAACGCGCACTGCTCACAGGTTGTGAGAACCTCTCCCTAATCCCTTCATAGGATGTAACGGGAAACCATTTATTTATTTATTTATACGAAAATTAATCGTCGTGTGTATACAGAAAAAACACTAATGATATATTACCCACATTCATGGTCTGATATCAGACAACGCACTGGGCATCATAGGGTCAGCTATTTAATTGGGGGATACTGCCAATAAACGTAGGTCCATATTTTTCATATTTACGGAAACAAATTTATTTTTCAATTAAGGCTTGTGCTCACCGCGTCTTGACATTTGCGCGTAGAAAGCAAACGCTATGCTGAAATATACATATGCCAGCATATACACACCAAAGCGTATTTGATGCTATCAAACTGCATGCTTTCTCTTATAATTAAAAAATTGGTGAAAAGTTTGTGTACGTGTTGACAGAATTTTAAAAACAAAATTAAAATGTATTCCTCATCAGATGAAGAAGAAATATTGTTGTTACTTATTTCGGAAGAGGAGGATAATCAGAGGTAAGTAATTTTGTGGGGTTCCCAATAGTTATACCACTAAATTGCTGCAAATATTTTCCTTTTCAGTTGATCCCATTAACGAGGAAAGACAGAAATATGGAGAATTCCACACGCTAATGGCGGAACTTCGGATAAGAAGCGGTCATATAAATACTTCCGAATGACTGCTGAATGTTTTGATGTAATACTGGAGCTGATCCTATGTGATAGTATTTTCAAAGTTGACACTAACTACAGAGAAGCCATAACGCTAGAACAGGGTCTTGCAATTACATTGCGGTAATAAAATAAAATATTTAAACTGACTGCGCATACATGGGTAAAATTATGTCCCAAATCTCTCAACTATGCTTGGTACTATCCATGGTAAAATAAGTAAGGTAAACGCACTAGGAATTGTTACAACAAACACAGGCATTTTGTTTTTATTTGGTGTCCATAATCTGTAAAATTTTCTTCATGTGTGTATCTACTGAAAAGTAAACAAAACGGTCAAAAACAAAATACATGTGAATTTGACATAAGAGCAATAAATCACCTGTTCTAACGAGTTTACCTTACTTATTTTACCATGGTACTATCGGTCGAGAGGTAAACAAAATTATCTTAGATCAACTAAATCATGGTAAAATTATCTATCAGGTAAACGTGTCAGCCCAGCTGATTTGTTGTTTTTTCGTATTTCCCGTGAGTAAGCTGTCAAATTTGATATTATTTTTATTTTAAAATTCAGAAGAAACAATGGTATTAAAAACATAAATTTTTTCTTGAAAAGTTAACTCACAAAAACGAGCTTTAGCTATTATAATATTATACTAATACTATTATTTATATACATATATTATTAATACTATTATATATATGTCTGTATATATAAAAAGAATAAATATTTCCCATAACATCTCATTAAGGGACTGGGGAGAGCTTCTCGCAACCAGTGAGCTATGCGTTTTCTAGTTTTACAATTACTGATTGGGACCTACAGTTCTACACCGGTTCCGAACGGTATTTTGAGAAGCTTTTTCATGGCTAAGTACTCGATAGTGTCGCCATCACTAAGCGAGGTGACCGTCGTCGAAAACAATGCAAGGTGGTTAGAGCAGGGATCGAACCTACGTTCTCATGTACAAGAGCCGCGCACGCTAACCCTTCCACCACCGACCGCCACCGATACTTCATTTATATATTATATATTTATACAATGTGCAATATTAGAGCACCCACAAGGACAGCATTTTTTGGTTAAGGAACCCGCTGTTGTTTCCCTCGTTTTTTGAAGAGCATTCATCTGAGTTATTTGCACTTTTGTCATTAATAAGTGCGACACTTTCACTGTTGTTGTAATTTTCAATTATTTTGGTTTCTTTTGTGTTTGTAGTTTCATTTCGGTTCCTCTTTTCAACATGCTTCTCTTCATACATCTTGTTTTTTACCAAATGAATTCCTGTCTTCGTTTCCCTTAGAAATTTGTCTTTCGATACCGTTTGTTCCTTGTAAACGGCTATTAAAGAAAAATTAAAGAGATAGAAATAAGTATTGGTTATTATTTCTGGAATTTCTTTGTTAAAATTTTTTAGTAACGCCGTTGTGCACTCTCCGGTATACGGTACTTTTCATTCCAATTTTTTATTTCACTTTTCAAGTCACATTTCATCACTGACATGGGACTGTCCGTGGAGGTGGAAAGTTTCTGATTGCCATTCACTTGGGAGTGGCCAGAAATGATTCCTTCATTGGGCAGTCCAATCAGCTCACAACTTCCACGCAGTATGTCCTGGACAATGGCTTTTCTTTCGGAAACCTCCGTTAGCTAGCTAGAGTGAGAAGGCGAAACAAATGAGCATCAAATCAGGTTTAGTAGGTGACTGATGTCACTGAAGCTCATCAAACAATCAGGCATATTCTTTTGTCCTTAGAAGGCGGATGAGCCAAATATACGGGCCAACGGCGGATAGAAACTAAAAG
This sequence comes from Phaonia tiefii, assembly GCA_963931995.1. NCBI lineage: Eukaryota > Metazoa > Arthropoda > Insecta > Diptera > Muscidae > Phaonia > Phaonia tiefii. Next base: position 140,837,737 of record OZ008368.1, read on the forward strand.
AAGAAAATCCAGGTTCAACATATCGCATCCTGGTCAGCGTCTGATCCATAATGGGCGGCTGCATCAAATTATCCTGGCAGTAAGTAAAATGCAAAAACATGGTGGGCTGGGTTTGCCTCCCGCCACCGTTCATAATGGCAGTGAAAATACGTAAACGAAAAAGAAAACATAAACAACCCCTATTTGTTGACGACCCCCGCAAACGTTATAAGGATATGCACTTGGAATGTAAGAATGTAAGCCACAATCCGCATAAAAGTGAAATTTTTTTATATTTCCCTAATTTGTGTTCATGCCCCGACAGAAGAGAAAGATGATGATGCCAAAGACATATGCTATGAGCTCCTAGAGGAAACGTATGACCGCTGCCCTGGCCATGACATTAAGATTCTACAAGGAGATATTAATGCTAAGGTAGGCAGTGAAAATGCGTTTCATCCAACTGTTGGCAATCGTATGAGGCTGATTGACATTTCCGCGGCAAAAAAATGGTCATTAGTGGTACAAGATTGTGTATCCCCTGATCAAAGAACGAAGAACCAAATTGATCACGTGGTTATTGATGGAAGTCACTCATTCTGTGTAATGGACGTACGAGTGATCAGAGGAGCTAACATAGATTCTGATCACTACCTGGTAGCAGCAAAGGTTCGCACAAGATTAAGTAGAGCGAAAATCGTACGAAACCAGACGCAGAGGAAGCTGGACATCGGGAAGCTGCAATTACTGGAGGTAGCCACAGCCTACTCAAGGAAGCTCTCGCAACTTTTGGCACAGAACCCACCCCCTCCCGATGACGATCCTGATGCGCAGTTGAAACCCATTTCCGACTGTATAAAAACTGCCGCAACAACCGTACTTGGTTTCGAAAAACCGCTTCGCAATAAACCGTGGTACGATGAAGAGTGTCGCATGGCAAATGATGATAAGAACGCTGCACGTATGGTAATGCTTCAGTCAATTGCAACGCGAGCTGCAACTGGGCGGTATAGGGAGAAAAGAAAGGAGGTAAACCGTCTCTTTAGGCGTAAGAAACGGCAGTGGAGAAAGCGCGAGAGTGAGAAAATTGAGACATACAGAAGGAAGAACGAAGCCCGAAAATTCTACCAAAAAGTTAAAAACTGAACTAATAGACATGGTTCAGGGCCCCCCTGAAGACAAGACAAGGACGGAAATCTCGTCGCAGATGTGCAGAGGATGTTGGGAATATGGAGAGAGCATTCCTCCGCGCTACTAGTACCTGAGGTATCCAATGACGATGGGACAATCGATCACAATATGGACGACGACGTCGATTGCCCCCTCCTAACCAAGACGAGGTCAGAACAGCTATTGCCCGACTTAAGAACAACAAAGCCGCAGGAGCCGATGGATTACCGGCGGAGCTGTTTAAGGCTGGCGGCGAAATTTGGTTAGATGAATGCATGCCCGGCGATTGGAGTCTCAGTGTACTATGTCCCATATTTAAAAAAGGTGACCCGAGTATCTGTCCCAAGTACCGTGGAATAAGTCTTTTATCCATAGCATACAAGGTTCTATCAAGTATAATGTGCGAAAGACAAACCAATTATCGCTGACCTGATTGGACCATACCAGTGTGGCTTTAGGCCTGGAAAATCGACAATTGACCAAATTTTCACGCTACGTCAAATCCTGGAGAGGACACATGAAAAACAAATCGACACCTATCATCTATTTATCGATTATAAAGCGGACTTCGATAGCCTGATACGAGAGAAACTCTACGAAGCCATGTCTGAGCTTGGTATTCCTGCAAAACTCATACGCCTTTGCAGGATGACCTTGACGAACACCAAATCCGCAGTGAAAGTTGGTAAGGATCTTACCGAACCTTTCGAAACTAAGCGAGGCCTCAGGCAAGGCGACACCCTATCGTGCGATCTCTTTAACATCTTAATGGAGATCATTATGAGAAAAGCTGCAGTCAACATGAATAAAACCATCAGCAGCAAAAGTCACATGCTGCTCGCGTATGCTGATGATATAGATATCATTGGGCACACAATTAGAGAAATTACTGCGGTTTTTTCGAGAATTGAGAAGGAGTCGCAAAAGTGGGTCTGACGGTGAATGAGGACAAGACAAAATTAATGGTTTCAACAAACTGGGCCTCCACGCGATTAGACCAAAGCGTGAACCTTGATAACCGTTATAACTTCGAGGTAGTGGACGAATTTATATACCTCGGATCTGCCGTGAACAAAAACAACAACACAACGTCAGCCTTGAAATCAATCGGAGAATTGTGCTTGCGAATAGATGTTATTTTGGGCTAAGCAAGCACTTTAGAGATAAAGCCCTCTCTCGAGTAACAAAAGTCCAGCTGTACCAGACTCTCATTCAACCTGTCTTGCTTTATGGCGCAGAAGCCTGGGTCCTATCGCAAGCAGACGAATGTATGGCCCTATAGTGCACAACGGCGAGTATCGGCGACGAATGAATCTTATACTTTTTTTTTTATTTATTAACAGAAAATATTTAATTTTCAATATATTACTTTATTCATTTTTAATCGTTTATTCTTATTCTTTGGGACATGGGACTGTCCGTGGAGTTGGAAAGTTTCTGATAGCCATTCACTTGGGAGTGGCCAGAAATGATTCCTTCATTGGGCGGTCCAATCAGCTCACTACTTCCACGCAGTATGTCCTGGACAATGGCTTTTCGGAAACCTCCGTTAGCTGGCTAGAGTGAGAAGGCGAAACAAATGAGCATCAAATCAGGTTTAGTAAGTGACTGATGTCACTGAAGCTCATCAAACAATCGGGCATATCATCCAGTGTAATGGACGCACGAGTGATCAGAGAAGCTAACATAGATTCCGATCACTACCTGGTAGCAGCAAAAGTTCGCACAGAACCCACTCCCTCCGAAGACTGCCGCAACAACCGTACTTGGGTTTGAAAAATCGCTTCGCTGCAAACCATGGTACGATGAAGAGCGTTGCATTGCAAATGATGAAAAGAACACTGCACGCACGGCAATCTTTCAGTCAATTGCAATGCGAGCTGCGACTGAGCTGTATAGGAAGAAAAGAAAGGACGTAAACCGTCTCTTTAGGCGTAAGAAGTGGAGAAGCGCGAGAGTGACAAAATTGGGATATACTGAAGGAAGAACGACCCCCGATAATTCTACCAAAAAGTCAAAAACGGAACTAATGGACATGGTTCAGGGCCCACCTTCTGTAGAGATAAGGACGGAAATCTCATCGCAGATGTGCAGAGTATTTTGGGAATATGGAGAGATAATTTCTCTGCGCTATTGGTACCTGGGATATCCAATGACGAGACAATCGATCAAAATTTGGACGACGGCGTTCGATTGTCCCCCTCCCCCCAAACCAAGACGAGGTCAGAACAGCTATTGCCCGACTTAAGAACATCAAAGCCGCAGGAGCCGATGGATTACCGGCGGAGCTGTTTAAGGCTGGTGGCGATGAGCTTATAAGGTACATGCATCAGCTCATTAGCAAAATTTGGTTAGATGAATGCATGCCCGGCGATTGGAGTCTCAGTGTACTATGCCCCATATTTAAAAATGGTGACCCGAGTTTCTGTGCCAACTACCGTGGAATAAGCCTTTTATCATAGCATATAAGGTTCTGTCAAGCATGATGTGCGATAGACTAAAACCAATTACCGCTGACCTGATTGGACCTTACCAGTGCGGCTTTAAGCCTGGAAAATCGATAGCTGACGAGATTTTCACGCTACGCCAAATCCTGAAGAAGACTCACGAAAAACAAATCGACACCTATCATCTATATGTCGATTATAATCGACCTTCACATCACAACAAATGCGGCCTGGAGTGCCACCCGCCTAAACGCTCTTGGACTCTGGAAGAGCAACACATAAGGACATGCGAGTATACTACAGACAATCCCAAGAGAACTCAATATAACCACGGATTACTGCACCCCCTCATTGACGTTCGATAACCTATTCGATGTTAGGTTTCCCAGGAGAATAGAGTGGGATAAAGGGGAACCACTTACAGATTTTGACACCAAAGTATTTAAGGACGGATCCAAAATGGAATGTGGAACCGGCTTGGGTGTCTTCTCCGAAGAGGCATGCCTCAATTTATTATTCAAACTCCCAGACAGTACAGCGTTTTTCAAGCGGAAGTACTGGCCATCAAAGAAGCCTACGCCGCACTTATACTACAGCGGAGCGGTTCTCCTGTCACTTAAATGTTACAACACTGCATCTAAACTCGTTAGTGAGTGTAGGGACAAACTTGTCGAGCTAGGCCGGCTGGCTAATGTGGTTCTTACTTGGATACCAGGCCACAAGGGTCTCCTAGGGAATGAAAAGGCAGACGAACTAGTTAGGGCAGGATCCCCTTCCACCGAACTCCACATGGTGTCAGTCGCAACGCCTATAGGGTTGGTCAAAAGAGGTATTTTCCTGCATTACCTTGAACGAGCGAAGACCAGATGGTATAGGAAGGAAACCAGCCGCATATCCAGAAACACATGGCCAGAATATAACATTCACCGGACTAACTCCCTGATTAGGCATAATCGGGAAGACATATCTAGGCTAACTGGCGTGCTGACCGGGCACTGGCCAATCGGTAATCATGCAAGACGTTTGAAGCTGCCATATAAGGACCACTGCTGTGCCTGCCATGATGCAGAAGAGGAGGGGATGGTGGAGCATCTCCTCTGCAGTTATCCAGCTCTGATGAATAGACGCCTGAAGACTATGGGCCGTCCCTTCCTGCATAACTTCACTGAGATAGACGAGATAGATCTAGGGGATCTAATGAGGTATCTCCTATTAACAGGTTGGATATAGACACGGTACTTTGGACTTTCCGGAGTGATTTGGTATGCTAAAAGGTATCTCAAGACACTAATTGATGCTAAAATAGCATCTTTAGCAACCACGAATACCATCCAACCATAAGGCGGCCTTCGATAGCCCGATACGGGGAAACTACGAATCAATATCTGAGCTTGGTATTCCTGCAAAACTCATACGCCTTTGCAGGATGACCTTGGTTAGTTGAAAAGGCTGCAAGACAGCACGCTGTCTAGAACACTTAGGCTAAAGAAGTCCATTGTGAAACCTGCAGTTTCCTCTATAGCAACTATTGACTAGTCGTCTAGCCAATTTGCCCTTTCAATGAATTTGTTTATAAGACCTACAGGAATATCTTGCAGGGCTACGGTGCTAACTAAATGTGTTCCGAATATCCTACTTCTCAGTCTTGCCAGAGCAGGGAAATCCAAGAGAAGGTGTTTCGTCGTTTCCTCGTCCTCTTCCATGCAGCATCTACAGAGAGTGGAGTTCCCAATATTAGGGCGTGTTTTCCTACAAGACAATGTCCCGTAAGTGTTCCTATCATTGTGGGTAACCTGCCTCTCGGCAAGTTAAGTAGTTGCTTAGTTCTCTTCCTGTCCACCTGTGGCCAGAGGACCCTGGCTTGTTTACAAGTTGAAGTAAGTCTCCACTTGTCCTTGAACATATTATCGGCCCACTGCCTGATCTGCAAACGGCAAGTAGAGATTCAAACACCTCCAGTATGGCGGTAATTTGCGCCTGAAATACACTACAGTAATCAGGCAGCTTGAATGAACTATTTACATTTAGGTCCGGTGAATGAACCCCATAGCCTACTTGCTCGTCCAACTTTGACCCATCCGTGAAAACTCTGATACTACTGGTATCCCATTCCAGTGACTTTCCCAGGTATTCCCAGGTATATTTCCCAGGAAGGAGATATTTACATCTTGGTCAGATGAATGGACCCCATAGCCTACTTGCTCGTCCAACTTTGATCCATCCGTGAAAAATCTGATACTACTGGTGTCACCTTCCAGTGATTTTTCCCAGGTATTCCTGTTCGGAATAGAAGTCCTTAGATTTGTCGCTGGTAGAAGGTAGGGGATACAGTAGTCCGTTTTTACGGGAATGGAGTTGATCCGCTGTCAGGATAGCACTAAGTGCAGTACCTGACGTCGTGCAAATTGCCCAACTAACGCTAATCAGTGGTGATCTTTGAATTTTCATCAAGTAAATCAGAATATATTTCTTTTGGAGGGACCTCCACCAAACTACGATGCCATAGAGAAGTATTGGTCTGACTATTGCCGTATAAATCCACATGGTGATCTTAGGAGACAGTCCCCAGCGCTTTCCTATCGCCCCTTTACATCAGCAAATATCAACAGACGCCATTTTTCACCCACTCCCCCACATTCGGTTTCCAAGACAGTTTTCTGTCGAGAATTATCCCCAGGTACTTGACCTTTTCCGTCAACTGTAATTGCACCCCATTAACTGACGGCAGTTTAAATGCAGGTATTTTATATTTCCGAGAGAACAAGATAAGCTCAGTTTAAAGTGGGTTAAGTGATAGTCCGTTGTTAGGGATCCAGTTCAAAATCCGACTAAGTAGGCTGGTTGTACGAATGCTAAGAAAATTGAGGTTTCTACCCGTACAGATGATAGCAATATCATCGGCAAAGACCTGTCATTCGCCGCTGTCCAATTCAAGAAGCAGTTCATTGACAGAAGTTAACCATAATAGAGGAGACAGAACTCCCTCCTGCGGAGTCCCCCTGTTAGCGTTCCTAGCAATTGTAACACCACCCCATTCAGCTTTGACGGATCTATCCACCAAAAGCTTCCCAATTAGGCGTGTCACTAAGCTGTCGACGGCTAGATTCGCCGAAGGTTGAATGTTATTGAATCGCCGAAGGTTGAATGTTATTTAAGGCTCCCTTCGTTTCCAGGAATGTCCCTAGAGCGAAGACCATATTCTCAAGAGAGTTTTCTATTATGCTGACTATAGAGTGGAGAGCCATCTCAGTTGACCTCCCCTTGAAATATGCATGCTCAATAGTAGTTTCTGTGGAATATTACTTCAAACATGACTGTCCAGAAACCTTTCATATGTCTTAAGAACAAAGAATGATAGACTGAGTGGTCTAAAGTCCTTTGGTTTGACATGGTAGCATTTGCCCGCTTTGGTTTGCTTCCAAATTCTAGGAAAAGGCAGCCCCTGAAGATTGCCTCCAACCAACTACAAGATAGGTATAGTGCCTCCTGTAGTTGCGCGGGTCCGGTTGATTTATAGGGCTTAAAGCATATGATGACCCATATCAGATTCTTTCTGCTCACTACTGAACGAAGTTTTTCTAAGCTAGGTATCTCTTCTGGCTAATGACCAGCATTCCGGTCATTGTTGAGAAAGTGGGTATCCAGGAGAATCCCAAGAGACTCTTTAGATGAATACGTCCATGTTCCATCGTCTTTCATTAAGAACCCCGCACACGGTATGTATTTAGCGAGCACGCATCTTCAGCGTGCAGTCTGGTTGGTTCCCTCAAAGGATTCACAGAAGTTTCGCCAAGATTTCCGTTTGGCCTTCTTGATTTTACCTTTATATAGATTAAGACTAATCTTGTAAACGTCCCAATCCCTTTGGTCGCCGCTCTTTTTGGCCTTGTTGAAAAGCCGCCTAATAGACGATCTCAGATCCTGAATCTCAGCGTTCCACCAATGAGGTTTTTTGTTACCCTTGGCAGCATTATAACCACTGGTCTTACAGGACTCATTGAGCGCGTTCCTGCACGCATCAGTAAATTTGCCAACTAGTTCTTCCAGCTCTGGCACATTTGTCGGAATATTCGGATGGTAACCTAAGACTTTCCTTAGGCGCCCACGATAGGCGTTCCAGTCCGTTTTCCTATAGTTTTTAAAAACTTCCTGTTTCAGAGGTTCGATATTTATGTGGAACTGTAGATATCTATGATCAGAAAATGAGTGATCAGAAAGTACGCTCCAATCGGATACAGTTACATAGTCATAGCTAAGTAGTAAAGTTAGGTCTAGTACTTCCCTCCTAACCGAAGTTATGAAGGCCGGTTCCTCGGTTCTATTACATATAGTCAAGGATTCGCTTATAATGGAATTAAAAAAACACTCACATCGATCATTGGTGCCGGTGCCTATAATGACGCTATAATTCTGTATTTTTGCCTCCGATACAATATCCCTGACGCACTTCGGAGGGGGAGATTCAGTATGGTCGTGCGCCATGTACGATAAAACTAGCCAGATGTCCCGCTGGCCGTTTGCCAGCGAGAGACTGATTGAGGTTGTATCGCTATCGCTAAAATTCTGCAATGAAAGAGCATTGAATTTGTTTTTAATGAGTATGCAAGATCTTGGCCTACCTGGGGTTGATAGGACGAAGGTACTGTATCCATTGCACCTTATACCACATATACGATCATAGACCGTCCATAGTTCTTCTATCAGGGTCACATCAGCTCTGCTGCCTTACTGCGATGAAGATTTATCTGCAGGACTTCCATCATCTACAGGATCTTCAACTCCCGGTACCTCGATCACGGTTGTCTCGTGATCACCCTCGCTAGTGATGGACAGGTCGATGATGCTGCCGCTGTCGTCATCCAGTAGTGCTTCTTCAGCATCTACCGCCGTTTCAGAAAGCTTTCCAGCATTTACATCTGTGACATCCGACTTCGACTCGGCCAGTTTGCCACCCAGCGTATCCACTTTGTATACCCTGAGTGGTACACTCATGAACCCAAACCCAATTTGGTCTTTGGACTCCTCTAGGGGTTTTAAGGAATCCTGGTCCAGGACCAAAACTACCTGTCGCGAGCTCCCTACAGGGTCCTCAATCTTGACCACCTCTCTATCCTTTGCAGGAATGGAGGGATTGCAGTGGTTGATTATCTTTAGGATCTCCAGTGGGTCAGTAATTGAATTTGACGGGACCCAAACCCTAGCCCTTGGTCTAGAAGGTATATCCTTCCTATCCACGGCCCATGACGGACTTATATATACCACCTACCCGACTCATGGCGGACTTATACAATCGAGCTGCTCGTTCCTCAGAGCAGCCGATAAGTTTAATGCTTCCCTGGAACCATCCGCGGCTTCGCAGATTGGCACAGGACCAGGATTGTCGTTGACGATGTCCATGAACACCGTTAGAAGGGCTCCTTTTACGAGGCGCCATTTATCCTTGGGGATACGTCCATCCTGGAAACCTCCATGGGATGACCTTGACGAACACCAAATCCGCAGTGAAAGTTGGTAAGGATCTTACCGAACCTTTCGAAACTAAGCGGGGCCTCAGACAAGGTGACACCCTATCGTGCAATCTCTTTAAAATCTTAATAGAGATTATTCTGAGAAAAGCTGCAGTCAACATGAATAAAACCATCAGCAACAAATTGAGAATCGAGAAGGAGTCAGCAAAAGTGGGTCTGACGGTAAATGAGAACAAGACAAAATTAATGCTTTCAACGAGCAGGGCCTCCACGCGATTAGACCAAAGCGTGAACGTTGATAACCGTTATCATTTCGAGGTGGTGGACGAATTTGTATACCTCGGATCTGCCGTAAACAAAAACAACAACGTCAGCCTACAGATCAAGCGGAGAATTGTGCTTGCAAGTATATGTTATTTTGGGCTAAGCAAGCATTTTAGAGATAAAGCCCTCTCTCGAGTAACAAAAGTCGAACTATACCAGACTCTCATTCAACCTGTCTTGCTTTACGGCGCAGAATCCTGGGTCTTATCGCAAGCAGACGAATGTATGGCCCTATAGTGCACAACGGCGAGTATCGGCGACGAATGAATCATGAACTGTATGAGCTATATCTCGACATTGGCATAGTTAAATGGATCAAAATGACGCGATTGCACTGGCTAGGCCATGTCAGTAGAATGGATGAAGACAAACCAGCAGGAAGAATTTTCGAAACCGAAGTCGAAGGAAGGCGAAAAATAGGAAGATCAAGACTCAGATGGATGGATCAGGTTGACGAATCCATGCGTACACTTCGTATTGCCAACTTGAGAGATAAGGCAAAAGATCGAACAGGTTGGCGAAATATGTTATCTTCGTTTTGTAAGGTCCCTGCCCTTCGGGGTTGTTTGAGACCGGATAAGTAAGTCTTTAAAATAAAACGCTGCTTGCACCATTTTTTTCTTTAGACCCGTGTAAGCCATTTTGTTTGTTTTTGTTTTCTAACGTGTGTTTATTACAAAAGGTACTTAAACAAATTTCAAATAATAAACATCAAAAAATTAATTGATGTTGTAAAACAACATCCAATTTTATACGATTTATCACATGAACATTAGCAAAATGTTAAGATGAAATATGGGATTAAATTGGACTGGAACTGAACGAGACTGGTTTGTATATTTCGGCGGCGACTTATTAATAGATTTATGTTAATATTTGCAAGAATCCCTGTTGCTTTACATACTTATATTCCCGTTAATTTAGAACTTCTTGTACTTTTCCGTGGAATTATCATCTGTTTAGTAAGTAGCAAGCAAATGTTTCTGATCATTTCAAACATAGGCACCCGACAGCACTCCCAAAGTTTCTCGTTTGCAGTAAAATCGTGTCGAATACATCGGTTGTAGTGATACTATTAATTAAAAATCAACAAAGCCAGTTTTTTAATTTATTGCTGTGAGTCAAAATAATTTACAAATTTTTGTCTTATATCAAAAGATACTGTTGATGATCGTCTCGGAAACTGGTGGTTCTATAAAAAGCCCTTAACTCGGTCTCTGACGGCTCCAAAAGTTGAAATAGGCCATAATCAGATTTAATGTTTATTAGAAAATTGTGCAATATGCATGCTGTTTTTATTGCCAGGATTGTTGTACACTTTGGTTTCTATAGGCTTATAAAATAATCTCCACTTTTGCACCAAAATTCCTAAGGCATTTTCTACTACCCTTCTGGCTCGGCAAAGGCCAACTTTAAAATTTTCTTTGCTGACCTCTGTCCTTGATTGCCTGTATGGAAATGGCCTTACTAAGTACGATTTACGTGCGAAGGCTTCATCCCCAATCATAACATGTGGGCACTCCTCATTTTGACCACGTAAACACTTTGGCGCAGGAACATTCATTCGACTCATCTCAAATCTTTTTCTCATATTGGAAGCTTCGAAAATCCCTCCGTCGCTGTTCTTACCAAAACCACCAATGTCAACACAAACAAATTTGTACTTTTACAACCTCATGAGGTCAGACGTCTTACTCATATTAATTAAACAAACAAATTTCAACATATTCTTCCAACTGGCTCTATCCTTCGCCTTTTCTCGCTAGTTGGTAAAACCAAGGATACGGAGGAATTCTTCTGCCTGGTCTTTCCATCGGAGTCTTGGTCTTCCTCTTTTCCTGCTTCCATCGGGTAGGTTATCGAAAACTTTTTGCGCTGGTTCATCTTCAACCATTCTGATAGCATGGCCTAGCCAACGCAATTGGCCAAATTTGATTCGCCTAGCTATGTCCACGTCAGAATATAAATTATATAGCTCTTGGTTTCAGCGACGTGGGTACTCGCTATTTTCCTAACAGGACTATTTTATTTATTTTACGGAGAATTTATCTGTCGAATACACCCAGGTGTTTTTTATCCGCTTGCGATATGACCCAAATTTCGGAGCCATATGTCAAGACAGGTAAAATGAGTGTGATATAGCTGGACTTTTGTCCGTCGAGAGAGGGCTTTGTTCCTAAACTGCTTGTTGAGCCCAAAATAGCATCTATTTGCAAGCATAATTCACCTATTTATCTTTAGGTTGACGTTGTTGCCTTGTTCACGGCGGACCCAAGGTAGACAAATTCATCTACCACTTCAAAATGAAATCGGTTGTCGACGTTAAAGTGCGGACCAAGTCGAGAGGTTTCTCTAGTCGTTGACACTATCAATTTTGTCTTGCCCTCATTGACAGTTAGACCCACCTTCGCTGATTCTTTTTCGAATCTTAAAAATACTCAGCATACGTCAGCAGCATATGGCTTTTCGTCCTTGGTACAGAATGGTTCAGTGAGGTCTTTCCCCACCTTCACTGCTGATTTAGTGTTGGTCAGCGCCATTCTACAGAGACTGTGGCAGCTCCATATGAGTGCATTTCACCAGCGCCACCTAGTGACATCAGTCGCTAGCCAACAACTACCTGCCAAATTTACCACATCTATCAACAGTGATCTCAGCGACAGGGTTGTTTCGCCTTGTCAAATGGTGGTGGTTTTTCTGAAAAAGTATTTGGCGCATTGAAGCAAAGGGAAAACCAATGCACAAGCCAGAAGACTAAAAGTTCGACAGCTCCAAAATTAACGGCAGAATCAGGCGACATTCAGATTTTTCCGCCATTTTGCTGCCACCGAGCCTATATAAAAAGGTACAGAACTGAAATTGAGCATTCTGGAAAAATCAAGTGCGAGAGCAGACCGCCTGTGTTACAAGTGAAGTGTTTTCCCTGGATAAAAAGTGAATCAAGCAACTGAAAGCGATAAGCTGCCATGAAGGAAGAAGCAAGGAAGCAAATGCCCGGGAGCCACAGCAACAGCCAACCAGTTTAAGTCCCCCCAAATCCCTAAACGTGAAGGTAAGTCTTAGTTTTGGTACGCGGAGGAGAAAATGTAGTGACATTTTATGACCACGTTTCCTCACAGCCCCTTTACTCCGCGACCAAACACGCTCCAACGAGCCCGTCAGCGTTGGAAGTATTTATTTTGTGAAGAAGGCGCCATTAATCACCCCCGGAATTACCTAGCGCGCTTTGTCAGTGACGTGCCTGCGCTAACATCCAGCCCAAAACGGTACGGCGTCCGTGGTCACAGGTGAATCCGACCAAAGCATGCATCTCACGTCGGAGGGTGCTGGGTTTTCGGCAGGGGACTCTGCGAAAGTTTCGCGACTCAAATTCGCGCCAAATATAAACAGTGCCCGTAAATATTCTTACACATAAACGTTAAGTGATTAAAATTTGCAAAAAGAAATAACAAACAGTGCTCGCAACAAGATCGCGTCGTCCTCAACACGGTGTTTGATAAATAAACTTTGCAAAACGAATAAAACAGTGATCGCCGCAACATATCCTTGCCGCCATCATCAGTGTCCACAAGTCGTTCAACCCCTCCTGCAATCCAGGCCACAGTCAACGCCAAACCGGCAATGTCACCAACGCCCACGGGCGCCACAGTCAACGTCAAACCGGCAAACAAATTCAATCACCATCAACATCAGTCTCCAGCAGCACCATAACCAGCTATAGTCATCCAAGTTAATACACCACACCCTCGCCTAACACCATACAAATACCTCCATACTACCATCTACGGGTAAGCCTCCCTAGAGGTGAACGGTAAGTCCGATTTCAACTTTTTCTACGGACAATTTCGACCATGGAGTATCCCATACCAAGGAGGCGCATGTTTTTACAAAATGTTTAGTTAATAAGAGAGAATTTTAGAGGATGTATCTGAAAATATAAAGTTGAAATAGTGAGGAAATTAAATTCTAAATATCAAAAATTAAAACTGAAAGCGATAAAGAAAAAAACGAGAAAAAAGAAAACTTAAAGTAAAGTCAAAAGAAATAAATTTCTGGATCTGAAGCTAAAATCTCAAATATTGAGAACTTAGAGTAAAAATTTGAAAATCTAAGATTTGGAAAACCAAAGTAAAAATTTAGAAACTAAAATTTTGAAAACATAGAACATTAGAGTCTACAATTTTGAAAAGTAAAGTATAAAATTAAAATCTCAAATATCGAGAACAGAAAGAGAAAAACTTAAAATCTAAGATTTTGAAAGCATGAAGTAAAATTTTTAGTCTAAGGTTTTGAAAATATAAGGATAAAAATGAAATCTTTAAAATCTGACAATATAAAGTAAAAATTTTTAGAATGTAAGATTTTCAAAGCATAAAGTAAAATTTAAAATCTAAAATTTTGGAAACCTGAAGTGAAAATTTTAGAATCTAAAATTTTGAAAATATAAGGTGAAGAATTGAATCTTGACAAATCTGAAAATCAGAAATTTCAAAGTAAACGGAAACTAGAATGTTAAGATTTAAATTAAGAAAATGAGTACATACTATGAAATTTTGAGAATTTAAATTAAGATAATTGAAAATAAAAGCTAAGAAAATTAATGTAAGATTAAGAAGGATTCAACTTAAGAAAATTTGAAAGGTAGGAAAACGAGAATTTAAAAAACCGCATAACTCCGCCTTTAATAATTTATTGTGAGGCTAAATTCGTGGTCCAGTAGCTAAGTGGACATTGGTCTCTCTAGGGAAACTGTGTAATGTTTCATATCCAGTTAAGTTCATGGGCTAGTCTTAACAGGCTTTCTTTCTTAGCTGTGGTTCTGATAAAGCTACTTGATTATGAATTTAGTAGTCATTTTATGTTTCGTTTTGGAGTAGCGCTTCGCCCATGTGGGCACCTTTAGAGTAATTATTTTAATTTGGCTGGCAAAGATTGTTATTCTTAAGGATTGGTTTAAGTTCATTTGCTTATACAGTAGACACTCGATTAATGCAACCTTCGGTAATTGCAACTACTCGGTTATTGCAACTGGCAAAGTATTTACATTGCAGACTTTGTAATTGCAACTTTCAGATATAGCAGACTCGATAAGTGCAACTTTCTGCAAATAAATATTGTTTTTTTTAACGTAGAATGTTGTTCTGTGATCTCTGTTTTGTGATTATTTTTCTGCTTGACAACAACCGTTAAATCTGTGGATACTATGCACATATGTATGTACATATGTATGGATTTACATTTTTTTAACGTAGAATGTTGTTCTCTGATCTCTGTTTTGTGATTCTTTTTCTGGACAACAACCGTTAAGTCTGTGGAGATACATATGTACATATGTATGGATTTACATTTTTGTGTGTTCATTGCTTTTTTCGCTAATGGTCTTTTTTTCCTATTTGGGTCATCGTTGTCCGTTTGATTTCATTTGTAACAATTCGTGGTTTCGCTAACATCTCGCTATGCCGGTCGTTAAAACATTTGAGAGATTAACAATTAAAGAAACAACAGAGATTCTGGACAAGTTGAATAAAGGCCATACGGTAAAATTTATTTGTGAAAAATACAAAGTAAATAAATCTACTGTGTATTTATATTGTATAGTATATTAAGTCTTGGAATAAAATTTTTGTAACGATTTCAATTCGTTTGTGTTCTAATATGGAGGTTTAGGCCGCAAATTAGGTAAGAAGATCATTTATTGGTAAGTCAAAAGGACAACGGCTTGTTTTTGGGACACTGCAGAAGCAGCAGTGTCATGGGGAAGCTTGTAAGTGCTTCCAGAGGGCGGGTATAAGCTGGCACTAACACCAGTCAGCTATTTTAACGCGATTGGGAGAAATTCTTTCTTCGACTTCTCCGAAGCAGAACTATATCTGTGCATAATAGTTTTTCTGGTTGCTTGTGTATTTGCTTTTCTAAACGATCACCTTCTGGGCTTCGTTTCTTTTAATTTTATCTCGCGAGAACTTTCGGTTAAGCCTCAGCATGAATTTAGTGTTCAGAGACAAATTGTTGGTGTGTTTGGTGATTGGAAAGATCCACCCAGCCCGGTATATGCATGGCATGTTGAGCACCCCACTGGACCAACACTTAGACTAGGGAGACGACCATTTTAAAATAGCAATTTTGCCCATATAACATAATGGCGCCCAACGTGGAGCCTCGATGGTTCACAACGTGAGTCTAGGGGTGTCATACCCACGTTGACGCCTACTGTTGTAATATGACAAGGCGGATCAATTTTCCACGTATGGGGCTGTCGAAAGCAGCTTTGTAATCGACGAAAAGGTGGTATGTATCGATTTGCTTTTCGGGGGTCTTTTCCAGGATTTTGCGTAGCGTGAATATTTGGTCAGTCGGGGACTTGCCTGGTTTAAAACCACACTGATAAGGTCCAATCAGATTTTCAATAATTGGCTTTAGTCTTTCACATAATACGCTCGACAAGACCTTATACAGGATGGATAAAAGACTGATTACGAGGTAGTTGCTACAAACAAACGGATCACCCTCTCTGAATACAGGACATAATACACTGAGAGTCCATTCGCCCGGCATAGATTCCCTCAGCCATATACCGCATATAAGTCGAAGCATGTGGGCTGCAGTCCTTCGCCACCTGCCTTAAAGAGTTCAGCGGGTAGCCCATTACCACCAGTTTCTTTATTATTCTCAAGCCGGGAGATAGCCGTTCTAATTTCGCCTTGGTTGGGGCGGGGGTACAATCTACACTATCCTCCACTATCATTACCTCCTGATCTTCAGTGGAAGAATCTGAGTGGAGTAGTGCTGGAAAGGAGTCTCTCCACATTTTGATCACACACTGCTTATCAGTCACCAGATTTCCATTCTCGTCCTTGCAGGAGGGCAGCATATTATTAGGCCTGTTATTCGATCTTCTTAACGTCAACATTCATCCTACACATTTCGGATTTTTCACTCCCCACTGCCATTTTTTCCGACTAAAATATTGGTTTTCCTCCCTCCTCAGCCTCTTGTACCGCTCACCCGCAGCACGCGTTGTAACTGACTGTTTCGTTGCCATAAGTACAGCGTCTTTTTCATCAGTTGCAATGCGACATTCTTCGTCGTACCATGGCTTATCATTCTGCGGTTTTTGATAGCCAAGTTCAGTCCTTGCAGCGTTTTCCAAAGAATGGGAGATGTGCTTCCACTGCGAATCTAGGTCCTGCCCTAGCAGGAGAGAGAGCTTCTGTTGATAGGACATTGATATCTCCGGTATTTGTAGCTCGTTATTAACTAGCCTTTCCTGTGTTCGGCTTCGTACGTTTTTGTGCGAACTTTCGCAGCCACCAGGTAATTATCCGAGTCCATATTTTCACTTCGAAACACACGTACATCCATTACACTAGAAGAGTGCCTGCGATCTATTATCAAGTGATCAATCTTGTTCGTCGTCCTCTGATCATGAGATATCCAGGTCGCCTTATGTATGTTCTTTCGTGTCCTACTAACTACCATGTTCTTTGCAGCGGCGTAGTCTATCAGTCTTATTCCGTTATTGGAGGTGGTATCATGTAGACTGTGATTACCGATGGTTAGTCGAAAGACGCTTTCCTTTCCCAATTTGGCATTAAAATCGCTTAGAATAATCGTAATGCCGTGTTCAGGGCAGCGTTCGTATAGTTCCTCGAAACGCTCATAAAATGATTCTTTGAGCTCATCATCTTTATCTTCTGTCGGCGCGTGCACACAAATTAACGATATGTTGAAATATTTCTCTTTGATGCGAATTGTGGCTATGCGTTCACTCACTGGGTTGAACCTTGAAACTAGGTGTCGCAGTCTCTTGCCAACTATAAATCCGCACCCGAATTCGTACTTTCGCTCATGGCTCATTATTTTCTGTGTAGTTTTATTGCCAATATAACGGTGTCGGGAGGCAAACCCAGCCCACCGTGGTGTGAATTTTACCTTCTGGCAGGATGATTATATTTCAGCCGCCCATTATGGATAAGACGCTGACCAAAATGCAGTGTGTCGAAACTAAATTTGGGTTTCTTCAGTTTCGATCCGCCGCTGGCCAGGGGTGTTGGCTCATCCGCCTTCAAAGGAGAGAATTATATATAACTACACTACTTCGAAGAGCTTGAGTGACAGGATCACCTAATAATCCTGAGACGTATCAGTGATCGCGTTACCACTCAGGCTGCTCATTCGTTACGCCTTCTCACTTTAGCTAGCTATCGGATGTTTCCGATAAGCCATTGCCGAGGACATTCTGCGTGGAAGTAGTGAGCAGCTTGGACTGCACAATGAGGGAATCATTTCTGGCCACTCCCAAGTGAATGGATATCAGAAACTTTCCACGTCCAATGACAGTCCCATAGATGCTTCGATGGAATACGAAAATGATGGCATTAGCCTAGACTATAATATTACAGAAATTTGTGAAACTGGAAGCCCCTCTGAACCCGAAAAATATAGGCTAGAAACATCGACACCTCTTCAAGAAACCTTTTCAAATAGTTCTTTGATAAGTGATACACTACAATCAAGATCGAACAAAAAAGTCAAATTCACAACAACCCAGCAAAAAATAATTAGAAATTAGAAGCAGTTGGAATGTTTAAAAGCTCTTTACTGCTTCTTGCTTCTTTTATGCAGTGCTGTAAGGTAGAGTACAGATATAATATGAATGCTACACTGAAGTGTTTCTCCGAATTGATTTTTAAGCGCTTGTAATTGTGAAAAAGTTATAATTTTGAATACTTGTCACTTAATAAAATTAATAGGGAATTTTATTGACCTTTAAGACATTTTAAAATTTAAATTGTGATTATAGTACGGAGATATTTAATATTACATATACAGGGTGATACAGGAAGTTCTGGACAAATTTCTCCAGCGTATTCCTTGGCTCATTTCATGAAGAAAAGCCCACTAGGAGCTTGTCCGAAAATGCAAGGGTGCGAAATGGCAGCGGGTTCAAAATTTTCGGATTGGTGGGTAAAGTTGCTAACTTTTTTTCACCCTGTATAAAATATGTATAGTATAACAGAGAAGTTTAAATGTGTTTTCAACAGTAACTTATTGTAACATATAAACGTTTAAATCTATGTTTAAAAAAACAGTTTATTATTGTTTGATGATATACTTTTAACATACTACAGTTGAATGAACAATTTTCCTATCTAATTAATCATCGTTTAACTTAATATATTCTGAAAAATTTGGAGGTTAAATTTTGGTATATAATGTCTTGGTTAAGAAGCTGTGTATCTAACACAAATCCTTAAGCGTTCAACACCGCCGTAGTGAAGAAAGTGTGTGTTTGTTTTAAGTAAAAACTGTACCTAGAAAAATGTTTGTACGTATGATAACGAAGTAATAAAGTTGACAAAAATTTTATGACGACGACGACGACAACGGGAATAAGGCCCATTAATTTTAGAAAAAATTCGGTTAATTTTTTTAACACAGGTTTTGGTCGAATCATGGCTCTACCTTATTCTAGTGCTTCTTATAAGCAATAAATGAAATATTTTTCTATTTTTGTTGTGGTCATTAGAAAATAATCAAATTTTAGTGCTTCCATGAAACTCAAAAGTAAGTGAGAAACTTCTCGTGTTTTCTTTTCGTACGAAGAGACAACAAATCAAAAATTTAAATCTTTTAAGATGATGTAACAGAAAATAGAGCACAAGCAGTTTAGTTGATATCTAGAGTACAATCGGTACGGTGTAAAAGTGTAAAACGAAATTGTAAATTATACAAAAAAGGCTTCTGTGAAAAATGTTGATAAAAGATTTTAATATATTCTGTGATGAAAATGGTTGGAAAGCGACAAAGAAATAAATTAGTAACAAAAGAGTGACAAAATAAAACAGATTAGCGCTTCTATCGTTACATTCCGTTACTGCACACATAAATTCTTATACTACTATGTACAATGAAATTGCTCTCATTGAAGAGCAACATACAATAATTCAGTGATGAAACTTACTTACTTATCCGGTCTCGGACAACCCCGGGGGGTCAGGGACCTTACAAAACGAAGATAACATATTTCGCCAACCTGTTCGATCTTTTGCCTTATCTCTCATGTTGGCAATACGAAGTGTACGCATGGATTCGTCAACCTGATCCATCCATCTGAGTCTTGATCTTCCTATTTTTCGCCTTCCTTCGACTTCGGTTTCGAAAATTCTTCGTGCTGGTTTGTCTTCATCCATTCTACTGACATGGCCTAGCCAGTGCAATCGCGTCATTTTGATCCATTTAACTATGCCAATGTCGAGATATAGCTCATACAGTTCATGATTCATTCGTCGCCGATACTCGCCGTTGTGCACTATAGGGCCATACATTCGTCTGCTTGCGATAAGACCCAGGATTCTGCCCCATAAAGCAAGACAGGTTGAATGAGAGTCTGGTATAGTTCGACTTTTGTTACTCGAGAGAGGGCTTTATCTCTAAATTGCTTGCTTAGCCCAAAATAACATATACTTGCAAGCACAATTCTCCGCTTGATCTGTAGGCTGACGTTGTTGTTTTTGTTTACGGCAGATCCGAGGTATACAAATTCGTCCACCACCTCGAAATGATAGCGGTTATCAACGTTCACGCTTTGGTCTAATCGCGTGGAGGCCCTGCTCGTTGAAAGCATTAATTTTGTCTTGTCCTCATTTACCGTCAGACCCACTTTTGCTGACTCCTTCTCGATTCTCAATTTGTTGCTGAAGGTTTTATTCATGTTGACTGCAGCTTTTCTCAGAATAATCTCTATTAAGATTTTAAAGACATTGCACGATAGGGTGTAACCTTGTCTGAGGCCCCGCTTAGTTTCGAAAGGTTCGGTAAGATCCTTACCAACTTTCACTGCGGATTTGGTGTTCGTCAAGGTCATCCCATGAAGGTTTCCAGGATGGACGTATCCCCAAGGATAAATGGCGCCTCGAAAAAGGAACCCTTCTAACGGTGTTCATGGACATCGTCAACGACAACCCTGGTCCTGTGCCAATCTGCGAAGCCGCGGATGGTTCCAGGGAAGCATTAAACTTATCGGCTGCTCTGAGGAACGAGCAGCTCGATTGTATAAGTCCGCCATGAGTCGGGTAGGTGGTATATATAAGTCCGCCATGGGCGGTGGATAGGAAGGATATACCTTCTAGACCAAGGGCTAGGGTTCGGGTCCCGTCAAATTCAATTACTGACCCACTGGAGATCCTAAAGATAATCAACCACTGCAATCCCTCCATTCCTGCAAAGGATAGAGAGGTGGTCAAGATTGAGGACCCTGTCGGGAGCTCGCGACAGGGTCCTCAATCCTGGTCCTGGACCAGGATTCCTTAAAACCCCTAGAGGAGTCCAAAGACCAAATTGGGTTTGGGTTCATGAGTGTACCACTCAGGGTATACAAAGTGGATACGCTGGGTGGCAAACTGGCCGAGTCGAAGTCGGATGTCACAGATGTAAATGCTGGAAAGCTTTCTGAAACGGCGGTAGATGCTGAAGAAGCACTACTGGATGACGACAGCGGCAGCATCATCGACCTGTCCATCACTAGCGGGGGTGATCACGAGACAACCGTGATCGAGGTGCCGGGAGTTGAAGATCCTGTAGATGATGGAAGTCCTGCAGATAAATCTTCATCGCAGTAAGGCAGCAGAGCTGATGTGACCCTGAGAGAAGAACTATGGACGGTCTATGATCGTATATGTGGTATAAGGTGCAATGGATACAGTACCTTCGTCCTATCAACCCCAGGTAGGCCAAGATCTTGCATACTCATTAAAAACAAATTCAATGCTCTTTCATTGCAGAATTTTAGCGATAGCGATACAACCTCAATCAGTCTCTCGCTGGCAAACGGCCAGCGGGACATCTGGCTAGTTTTATCGTACATGGCGCACGACCATACTGAATCTCCCCCTCCGAAGTGCGTCAGGGATATTGTATCGGAGGCAAAAAGACAGAATTATAGCGTCATTATAGGCACCGGCACCAATGATCGATGTGAGTGTTTTTTTAATTCCATTATAAGCGAATCCTTGACTATATGTAATAGAACCGAGGAACCGGCCTTCATAACTTCGGTTAGGAGGGAAGTACTAGACCTAACTTTACTACTTAGCTATGACTATGTAACTGTATCCGATTGGAGCGTACTTTCTGATCACTCATTTTCTGATCATAGATATCTACAGTTCCACATAAATATCGAACCTCTGAAACAGGAAGTTTTTAAAAACTATAGGAAAACGGACTGGAACGCCTATCGTGGGCGCCTAAGGAAAGTCTTAGGTTACCATCCGAATATTCCGACAAATGTGCCAGAGCTGGAAGAACTAGTTGGCAAATTTACTGATGCGTGCAGGAACGCGCTCAATGAGTCCTGTAAGACCAGTGGTTATAATGCTGCCAAGGGTAACAAAAAACCTCATTGGTGGAACGCTGAGATTCAGGATCTAAGATCGTCTATTAGGCGGCTTTTCAACAAGGCCAAAAAGAGCGGCGACCAAAGGGATTGGGACGTTTACAAGATTAGTCTTAATCTATATAAAGGTAAAATCAAGAAGGCCAAACGGAAATCTTGGCGAAACTTCTGTGAATCCTTTGAGGGAACCAACCAGACTGCACGCTGAAGATGCGTGCTCGCTAAATACATACCGTGTGCGGGGTTCTTAATGAAAGACGATGGAACATGGACGTATTCATCTAAAGAGTCTCTTGGGATTCTCCTGGATACCCACTTTCTCAACAATGACCGGAATGCTGGTCATTAGCCAGAAGAGATACCTAGCTTAGAAAAACTTCGTTCAGTAGTGAGCAGAAAGAATCTGATATGGGTCATCATATGCTTTAAGCCCTATAAATCAACCGGACCCGCGCAACTACAGGAGGCACTATACCTATCTTGTAGTTGGTTGGAGGCAATCTTCAGGGGCTGCCTTTTCCTAGAATTTGGAAGCAAACCAAAGCGGGCAAATACTACCATGTCAAACCAAAGGACTTTAGACCACTCAGTCTATCATTCTTTGTTCTTAAGACATATGAAAGGTTTCTGGACAGTCATGTTTGAAGTAATATTCCACAGAAACTACTATTGAGCATGCATATTTCAAGGGGAGGTCAACTGAGATGGCTCTCCACTCTATAGTCAGCATAATAGAAAACTCTCTTGAGAATATGGTCTTCGCTCTAGGGACATTCCTGGAAACGAAGGGAGCCTTAAATAACATTCAACCTTCGGCGATTCAATAACATTCAACCTTCGGCGAATCTAGCCGTCGACAGCTTAGTGACACGCCTAATTGGGAAGCTTTTGGTGGATAGATCCGTCAAAGCTGAATGGGGTGGTGTTACAATTGCTAGGAACGCTAACAGGGGGACTCCGCAGGAGGGAGTTCTGTCTCCTCTATTATGGTTAACTTCTGTCAATGAACTGCTTCTTGAATTGGACAGCGGCGAATGACAGGTCTTTGCCGATGATATTGCTATCATCTGTACGGGTAGAAACCTCAATTTTCTTAGCATTCGTACAACCAGCCTACTTAGTCGGATTTTGAACTGGATCCCTAACAACGGACTATCACTTAACCCACTTTAAACTGAGCTTATCTTGTTCTCTCGGAAATATAAAATACCTGCATTTAAACTGCCGTCAGTTAATGGGGTGCAATTACAGTTGACGGAAAAGGTCAAGTACCTGGGGATAATTCTCGACAGAAAACTGTCTTGGAAACCGAATGTGGGGGAGTGGGTGAAAAATGGCGTCTGTTGATATTTGCTGATGTAAAGGGGCGATAGGAAAGCGCTGGGGACTGTCTCCTAAGATCACCATGTGGATTTATACGGCAATAGTCAGACCAATACTTCTCTATGGCATCGTAGTTTGGTGGAGGTCCCTCCAAAAGAAATATATT
This sequence comes from Phaonia tiefii, assembly GCA_963931995.1. Lineage (NCBI taxonomy): Eukaryota > Metazoa > Arthropoda > Insecta > Diptera > Muscidae > Phaonia > Phaonia tiefii. The sequence continues at coordinate 140,861,011 of OZ008368.1, forward strand.
CTGATTTACTTGATGAAAATTCAAAGATCACCACTGATTAGCGTTAGTTGGGCAATTTGCACGACGTCAGGTACTGCACTTAGTGCTATCCTGACAGCGGATCAACTCTATTCCCGTAAAAACGGACTACTGTATCCCCTACCTTCTACCAGCGACAAATCTAAGGACTTCTATTCCGAACAGGAATACCTGGGAAAAATCACTGGAAGGTGACACCAGTAGTATCAGATTTTTCACGGATGGATCAAAGTTGGACGAGCAAGTAGGCTATGGGGTCCATTCACCTGACCAAGATGTAAATATCTCCTTCCTGGGAAATATACCTGGGAATACCTGGGAAAGTCACTGGAATGGGATACCAGTAGTATCAGAGTTCTCACGGATGGGTCAAAGTTGGACGAGCAAGTAGGCTATGGGGTTCATTCACCGGACCTAAATGTAAATAGTTCCTTCAAGCTGCCTGATCACTGTAGTGTATTTCAGGTGCAAATTACCGCCATACTGGAGGTGTTTGTATGCCAATCTCTACTTGCCGTTTGCAGATCAGGCAGTAGGCCGATAATATGTTCAAGGACAAGTGGAGACTTACTTCAACTTGTAAACAAGCCAGGGTCCTCTGGCCACAGGTGGACAGGAAGAGAACTAAGCAACTACTTAACTTGCCGAGAGGCAGGTTACCCACAATGATAGGAACACTTACGGGACATTGTCTTGTAGGAAAACACGCCCTAATATTGGGACATAGAAACTCCACTCTCTGTAGATGCTGCATGGAAGAGGACGAGGAAACGACGAAACACCTTCTCTTGGATTTCCCTGCTCTGGCAAGACTGGGAAGTAGGATATTCGGAACACATCTAGTTAGCACCGTAGCCCTGCAGGATATTCCTGTAGGTCTTATAAACAAATTCATTGAAAGGGCAACTTGGCTAGACGACTAGTCAATAGTTGCTATAGAGGAAACTGCAGGTTTCACAATGGGCTTCTTTAGCCTAAGTGTTCTAGACAGCGTGCTGTCTTGCAGCCTTTTCAACCAACCAAGGTCATCCTGCAAAGGCGTATGAGTTTTGCAGGAATACCAAGCTCAGATATTGATTCGTAGTTTCCCCGTATCGGGCTATCGAAGGCCGCCTTATGGTTGGATGGTATTCGTGGTGCTGTCTTGCAGCCTTTTCAACCAACCAAGGTCATCCTGCAAAGGCGTATGAGTTTTGCAGGAATACCAAGCTCAGATATTGATTCGTAGTTTCCCCGTATCGGGCTATCGAAGGCCGCCTTATGGTTGGATGGTATTCGTGGTTGCTAAAGATGCTATTTTAGCATCAATTAGTGTCTTGAGATACCTTTTAGCATACCACATCACTCCGGAAAGTCCAAAGTACCGTGTCTATACCCAACCTGTTAATAGGAGATACCTCATTAGATCCCCTAGATCTATCTCGTCTATCTCAGTGAAGCTATGCAAGTCATCAGAGCTGGATAACTGCAGAGGAGATGCTCCACCATCCCCTCCTCTTCTGCATCATGGCAGGCACAGCAGTGGTCCTTATATGGCAGCTTCAAACGTCTTGCATGATTACCGATTGGCCAGTGCCCGGTCAGCACGCCAGTTAGCCTAGATATGTCTTCCCGATTATGCCTAATCAGGGAGTTAGTCCGGTGAATGTTATATTCTGGCCATGTGTTTCTGGATATGCGGCTGGTTTCCTTCCTATCCCATCTGGTCTTCGCTCGTTCAAGGTAATGCAGGAAAATACCTCTTTTGACCAACCCTATAGGCGTTGCGACTGACACCATGTGGAGTTCGGTGGAAGGGGATCCTGCCCTAACTAGTTCGTCTGCCTTTTCATTCCCTAGGAGACCCTTGTGGCCTGGTATCCAAGTAAGAACCACATTAGCCAGCCGGCCTAGCTCGACAAGTTTGTCCCTACACTCACTAACGAGTTTAGATGCAGTGTTGTAACATTTAAGTGACAGGAGAACCGCTCCGCTGTAGTATAAGTGCGGCGTAGGCTTCTTTGATGGCCAGTACTTCCGCTTGAAAAACGCTGTACTGTCTGGGAGTTTGAATAATAAATTGAGGCATGCCTCTTCGGAGAAGACACCCAAGCCGGTTCCACATTCCATTTTGGATCCGTCCTTAAATACTTTGGTGTCAAAATCTGTAAGTGGTTCCCCTTTATCCCACTCTATTCTCCTGGGAAACCTAACATCGAATAGGTTATCGAACGTCAATGAGGGGGTGCAGTAATCCGTGGTTATATTGAGTTCTCTTGGGATTGTCTGTAGTATACTCGCATGTCCTTATGTGTTGCTCTTCCAGAGTCCAAGAGCGTTTAGTCGGGTGGCACTCCAGGCCGCATTTGTTGTGATGTGAAGGTCGATTATAATCGACATATAGATGATAGGTGTCGATTTGTTTTTCGTGAGTCTTCTTCAGGATTTGGCGTAGCGTGAAAATCTCGTCAGCTATCGATTTTCCAGGCTTAAAGCCGCACTGGTAAGGTCCAATCAGGTCAGCGGTAATTGGTTTTAGTCTATCGCACATCATGCTTGACAGAACCTTATATGCTATGATAAAAGGCTTATTCCACGGTAGTTGGCACAGAAACTCGGGTCACCATTTTTAAATATGGGGCATAGTACACTGAGACTCCAATCGCCGGGCATGCATTCATCTAACCAAATTTTGCTAATGAGCTGATGCATGTACCTTATAAGCTCATCGCCACCAGCCTTAAACAGCTCCGCCGGTAATCCATCGGCTCCTGCGGCTTTGATGTTCTTAAGTCGGGCAATAGCTGTTCTGACCTCGTCTTGGTTTGGGGGGAGGGGGACAATCGAACGCCGTCGTCCAAATTTTGATCGATTGTCTCGTCATTGGATATCCCAGGTACCAATAGCGCAGAGAAATTATCTCTCCATATTCCCAAAATACTCTGCACATCTGCGATGAGGAGGGGGTGGGTTCTGTGCGAACTTTTGCTGCTACCAGGTAGTGATCGGAATCGATGTTGGCTTCTCTGATCACTCGTGCGCCCATTACACTGGATGAGTGCCTTCCATCAATTACCACGTGATCAATTTGCTTCTTCGTTCTTTGATCAGGGGATACCCAAGTAGCCTTGTGGCATTAAAATCTCCTAGTACAATCTTAATGTCATGGCCAGGGCAGCGGTCATACGTTTCCTCTAGGAGCCCATAGAATATGTCTTTGGCATCATCATCTTTCCCTTCTGTCTGGGCATGCACACAAATTAGGGAAATATAAAAATATTTCGCTTTTATGCGGATTGTGGCTATACGTTCACTCACAGGATTGAACCTAGAGACTAGATGTCGCAGTCTTTTGCCAACTACAAATCCGCAACCAAATTCATGTTATTTTTCATGGCAACTGTAGTACATATATATCGCAGTTTCTTTTTCTTGTGCAGCCATGTCCTGTATATCGCATTTCCTGGATGGCGGTAATGTCAGCCTTATAACTTTCGAGGACATCTGCCAGTTGGAACTTGCACCGCATCTATATAGAGTTCTTACATTCCAAGTGCATATCCGTAAATCGTGGTCCTTATAAGGTTTGCGAGGGTCGTCAACAAATAGGGGTTGTTTATGTTTTCTCTTTCGTTTGCGTATTTTCACTGCCATTATGAACGGTGGCGGGAGGCAAACCCAGCCCACCGTGTTTTTGCATTTTACCTACTGCCAGGATATTTGATTGCAGCCGCCCATTATGGTTCAGACGCTGACCAGGATGCGATATGTTGAACCTGGATTTTCTTCTTTTAGTTTCTATCCGCCGTTGGCCCGTATGTTTGGCTCATCCGCCTTCTAAGGACAAAAGAATATGCCCGATTGTTTGATGAGCTTCAGTGACATCAGTCACTTACTAAACCTGATTTGATGCTCATTTATTTCGCCTTCTCACTCTAGCCAGCCAACGGAGGTTTCCGAAAAGCCATTGTCCAGGACATACTGGGTGGAAGTAGTGAGCTGCTTGGACTGCCCAATGAAGGAATCATTTCTGGCCACTCCCAAGTGAATGGCTATCAGAAACTTTCCAACTCCACGGACAGTCCCATGTCCCAAAGAATAAGAATAAACGATCAAAAATGAATAAAGTAATATATTGAAAATTAAATATTTTCTGTTAATAAATAAAAAAAGAAGTATAACTGGACAAAGTAAAAAACTTATTTAATTTTTTTTTATATAAATCTTCTACTTAATCCTGTGGTGGCTTCGTTCAACTTCCTTTTTCACACTTTTTTTCAAACTCCACAGCTCCTTGGAGTTGAAAAACATCTAAAATTTTAAAATTTGATATTAATAATAATAAAGAATATTTGACACGGCATGTATTTTACATATCGCATGTCAGTAATTTGTTGTGTTTAAACGTTCACGTGTAAACCATATGGCATAACCACGGTTGCCACTGGCAAAAATTTTTTTCTACCAAAATTTGACCAAAACACTACCAAAAGTTACCATTTTTGAATTTTATTGATAAAAACTTAAAAAAATTCAGTACATATATATTTTTATATTATATATAATTATAATCACTTATTTATATATTAAAAACAAAATAACATAACAAAAACATAAACATAACATTACTTCAGGTATTCTACTTCACATTTTAACGAAATAAGAAAAAAAATTATTTAATATAATCTTTAGCTGATCAAACATAATGTTGGTCTTTGGAACCAGCCAATTCTTTTGCCAACATTATGGCGTTTAATGTTTCATATTCTAATTTATTTCTAAGTTTGGTTTTAATTAAACTTAAATCAAAAAATTTTCTTTCAGCGGCTGCTGAGCTATGAGGAAGGCACATTAAATTAAATATAAAATCAGTCAATTCCTTAAATATATATTCATTAAGCCCATTTTTTTTTTAAACTTATATTTTCTCAAAAATAAGTAATATCATCGTTTTGATTGAGATCATTTGATAACAAAGTAAGAAGACTCCATTGAGTAACAATTGTGTCATTGTCACAACTTTTCAAATAATAAAATTCATTTAAAAGATTTAAAATAGAATCTTTAGTTTCATTTAAAATTTTGTTAGGTGTTATAATTGAGAACACTTTTAAATCATTTCCGCTAAAATCAAACCTGGTTTTTAATTGATTGAGAAATTCTATGCAAAAATTTCGTATGTGCCTTTTTATTACAATTTTTTGTGACTCAGAAAATTGGTCAGAATTTAAGTATTTTTCTGACTCGCTCCCCATATATACATACATTCATAAATGGCAAATAGTACCGGTTATCATTTGTATCACAATCGTTCAAACATGCACATTTTTTTACATACTTGTCATCCATGAAGTTACAAGCAATAAGCTTGAAATTAATTTCAAGTTGCTGATACAAATATGGTAAGCGGACTCTTTCTGACTGAAACTCTTTATTTAAGTTGTTAATTATTTTTAATATGTAAGAAAGAAACATCATGTAAACTTTTATTTCTTCATTACCTAACATATTTGAAATTTCAATTGACTTAATGCCATTTACTTCTAAAGAACATGACAAAAAATATAATTGTAAGGCCTGCCATTGTTCCAAAATTCTAGAAATGACTTGCTCTAGAGCTAACCACCTTGTCAAAGAAACACCCAGTATTTTATGTTGCTCAATATTACAATATTCTTGGAATTCTTTTAGTTCTGAAACTCTTTTTGGGCTGTACGAAAAAAAATTATAAATTTTTCTGCAAAGATCTTCTATGTTGAATGGCAATTTTTTGCAAGCATAGCTGGAACAGAGATGCAGAGAATGTCAGTGCATTTCATATAGAACAAATTTGTGTCACGCTTTAACTTAGTTTTTAAACCATTCAATTCGCCTGCCATTGTGCTTGCGCCATCCGTCGCTAATCCAATTAAGTTTTTTATTGGAATGTTGTTTTGATCGAAAAAGCTGTGTATTACTTGATATATTGCATCAGCATTGGTTTTAACCAATTCTAATAGTGCAACAAATCTGTCGCAAATTGTCTTGGAGACACTATCAAAATACCTTACAACTAACACCAAACATTTCTTATTAGACACGTCTGTTGTTTCATCGACAATTAGAGAAAATTTTGAAGATCTCATGGCAGTAGTAATATTGTCTGACGCTTTTTTGCCTAAAGTTTCGGTCAACTGTGTTGCTTTAGTACTTAAGAAAATTTGAAAGGTAGGAAAACGAGAATTTAAAAAACCGCATAACTCCGCCTTTAATAATTTATTGTGAGGCTAAATTCGTGGTCCAGTAGCTAAGTGGACATTGGTCTCTCTAGGGAAACTGTGTAATGTTTCATATCCAGTTAAGTTCATGGGCTAGTCTTAACAGGCTTTCTTTCTTAGCTGTGGTTCTGATAAAGCTACTTGATTATGAATTTAGTAGTCATTTTATGTTTCGTTTTGGAGTAGCGCTTCGCCCATGTGGGCACCTTTAGAGTAATTATTTTAATTTGGCTGGCAAAGATTGTTATTCTTAAGGATTGGTTTAAGTTCATTTGCTTATACAGTAGACACTCGATTAATGCAACCTTCGGTAATTGCAACTACTCGGTTATTGCAACTGGCAAAGTATTTACATTGCAGACTTTGTAATTGCAACTTTCAGATATAGCAGACTCGATAAGTGCAACTTTCTGCAAATAAATATTGTTTTTTTTAACGTAGAATGTTGTTCTGTGATCTCTGTTTTGTGATTATTTTTCTGCTTGACAACAACCGTTAAATCTGTGGATACTATGCACATATGTATGTACATATGTATGGATTTACATTTTTTTAACGTAGAATGTTGTTCTCTGATCTCTGTTTTGTGATTCTTTTTCTGGACAACAACCGTTAAGTCTGTGGAGATACATATGTACATATGTATGGATTTACATTTTTGTGTGTTCATTGCTTTTTTCGCTAATGGTCTTTTTTTCCTATTTGGGTCATCGTTGTCCGTTTGATTTCATTTGTAACAATTCGTGGTTTCGCTAACATCTCGCTATGCCGGTCGTTAAAACATTTGAGAGATTAACAATTAAAGAAACAACAGAGATTCTGGACAAGTTGAATAAAGGCCATACGGTAAAATTTATTTGTGAAAAATACAAAGTAAATAAATCTACTGTGTATTTATATTGTATAGTATATTAAGTCTTGGAATAAAATTTTTGTAACGATTTCAATTCGTTTGTGTTCTAATATGGAGGTTTAGGCCGCAAATTAGGTAAGAAGATCATTTATTGGTAAGTCAAAAGGACAACGGCTTGTTTTTGGGACACTGCAGAAGCAGCAGTGTCATGGGGAAGCTTGTAAGTGCTTCCAGAGGGCGGGTATAAGCTGGCACTAACACCAGTCAGCTATTTTAACGCGATTGGGAGAAATTCTTTCTTCGACTTCTCCGAAGCAGAACTATATCTGTGCATAATAGTTTTTCTGGTTGCTTGTGTATTTGCTTTTCTAAACGATCACCTTCTGGGCTTCGTTTCTTTTAATTTTATCTCGCGAGAACTTTCGGTTAAGCCTCAGCATGAATTTAGTGTTCAGAGACAAATTGTTGGTGTGTTTGGTGATTGGAAAGATCCACCCAGCCCGGTATATGCATGGCATGTTGAGCACCCCACTGGACCAACACTTAGACTAGGGAGACGACCATTTTAAAATAGCAATTTTGCCCATATAACATAATGGCGCCCAACGTGGAGCCTCGATGGTTCACAACGTGAGTCTAGGGGTGTCATACCCACGTTGACGCCTACTGTTGTAATATGACAAGGCGGATCAATTTTCCACGTATGGGGCTGTCGAAAGCAGCTTTGTAATCGACGAAAAGGTGGTATGTATCGATTTGCTTTTCGGGGGTCTTTTCCAGGATTTTGCGTAGCGTGAATATTTGGTCAGTCGGGGACTTGCCTGGTTTAAAACCACACTGATAAGGTCCAATCAGATTTTCAATAATTGGCTTTAGTCTTTCACATAATACGCTCGACAAGACCTTATACAGGATGGATAAAAGACTGATTACGAGGTAGTTGCTACAAACAAACGGATCACCCTCTCTGAATACAGGACATAATACACTGAGAGTCCATTCGCCCGGCATAGATTCCCTCAGCCATATACCGCATATAAGTCGAAGCATGTGGGCTGCAGTCCTTCGCCACCTGCCTTAAAGAGTTCAGCGGGTAGCCCATTACCACCAGTTTCTTTATTATTCTCAAGCCGGGAGATAGCCGTTCTAATTTCGCCTTGGTTGGGGCGGGGGTACAATCTACACTATCCTCCACTATCATTACCTCCTGATCTTCAGTGGAAGAATCTGAGTGGAGTAGTGCTGGAAAGGAGTCTCTCCACATTTTGATCACACACTGCTTATCAGTCACCAGATTTCCATTCTCGTCCTTGCAGGAGGGCAGCATATTATTAGGCCTGTTATTCGATCTTCTTAACGTCAACATTCATCCTACACATTTCGGATTTTTCACTCCCCACTGCCATTTTTTCCGACTAAAATATTGGTTTTCCTCCCTCCTCAGCCTCTTGTACCGCTCACCCGCAGCACGCGTTGTAACTGACTGTTTCGTTGCCATAAGTACAGCGTCTTTTTCATCAGTTGCAATGCGACATTCTTCGTCGTACCATGGCTTATCATTCTGCGGTTTTTGATAGCCAAGTTCAGTCCTTGCAGCGTTTTCCAAAGAATGGGAGATGTGCTTCCACTGCGAATCTAGGTCCTGCCCTAGCAGGAGAGAGAGCTTCTGTTGATAGGACATTGATATCTCCGGTATTTGTAGCTCGTTATTAACTAGCCTTTCCTGTGTTCGGCTTCGTACGTTTTTGTGCGAACTTTCGCAGCCACCAGGTAATTATCCGAGTCCATATTTTCACTTCGAAACACACGTACATCCATTACACTAGAAGAGTGCCTGCGATCTATTATCAAGTGATCAATCTTGTTCGTCGTCCTCTGATCATGAGATATCCAGGTCGCCTTATGTATGTTCTTTCGTGTCCTACTAACTACCATGTTCTTTGCAGCGGCGTAGTCTATCAGTCTTATTCCGTTATTGGAGGTGGTATCATGTAGACTGTGATTACCGATGGTTAGTCGAAAGACGCTTTCCTTTCCCAATTTGGCATTAAAATCGCTTAGAATAATCGTAATGCCGTGTTCAGGGCAGCGTTCGTATAGTTCCTCGAAACGCTCATAAAATGATTCTTTGAGCTCATCATCTTTATCTTCTGTCGGCGCGTGCACACAAATTAACGATATGTTGAAATATTTCTCTTTGATGCGAATTGTGGCTATGCGTTCACTCACTGGGTTGAACCTTGAAACTAGGTGTCGCAGTCTCTTGCCAACTATAAATCCGCACCCGAATTCGTACTTTCGCTCATGGCTCATTATTTTCTGTGTAGTTTTATTGCCAATATAACGGTGTCGGGAGGCAAACCCAGCCCACCGTGGTGTGAATTTTACCTTCTGGCAGGATGATTATATTTCAGCCGCCCATTATGGATAAGACGCTGACCAAAATGCAGTGTGTCGAAACTAAATTTGGGTTTCTTCAGTTTCGATCCGCCGCTGGCCAGGGGTGTTGGCTCATCCGCCTTCAAAGGAGAGAATTATATATAACTACACTACTTCGAAGAGCTTGAGTGACAGGATCACCTAATAATCCTGAGACGTATCAGTGATCGCGTTACCACTCAGGCTGCTCATTCGTTACGCCTTCTCACTTTAGCTAGCTATCGGATGTTTCCGATAAGCCATTGCCGAGGACATTCTGCGTGGAAGTAGTGAGCAGCTTGGACTGCACAATGAGGGAATCATTTCTGGCCACTCCCAAGTGAATGGATATCAGAAACTTTCCACGTCCAATGACAGTCCCATAGATGCTTCGATGGAATACGAAAATGATGGCATTAGCCTAGACTATAATATTACAGAAATTTGTGAAACTGGAAGCCCCTCTGAACCCGAAAAATATAGGCTAGAAACATCGACACCTCTTCAAGAAACCTTTTCAAATAGTTCTTTGATAAGTGATACACTACAATCAAGATCGAACAAAAAAGTCAAATTCACAACAACCCAGCAAAAAATAATTAGAAATTAGAAGCAGTTGGAATGTTTAAAAGCTCTTTACTGCTTCTTGCTTCTTTTATGCAGTGCTGTAAGGTAGAGTACAGATATAATATGAATGCTACACTGAAGTGTTTCTCCGAATTGATTTTTAAGCGCTTGTAATTGTGAAAAAGTTATAATTTTGAATACTTGTCACTTAATAAAATTAATAGGGAATTTTATTGACCTTTAAGACATTTTAAAATTTAAATTGTGATTATAGTACGGAGATATTTAATATTACATATACAGGGTGATACAGGAAGTTCTGGACAAATTTCTCCAGCGTATTCCTTGGCTCATTTCATGAAGAAAAGCCCACTAGGAGCTTGTCCGAAAATGCAAGGGTGCGAAATGGCAGCGGGTTCAAAATTTTCGGATTGGTGGGTAAAGTTGCTAACTTTTTTTCACCCTGTATAAAATATGTATAGTATAACAGAGAAGTTTAAATGTGTTTTCAACAGTAACTTATTGTAACATATAAACGTTTAAATCTATGTTTAAAAAAACAGTTTATTATTGTTTGATGATATACTTTTAACATACTACAGTTGAATGAACAATTTTCCTATCTAATTAATCATCGTTTAACTTAATATATTCTGAAAAATTTGGAGGTTAAATTTTGGTATATAATGTCTTGGTTAAGAAGCTGTGTATCTAACACAAATCCTTAAGCGTTCAACACCGCCGTAGTGAAGAAAGTGTGTGTTTGTTTTAAGTAAAAACTGTACCTAGAAAAATGTTTGTACGTATGATAACGAAGTAATAAAGTTGACAAAAATTTTATGACGACGACGACGACAACGGGAATAAGGCCCATTAATTTTAGAAAAAATTCGGTTAATTTTTTTAACACAGGTTTTGGTCGAATCATGGCTCTACCTTATTCTAGTGCTTCTTATAAGCAATAAATGAAATATTTTTCTATTTTTGTTGTGGTCATTAGAAAATAATCAAATTTTAGTGCTTCCATGAAACTCAAAAGTAAGTGAGAAACTTCTCGTGTTTTCTTTTCGTACGAAGAGACAACAAATCAAAAATTTAAATCTTTTAAGATGATGTAACAGAAAATAGAGCACAAGCAGTTTAGTTGATATCTAGAGTACAATCGGTACGGTGTAAAAGTGTAAAACGAAATTGTAAATTATACAAAAAAGGCTTCTGTGAAAAATGTTGATAAAAGATTTTAATATATTCTGTGATGAAAATGGTTGGAAAGCGACAAAGAAATAAATTAGTAACAAAAGAGTGACAAAATAAAACAGATTAGCGCTTCTATCGTTACATTCCGTTACTGCACACATAAATTCTTATACTACTATGTACAATGAAATTGCTCTCATTGAAGAGCAACATACAATAATTCAGTGATGAAACTTACTTACTTATCCGGTCTCGGACAACCCCGGGGGGTCAGGGACCTTACAAAACGAAGATAACATATTTCGCCAACCTGTTCGATCTTTTGCCTTATCTCTCATGTTGGCAATACGAAGTGTACGCATGGATTCGTCAACCTGATCCATCCATCTGAGTCTTGATCTTCCTATTTTTCGCCTTCCTTCGACTTCGGTTTCGAAAATTCTTCGTGCTGGTTTGTCTTCATCCATTCTACTGACATGGCCTAGCCAGTTCAATCGCGTCATTTTGATCCATTTAACTATGCCAATGTCGAGATATAGCTCATACAGTTCATGATTCATTCGTCGCCGATACTCGCCGTTGTGCACTATAGGGCCATACATTCGTCTGCTTGCGATAAGACCCAGGATTCTGCCCCATAAAGCAAGACAGGTTGAATGAGAGTCTGGTATAGTTCGACTTTTGTTACTCGAGAGAGGGCTTTATCTCTAAATTGCTTGCTTAGCCCAAAATAACATATACTTGCAAGCACAATTCTCCGCTTGATCTGTAGGCTGACGTTGTTGTTTTTGTTTACGGCAGATCCGAGGTATACAAATTCGTCCACCACCTCGAAATGATAGCGGTTATCAACGTTCACGCTTTGGTCTAATCGCGTGGAGGCCCTGCTCGTTGAAAGCATTAATTTTGTCTTGTCCTCATTTACCGTCAGACCCACTTTTGCTGACTCCTTCTCGATTCTCAATTTGTTGCTGAAGGTTTTATTCATGTTGACTGCAGCTTTTCTCAGAATAATCTCTATTAAGATTTTAAAGACATTGCACGATAGGGTGTAACCTTGTCTGAGGCCCCGCTTAGTTTCGAAAGGTTCGGTAAGATCCTTACCAACTTTCACTGCGGATTTGGTGTTCGTCAAGGTCATCCCATGAAGGTTTCCAGGATGGACGTATCCCCAAGGATAAATGGCGCCTCGAAAAAGGAACCCTTCTAACGGTGTTCATGGACATCGTCAACGACAACCCTGGTCCTGTGCCAATCTGCGAAGCCGCGGATGGTTCCAGGGAAGCATTAAACTTATCGGCTGCTCTGAGGAACGAGCAGCTCGATTGTATAAGTCCGCCATGAGTCGGGTAGGTGGTATATATAAGTCCGCCATGGGCGGTGGATAGGAAGGATATACCTTCTAGACCAAGGGCTAGGGTTCGGGTCCCGTCAAATTCAATTACTGACCCACTGGAGATCCTAAAGATAATCAACCACTGCAATCCCTCCATTCCTGCAAAGGATAGAGAGGTGGTCAAGATTGAGGACCCTGTCGGGAGCTCGCGACAGGGTCCTCAATCCTGGTCCTGGACCAGGATTCCTTAAAACCCCTAGAGGAGTCCAAAGACCAAATTGGGTTTGGGTTCATGAGTGTACCACTCAGGGTATACAAAGTGGATACGCTGGGTGGCAAACTGGCCGAGTCGAAGTCGGATGTCACAGATGTAAATGCTGGAAAGCTTTCTGAAACGGCGGTAGATGCTGAAGAAGCACTACTGGATGACGACAGCGGCAGCATCATCGACCTGTCCATCACTAGCGGGGGTGATCACGAGACAACCGTGATCGAGGTGCCGGGAGTTGAAGATCCTGTAGATGATGGAAGTCCTGCAGATAAATCTTCATCGCAGTAAGGCAGCAGAGCTGATGTGACCCTGAGAGAAGAACTATGGACGGTCTATGATCGTATATGTGGTATAAGGTGCAATGGATACAGTACCTTCGTCCTATCAACCCCAGGTAGGCCAAGATCTTGCATACTCATTAAAAACAAATTCAATGCTCTTTCATTGCAGAATTTTAGCGATAGCGATACAACCTCAATCAGTCTCTCGCTGGCAAACGGCCAGCGGGACATCTGGCTAGTTTTATCGTACATGGCGCACGACCATACTGAATCTCCCCCTCCGAAGTGCGTCAGGGATATTGTATCGGAGGCAAAAAGACAGAATTATAGCGTCATTATAGGCACCGGCACCAATGATCGATGTGAGTGTTTTTTTAATTCCATTATAAGCGAATCCTTGACTATATGTAATAGAACCGAGGAACCGGCCTTCATAACTTCGGTTAGGAGGGAAGTACTAGACCTAACTTTACTACTTAGCTATGACTATGTAACTGTATCCGATTGGAGCGTACTTTCTGATCACTCATTTTCTGATCATAGATATCTACAGTTCCACATAAATATCGAACCTCTGAAACAGGAAGTTTTTAAAAACTATAGGAAAACGGACTGGAACGCCTATCGTGGGCGCCTAAGGAAAGTCTTAGGTTACCATCCGAATATTCCGACAAATGTGCCAGAGCTGGAAGAACTAGTTGGCAAATTTACTGATGCGTGCAGGAACGCGCTCAATGAGTCCTGTAAGACCAGTGGTTATAATGCTGCCAAGGGTAACAAAAAACCTCATTGGTGGAACGCTGAGATTCAGGATCTAAGATCGTCTATTAGGCGGCTTTTCAACAAGGCCAAAAAGAGCGGCGACCAAAGGGATTGGGACGTTTACAAGATTAGTCTTAATCTATATAAAGGTAAAATCAAGAAGGCCAAACGGAAATCTTGGCGAAACTTCTGTGAATCCTTTGAGGGAACCAACCAGACTGCACGCTGAAGATGCGTGCTCGCTAAATACATACCGTGTGCGGGGTTCTTAATGAAAGACGATGGAACATGGACGTATTCATCTAAAGAGTCTCTTGGGATTCTCCTGGATACCCACTTTCTCAACAATGACCGGAATGCTGGTCATTAGCCAGAAGAGATACCTAGCTTAGAAAAACTTCGTTCAGTAGTGAGCAGAAAGAATCTGATATGGGTCATCATATGCTTTAAGCCCTATAAATCAACCGGACCCGCGCAACTACAGGAGGCACTATACCTATCTTGTAGTTGGTTGGAGGCAATCTTCAGGGGCTGCCTTTTCCTAGAATTTGGAAGCAAACCAAAGCGGGCAAATGCTACCATGTCAAACCAAAGGACTTTAGACCACTCAGTCTATCATTCTTTGTTCTTAAGACATATGAAAGGTTTCTGGACAGTCATGTTTGAAGTAATATTCCACAGAAACTACTATTGAGCATGCATATTTCAAGGGGAGGTCAACTGAGATGGCTCTCCACTCTATAGTCAGCATAATAGAAAACTCTCTTGAGAATATGGTCTTCGCTCTAGGGACATTCCTGGAAACGAAGGGAGCCTTAAATAACATTCAACCTTCGGCGATTCAATAACATTCAACCTTCGGCGAATCTAGCCGTCGACAGCTTAGTGACACGCCTAATTGGGAAGCTTTTGGTGGATAGATCCGTCAAAGCTGAATGGGGTGGTGTTACAATTGCTAGGAACGCTAACAGGGGGACTCCGCAGGAGGGAGTTCTGTCTCCTCTATTATGGTTAACTTCTGTCAATGAACTGCTTCTTGAATTGGACAGCGGCGAATGACAGGTCTTTGCCGATGATATTGCTATCATCTGTACGGGTAGAAACCTCAATTTTCTTAGCATTCGTACAACCAGCCTACTTAGTCGGATTTTGAACTGGATCCCTAACAACGGACTATCACTTAACCCACTTTAAACTGAGCTTATCTTGTTCTCTCGGAAATATAAAATACCTGCATTTAAACTGCCGTCAGTTAATGGGGTGCAATTACAGTTGACGGAAAAGGTCAAGTACCTGGGGATAATTCTCGACAGAAAACTGTCTTGGAAACCGAATGTGGGGGAGTGGGTGAAAAATGGCGTCTGTTGATATTTGCTGATGTAAAGGGGCGATAG
Organism: Phaonia tiefii; assembly: GCA_963931995.1. Classification (NCBI taxonomy): domain Eukaryota; kingdom Metazoa; phylum Arthropoda; class Insecta; order Diptera; family Muscidae; genus Phaonia; species Phaonia tiefii. The sequence goes on from OZ008368.1 coordinate 140,876,344, forward strand.
GAAAGCGCTGGGGACTGTCTCCTAAGATCACCATGTGGATTTATACGGCAATAGTCAGACCAATACTTCTCTATGGCATCGTAGTTTGGTGGAGGTCCCTCCAAAAGAAATATATTCTGATTTACTTGATGAAAATTCAAAGATCACCACTGATTAGCGTTAGTTGGGCAATTTGCACGACGTCAGGTACTGCACTTAGTGCTATCCTGACAGCGGATCAACTCTATTCCCGTAAAAACGGACTACTGTATCCCCTACCTTCTACCAGCGACAAATCTAAGGACTTCTATTCCGAACAGGAATACCTGGGAAAAATCACTGGAAGGTGACACCAGTAGTATCAGATTTTTCACGGATGGATCAAAGTTGGACGAGCAAGTAGGCTATGGGGTCCATTCACCTGACCAAGATGTAAATATCTCCTTCCTGGGAAATATACCTGGGAATACCTGGGAAAGTCACTGGAATGGGATACCAGTAGTATCAGAGTTCTCACGGATGGGTCAAAGTTGGACGAGCAAGTAGGCTATGGGGTTCATTCACCGGACCTAAATGTAAATAGTTCCTTCAAGCTGCCTGATCACTGTAGTGTATTTCAGGTGCAAATTACCGCCATACTGGAGGTGTTTGTATGCCAATCTCTACTTGCCGTTTGCAGATCAGGCAGTAGGCCGATAATATGTTCAAGGACAAGTGGAGACTTACTTCAACTTGTAAACAAGCCAGGGTCCTCTGGCCACAGGTGGACAGGAAGAGAACTAAGCAACTACTTAACTTGCCGAGAGGCAGGTTACCCACAATGATAGGAACACTTACGGGACATTGTCTTGTAGGAAAACACGCCCTAATATTGGGACATAGAAACTCCACTCTCTGTAGATGCTGCATGGAAGAGGACGAGGAAACGACGAAACACCTTCTCTTGGATTTCCCTGCTCTGGCAAGACTGGGAAGTAGGATATTCGGAACACATCTAGTTAGCACCGTAGCCCTGCAGGATATTCCTGTAGGTCTTATAAACAAATTCATTGAAAGGGCAACTTGGCTAGACGACTAGTCAATAGTTGCTATAGAGGAAACTGCAGGTTTCACAATGGGCTTCTTTAGCCTAAGTGTTCTAGACAGCGTGCTGTCTTGCAGCCTTTTCAACCAACCAAGGTCATCCTGCAAAGGCGTATGAGTTTTGCAGGAATACCAAGCTCAGATATTGATTCGTAGTTTCCCCGTATCGGGCTATCGAAGGCCGCCTTATGGTTGGATGGTATTCGTGGTGCTGTCTTGCAGCCTTTTCAACCAACCAAGGTCATCCTGCAAAGGCGTATGAGTTTTGCAGGAATACCAAGCTCAGATATTGATTCGTAGTTTCCCCGTATCGGGCTATCGAAGGCCGCCTTATGGTTGGATGGTATTCGTGGTTGCTAAAGATGCTATTTTAGCATCAATTAGTGTCTTGAGATACCTTTTAGCATACCACATCACTCCGGAAAGTCCAAAGTACCGTGTCTATACCCAACCTGTTAATAGGAGATACCTCATTAGATCCCCTAGATCTATCTCGTCTATCTCAGTGAAGCTATGCAAGTCATCAGAGCTGGATAACTGCAGAGGAGATGCTCCACCATCCCCTCCTCTTCTGCATCATGGCAGGCACAGCAGTGGTCCTTATATGGCAGCTTCAAACGTCTTGCATGATTACCGATTGGCCAGTGCCCGGTCAGCACGCCAGTTAGCCTAGATATGTCTTCCCGATTATGCCTAATCAGGGAGTTAGTCCGGTGAATGTTATATTCTGGCCATGTGTTTCTGGATATGCGGCTGGTTTCCTTCCTATCCCATCTGGTCTTCGCTCGTTCAAGGTAATGCAGGAAAATACCTCTTTTGACCAACCCTATAGGCGTTGCGACTGACACCATGTGGAGTTCGGTGGAAGGGGATCCTGCCCTAACTAGTTCGTCTGCCTTTTCATTCCCTAGGAGACCCTTGTGGCCTGGTATCCAAGTAAGAACCACATTAGCCAGCCGGCCTAGCTCGACAAGTTTGTCCCTACACTCACTAACGAGTTTAGATGCAGTGTTGTAACATTTAAGTGACAGGAGAACCGCTCCGCTGTAGTATAAGTGCGGCGTAGGCTTCTTTGATGGCCAGTACTTCCGCTTGAAAAACGCTGTACTGTCTGGGAGTTTGAATAATAAATTGAGGCATGCCTCTTCGGAGAAGACACCCAAGCCGGTTCCACATTCCATTTTGGATCCGTCCTTAAATACTTTGGTGTCAAAATCTGTAAGTGGTTCCCCTTTATCCCACTCTATTCTCCTGGGAAACCTAACATCGAATAGGTTATCGAACGTCAATGAGGGGGTGCAGTAATCCGTGGTTATATTGAGTTCTCTTGGGATTGTCTGTAGTATACTCGCATGTCCTTATGTGTTGCTCTTCCAGAGTCCAAGAGCGTTTAGTCGGGTGGCACTCCAGGCCGCATTTGTTGTGATGTGAAGGTCGATTATAATCGACATATAGATGATAGGTGTCGATTTGTTTTTCGTGAGTCTTCTTCAGGATTTGGCGTAGCGTGAAAATCTCGTCAGCTATCGATTTTCCAGGCTTAAAGCCGCACTGGTAAGGTCCAATCAGGTCAGCGGTAATTGGTTTTAGTCTATCGCACATCATGCTTGACAGAACCTTATATGCTATGATAAAAGGCTTATTCCACGGTAGTTGGCACAGAAACTCGGGTCACCATTTTTAAATATGGGGCATAGTACACTGAGACTCCAATCGCCGGGCATGCATTCATCTAACCAAATTTTGCTAATGAGCTGATGCATGTACCTTATAAGCTCATCGCCACCAGCCTTAAACAGCTCCGCCGGTAATCCATCGGCTCCTGCGGCTTTGATGTTCTTAAGTCGGGCAATAGCTGTTCTGACCTCGTCTTGGTTTGGGGGGAGGGGGACAATCGAACGCCGTCGTCCAAATTTTGATCGATTGTCTCGTCATTGGATATCCCAGGTACCAATAGCGCAGAGAAATTATCTCTCCATATTCCCAAAATACTCTGCACATCTGCGATGAGGAGGGGGTGGGTTCTGTGCGAACTTTTGCTGCTACCAGGTAGTGATCGGAATCGATGTTGGCTTCTCTGATCACTCGTGCGCCCATTACACTGGATGAGTGCCTTCCATCAATTACCACGTGATCAATTTGCTTCTTCGTTCTTTGATCAGGGGATACCCAAGTAGCCTTGTGGCATTAAAATCTCCTAGTACAATCTTAATGTCATGGCCAGGGCAGCGGTCATACGTTTCCTCTAGGAGCCCATAGAATATGTCTTTGGCATCATCATCTTTCCCTTCTGTCTGGGCATGCACACAAATTAGGGAAATATAAAAATATTTCGCTTTTATGCGGATTGTGGCTATACGTTCACTCACAGGATTGAACCTAGAGACTAGATGTCGCAGTCTTTTGCCAACTACAAATCCGCAACCAAATTCATGTTATTTTTCATGGCAACTGTAGTACATATATATCGCAGTTTCTTTTTCTTGTGCAGCCATGTCCTGTATATCGCATTTCCTGGATGGCGGTAATGTCAGCCTTATAACTTTCGAGGACATCTGCCAGTTGGAACTTGCACCGCATCTATATAGAGTTCTTACATTCCAAGTGCATATCCGTAAATCGTGGTCCTTATAAGGTTTGCGAGGGTCGTCAACAAATAGGGGTTGTTTATGTTTTCTCTTTCGTTTGCGTATTTTCACTGCCATTATGAACGGTGGCGGGAGGCAAACCCAGCCCACCGTGTTTTTGCATTTTACCTACTGCCAGGATATTTGATTGCAGCCGCCCATTATGGTTCAGACGCTGACCAGGATGCGATATGTTGAACCTGGATTTTCTTCTTTTAGTTTCTATCCGCCGTTGGCCCGTATGTTTGGCTCATCCGCCTTCTAAGGACAAAAGAATATGCCCGATTGTTTGATGAGCTTCAGTGACATCAGTCACTTACTAAACCTGATTTGATGCTCATTTATTTCGCCTTCTCACTCTAGCCAGCCAACGGAGGTTTCCGAAAAGCCATTGTCCAGGACATACTGGGTGGAAGTAGTGAGCTGCTTGGACTGCCCAATGAAGGAATCATTTCTGGCCACTCCCAAGTGAATGGCTATCAGAAACTTTCCAACTCCACGGACAGTCCCATGTCCCAAAGAATAAGAATAAACGATCAAAAATGAATAAAGTAATATATTGAAAATTAAATATTTTCTGTTAATAAATAAAAAAAGAAGTATAACTGGACAAAGTAAAAAACTTATTTAATTTTTTTTTATATAAATCTTCTACTTAATCCTGTGGTGGCTTCGTTCAACTTCCTTTTTCACACTTTTTTTCAAACTCCACAGCTCCTTGGAGTTGAAAAACATCTAAAATTTTAAAATTTGATATTAATAATAATAAAGAATATTTGACACGGCATGTATTTTACATATCGCATGTCAGTAATTTGTTGTGTTTAAACGTTCACGTGTAAACCATATGGCATAACCACGGTTGCCACTGGCAAAAATTTTTTTCTACCAAAATTTGACCAAAACGCTACCAAAAGTTACCATTTTTGAATTTTATTGATAAAAACTTAAAAAAATTCAGTACATATATATTTTTATATTATATATAATTATAATCACTTATTCATATATTAAAAACAAAATAACATAACAAAAACATAAACATAACATTACTTCAGGTATTCTACTTCACATTTTAACGAAATAAGAAAAAAAATTATTTAATATAATCTTTAGCTGATCAAACATAATGTTGGTCTTTGGAACCAGCCAATTCTTTTGCCAACATTATGGCGTTTAATGTTTCATATTCTAATTTATTTCTAAGTTTGGTTTTAATTAAACTTAAATCAAAAAATTTTCTTTCAGCGGCTGCTGAGCTATGAGGAAGGCACATTAAATTAAATATAAAATCAGTCAATTCCTTAAATATATATTCATTAAGCCCATTTTTTTTTTAAACTTATATTTTCTCAAAAATAAGTAATATCATCGTTTTGATTGAGATCATTTGATAACAAAGTAAGAAGACTCCATTGAGTAACAATTGTGTCATTGTCACAACTTTTCAAATAATAAAATTCATTTAAAAGATTTAAAATAGAATCTTTAGTTTCATTTAAAATTTTGTTAGGTGTTATAATTGAGAACACTTTTAAATCATTTCCGCTAAAATCAAACCTGGTTTTTAATTGATTGAGAAATTCTATGCAAAAATTTCGTATGTGCCTTTTTATTACAATTTTTTGTGACTCAGAAAATTGGTCAGAATTTAAGTATTTTTCTGACTCGCTCCCCATATATACATACATTCATAAATGGCAAATAGTACCGGTTATCATTTGTATCACAATCGTTCAAACATGCACATTTTTTTACATACTTGTCATCCATGAAGTTACAAGCAATAAGCTTGAAATTAATTTCAAGTTGCTGATACAAATATGGTAAGCGGACTCTTTCTGACTGAAACTCTTTATTTAAGTTGTTAATTATTTTTAATATGTAAGAAAGAAACATCATGTAAACTTTTATTTCTTCATTACCTAACATATTTGAAATTTCAATTGACTTAATGCCATTTACTTCTAAAGAACATGACAAAAAATATAATTGTAAGGCCTGCCATTGTTCCAAAATTCTAGAAATGACTTGCTCTAGAGCTAACCACCTTGTCAAAGAAACACCCAGTATTTTATGTTGCTCAATATTACAATATTCTTGGAATTCTTTTAGTTCTGAAACTCTTTTTGGGCTGTACGAAAAAAAATTATAAATTTTTCTGCAAAGATCTTCTATGTTGAATGGCAATTTTTTGCAAGCATAGCTGGAACAGAGATGCAGAGAATGTCAGTGCATTTCATATAGAACAAATTTGTGTCACGCTTTAACTTAGTTTTTAAACCATTCAATTCGCCTGCCATTGTGCTTGCGCCATCCGTCGCTAATCCAATTAAGTTTTTTATTGGAATGTTGTTTTGATCGAAAAAGCTGTGTATTACTTGATATATTGCATCAGCATTGGTTTTAACCAATTCTAATAGTGCAACAAATCTGTCGCAAATTGTCTTGGAGACACTATCAAAATACCTTACAACTAACACCAAACATTTCTTATTAGACACGTCTGTTGTTTCATCGACAATTAGAGAAAATTTTGAAGATCTCATGGCAGTAGTAATATTGTCTGACGCTTTTTTGCCTAAAGTTTCGGTCAACTGTGTTGCTTTAGTACGCCCACATTTAATAGATTTTGCAATGCATGAATCTGGACAACATTCTCGAAGCAAATTGGGTAGAAAATCCATTAATAGTAGTGGTAAGTTATGGCAAATACAAAACATTACCAAGGTTAATTCTGCTTGCCTTATCTTCTTTTCCAGGGAACGCTGATCGTCGCTCAAAAACTTGTCAATTTGAATTAAATATTTGACGTAGAATACGTCTTACCTTACGGTATGAGGAGTCATGTCAGGTTTTTATTGTTGTAATCTTTATTTCAATGAATTTGAGGAAACGGCTAGATGAATTTTTTTAAAATTTTTTTTTTAGGTAAATGAAGATGTTATCTTTCGTTTGATATACATTTCATATTGGTTGATATATTTCTAGTATTTTAATTTCTCAAATGAAAATTGTTTAAACACATACACTCAAATATGTGTATGTGTGGTGTTTGGTTGAGTGTTTTTGGTTGCTCAACATTGCTTAGGAACATGTATCTAGTAAAAAGTGAAACGAACAGCAAGCTAATGTTGCTTGGCAACATGTATCTAGTAAAAAGTGAAACAAACAGTAAGCTAACGTAATAAAGCTTTTTTGCGAAAGCTTCAATAAAGCTGTTGTAACATTAATTTTGAATTGTAAAGCGTAAAGCTTTCACACAACGCTCGAATGCTAATGCGAAGACTCGATAAGGTAAACCTTTTTTAATATTAGGGCGGCCCTCTCAACATTCGCAGAACTTATTTCAATAAAAATATTAATTAAAATACATAAATTAAATTAAGTTTAAAAAAATTGAACATAATATTTTTTTTTTAACGGACTTGAATCAAATGCCGTTGGTAAATATAAAAATTACAGCAGACAGTTGTCCGAGGCCTTCGGCCACGGACTGTCCCTGCAGGCTGTGTCAGAGACACGGCCATTAAGTTTAACGTAGAATACGCCATCCGATAAGACAGAAAACATATATAACAATAAATGATAAATAATATAAGCAAATGAATTTATTGTTATATATGTTTTCTGTCTTATCGGATGGCGTATTCTACGTTAAACTTAATGGCCGTGTCTCTGACACAGCCTGCAGGGACAGTCCGCGGCCGAAGGCCTCGGACAACTGCCTGCTGTAATTTTTTTCTTTTGGTGTTCGCTTTGTATGTGCGAAGCATTCGTTTCATGTTTCTTTAAATACGATAAACGATTTGTAAGTGACTTTTCACATACTACACAGAAACATTTTCCATTTTTATCTTGGAGCCACGAAAAAGTTCTTATCCATTCACTTCTAACTTTTCTAATTTCTTTAGGATTTTCCCTCTCAACACTGTAAATACATAAAATATTATTACAAATTGTTTTACACGATGTCTGATAAAGTTATTTACATATTTTGTGATGTTTCTGCTTCATCATCGCTGCTTAGCATACATTCGACTTGAGAAAGTCTTGGCTTTTTTGTTACAAATCTGAAATATAATTTGAAATCGTTTTAAAGGAAAAAAACAATAAATAAATAATTATCTTACCTATCCATACCAAACAACTGCAATTTTGACAAATTATATACTATGTGTATAACAACAACTTCCACTTTCGTTTGATATTTGTACTAGAGCGAAAGATAAGCAATGACACAGTTGTTTTAGTAAACTTCTTATTTGTTTAGAACAGTGTTACCATCGGCTTAAATTTGTTTAAGGTAGTAAGCGGCGGAACACAATTTACACGTAGGCGATTTGCACGTTAACAAGTAAGAACAGCAGAACAGAAATTAAAAAAATTAAATTCAAAATGTTACCAAAATCAAAATGAAGTTACCAAGTTACCAAAGCAAAACAAAGTTACCAGTTTTGGTAGAAAATTACCAAAGTGGCAACCGTGGGCATAACCTCTGCTTGTCATTAACAGCTGATGTTATTATGCACAAAACAGAATTTTACAAATTGGAAATAACTTACTTACCTTTCCTTGTTGTTTATCCATTTTATTTTAATTTTACCACTCCTTGAAATGGTTCTCCTTCCACAAACGCTTTGTTGTTTATCAAAAAACAGCTGATGCGATACGGTTTTACGTACAAAAATAGAACAAGCCCTATTTCAAAAATTGCCATATGTATTGCATGATGCATTGTTCATATGGCATGCTTGACAGCGTTCACACGACATGCATACATTTTCCATCTGCAAAAGTGGTATGAGATATGTAAAATACATGCCGTGTAAAGATACATGCAGTGAAAAGAAAAAAACCTAGAGTAATATTACCTAAATCATGGCCTGAAATCAGCCAATGCACTGGACAACATAGGGTCAGCTATTTAAATGGGCAACATTACCAATAAACGTAGGCAAGATTACGTTCACCAACAATATGAAAATTAGCTTTGCATGTTTTTAGATTTACACATTGCAAAAAGGGTAATGTACAGAATTTATTGTAGGTGAATTAGATTAATTTCAATGTGCTATCTTACCAAATGTTTAGCCCATTTATTCATATTTAAAAAAAAAATTTAGTTTTGTTTTAATTAAAGAAGTATTTTTTGCATTGTTGTTTACAATGAAAAAATGGTTTACCGTTACAACCCATGAACCGATTAGGGAGAGCTTCTCACAAACCAGTGAGCTGTGCGCGTTCTAGTTTTATACTCACTGATTGGTACCTACAGTTTTACACCGGTATTTGAGAAGTTTTTCATGGCTATGTACTCGATAGTGTCGCCGTCACTAAGTGAGGTGACCGCCGTCGAAAGGAATTTAAGGTGGTCAGAGCACGGATCGAACCATAGTAACATTAGTAACATTTAAATAAAAAATAACATTAAAATGACGAATTACCAGGCTCCTCAAATGTAGTAGCACTTTTCGTATACCACTGCCGAAAACGAAATTCCCGTCCCCTGTGAAGAAATTTATTAAGGATTCGATAAAAGCGTCAAAACTCTTGACTATCAAATTTGTTCAGTCCTACAAAGGACACATTTCTATTCTTCAAATGACTAAGAGATGTACATTTTCCTGTTGCTTATTAAAATATGTTCGACGCTTTTCCACTGATTAATATATAAGACACACAACGCACTTTTCTATTTACAAAACTTCTACCATGTAGACTTTTGGCAAGTAGAAGTGTATTCTTTGTTAAAAATACATGCAGAATACATTGTTCCTTACATTTCTTTATGAAATTTGTAAATTCACTCTTTTTTGAGAAATTTAATCAAACGGGCGCTTAGAAATTCTTGTTTTGTTTTTCTTTTCACAAATTAATGGTTAAATTCTTTAAGGTTTATATTCGCCTCGATCTACGCACGGTGTTCTTGAAATTCAAATCAGAAACTGGTGATAGTGTGTTCTGCACTTTTGATTTAGTAGGTAATAATTCCACCTTTTCTTGTCTTCATACAAAAAAGAATCACCAAACCCAAACTAGGTATTATTACCGATGCATATTTTTACCATAGATTAATACTTATAGTATATCTACTAGTTCTCCCACCAAATTTATGACATTTGGCCTGGTGTGATATTTACGTTTGATGTTGAAAAGAATTGCTTTACTAATACCAGATAGAGGCAATGGTTCAAAACAACGAACAAAATAACAACAACGGCATATCGTGTTGTGTGTTAAAATTATTGTGTTAAATACAACACAAATGTATGCTAACAAAAACAGTCAATAAAAAAGTTTAAAACACATTTAAATTTCACACTTTTTCACCAAAATGGCATGAAAAATTAATGCAAGATGTTATTGTAATTCCACCTGGTGTATATCACTTTTCGTCAAACATCTCTCTATCACACCGACCGCATCACGAAGAGTGTGAAAGGAAACGTCAGATGAGCCAAATATTCTCTCTAGTCTGAGATGACTCTATGACGCACATTGGCTGAGGTTCATAGAACGAGCGGCTAAAAATAGAAGAAGTTGTCGAAGGACAATGAAACTTGGCACATAGGCAATTTTTGTTTGAATCAAGAAAGAAATGGAAAAATCAAAATGATCCGCCCACTTTTACGCCCACCTCCCATACAAAGTGAAAATTTAATTTTGACCTACGGCATTGTTTTTTGGCACATAGCATTTTTAAACACTCAGAATCATTTGTGTGAAATTTGAAAAATATTCGCCCACTTTTACGCCCACCTCCCATAGAAAAAACATGAATAAGTAAGTTAAGCATAGTCATTTTTTAACATCATTATCGTACTCCAATTTTTTGATTTGCAGCTTTGAGCGAAATCTATTTATAAATGGGTCTGTAGACAATAAAAGATTATGCATTACGTCTTAATTAGTGGCTACACGTCCAATTCTTCGTGAATTATGTAATCTATAGGCTCTATAGACTTTATTCCTGGCATCCTGAGCATCCTCGGACAGCATACCTGATATATATAATCAATTAAAATGTAAAAAATAAAAATGAAATCATTGAACAAGGGCCTTTAGATAGAGACATACCTATTGGCAGAATAGCTTCTGCTATAATTTTGCTACCATGCACCAGAATCTTATGCACAGTCACAGGCATGTAGTACCAGCCATAGAAATCAACAAACAACTTGGCAGTATTCATGCAATATATATGAAATTTGTTAGTGCCGATCGCTGCATTACAATTTATTGCGGCCAAAATAATTTTAAATCTATGTATTAACTCTTCTTTTATGCCAATTATGTCTACAGTTTTGGCTGGATTTTCGAAAAACCTGCTTGCCGTATTGCCATCGTTGGTTTAGCCCATACCTTGCTTCACTGCTTCCACATTTATGCCCAGTGTCAACTTTAATCTCTTTTGAATTTCAGCTTTATTTGCCGCCATTTCAGTCTTTTTGTGTAACTATCTGTTCTCCATTTTTTGAAAGTTAGACGGTAAGAAATGTGCATAATGCACTCCATAAATTTGATTCTCGCGTGCAAATGAGAAATATCAAATGCAATTGCTTCTTCCGAACATTTCCTCAAAATCACCGCATCTAAATTATTCGTTTCTGTGGGCTTCGCTCCACATATGAAGCAAACCGCCATAGATGATCTTCCAGAAATCGGAGTAGCTACTTTCCCACCAATCATTGTTAATTTCAATGTGTGAGAAATATTGAAGTTTCTGCTATGCAATTCAACGACAGTATTTCTTAAATTTGCTATTTCGTCATTAACACGACTGACCTCAGAATTTATAACTTCAGCCGTTTCTTGTATAAATTCAAATTTTAACGGTCAGCAAAATCTAGTTGGTGACGGGTCTGTATTTCTTCAGCACATTGTTGACATATTATTACACTCTCTGAGGGTCAATGGAAAAAATTATGTTAAGAACATATATTTATCGGAGTCATTTGGATCTGTGAATTTTTGATTGTATTCACTGTGTCCCGAACTTCCGTCACAGCCCCATTTTGAGAACATTTGCAGTTCGTTGGGGAGTTCTGTCACCTCATTCTCGGATTTTTTCATCAAAATCCTGGTTACGTTATGATCTAATAATTCTTGTAGACCACCTTTGCTACAACTTTCTTGAACCTGAACATTTGTAGGATAGCATTAATTTTTTGCTTCCAGTACCTGATGGTAGGGTGGGTAAATGTCGCATCCAATTTCTCTAGATGTACTGCGCAAAACCTCATATTGATGCTTTGACAACAAAGCATCAAGTATCAACCCAAGTGCCTTCTCCGGGGTGAACGCCTTAATGGATTTGTCTAAACACTCACCTTTTTTGCGGCAGACGATATCAAGACGAAGGCTTTTACTGGACGTCAACGTTTAACCATATTTGAACAGCTTGGTGCTTCATTGTTTTCTGTATATTTGCACACTTTGTAAAACATTTTCAGCCAATTTTCATTAAGATCAAGAAATCTGGTTTTTATGCGTCTTGGGTTTTTCCATCTATCTTTGAACTTTGTAAAAAAGTAATTTTTCAAAAATCTACTAAAGACTTCAACATCCTCAGCACTCATTTCTTCATTGCTATTTGCAATGACTTCGGCAGTAACATCAATATCACTCTTGGTATCAATCAATATTTCGGAAGTATTTAAATAAGAAATTCTTAAATTTTCCATAATTAATAAAATAAAATTCACTTAGTAACACACCTCTTATCACTGCACTTGCCAATGTAATGTAAATTAGCATATCAATAATATAAGAAATTTCTACCCAAATGCAGAAATTTAAATAGGAAACTGTGTATTCTTATTAAGCTCTAACGGAAAAGATTTAGTGCAATAAAGAGAGCAAGACATAATGTGTAGTTGTTATTGCATGCAACAACATAATAAATGAATGATAACACATGTATATGTGTGTAATAGTATATATGTATGTATATTTATGTACATATACTACATTATCTAATAATTTTAAACAGTAAAGAATTATGGCAACAACAACAAGCATGAACGAAAATTCATGTTATGTTACTTTAACACTTTATAGTATTTACTGTTTTTTTTTTGGAAAGGAGCAGTTAGGAGCAGCTGAATTTTTTTTAACTTTTATCTGAGACTTCAAGCTGTAATTTGACATCTTTCGTTAAACAGCGCTCCACAGCGCTAAAAAGATGCAGTACACTAAAAAGATGCAGTACACTGAATTTTGATGTTGTTTATATTTTGTTCTACGAAATTTTTTATATGGCACTTTTTCCAACTTTTTTTAATGCAAGTCTCATCTATGACAATTGTCTTTTACGAAAATATACAACAAAGTCAAATGATAAGTTTACTGTGATTGTACCAAAGATTGAATATACAGTAAATTTGCATGCCATTTTAAACAACCGAACACATATGAACTTCGAGCATGTCTGTCCAAACAAATAATAAATATATCTACCTAATATTACGGAATCATAATATTCAGATATCTGACAACAAAATACCAAAAAATTATCCAAATCGGTGAACATGAAAAAAATGAATTTCGGACACTCTTCAACCTATGTGCAACGTGCCCATCACTGATATAAATTAATAAATATTTAATCATTTATAGACAAAAATATGTACATACCTCGCAGAGTCTTGTTGAACCAAATAAGATTCCCTAGCTCATGCTTTTGCCATCTCCCATCCCAATTGTATTTCTCAAGCAGGTTATCCGTGAACATTGTTTTCTAAAATAAATGAGGATTTTATTGATTTGTTATGTTTTTATTCCACTTTTTTGTGTCATGTTTTTATTTTACGATGCACTTTCTTTTGTCGTGGATTCACTTTCATTACCATTCACATTCCTTACCATTAGTGAATTCATACGGAGAATGAAAACGTCAGTAGCAACAACTTAGTTGTGTGTGTTAGTTTCCATCATTCATTTCTTGTAGGGTAGATTTTGCAATTGTCAGAATATATGGGAAATCTAATAGATTTATACTAGATTAAGGCTAACATCAAGAAACTCTAGATTTCGATGGCTGCATAAACGTAGTTTAAACAGTAATTATAAATGTTTCTCGGTTTACCAATATATAAATTAGCTAGATTTCGTATCAAAAGCACGGACCAAGGCTGATCTAGTAGAGGTTAACGCCGTATTATTTGTTGTACCTGTGGGCACCAACAACAGGGATTTTGTTTTTGTTCTATGACTCTAAATGTGAAATTCAACACAAATACATATGGCCAAACAAAGTAAGGAAAAAAAGTACAATACCAAAATACACTGAATTTGACAGATAGGGTCACTAGGAAGCAAAATCAGCTGTTCTAATACGATACCCTACAAGAAATGAATGATGGAAACTAACACGCACAATATTTTTGCACTGATACACTTGCAACTATTTTATACTGAGTTCCATTTGCAAGAGTGAAACAACCCTACAAGAATACTTTTGGTCATTCGACCGTCAGTGTTGATGGAAACTTGAATTTGTTGACGTTTGAAAAGTAAAATTTGTGAATCCTCGACAAAGTGCAACGACAAAAGTTTCGTTCGATGAAAATGTTATATATTCTATAACCTTGCTGGCTGTTTTGGTCGCAATTCCAATGTATTCAATAAAACTATTTAATTCAATTGTTTTCCCTACGTTTCGATGCTTTATTGGCATCCTCTTCAGGGGAGTTTTATTCTATATAACAATGATAACAATTAATATTACATTTAATATTGTCCGTTCACTGTTCACACTTACTTCGTTTTTCTATATATGTCTTTGCATGTCTATTTTGTGTTAATCTAACATAAATGTAAATATATCGTACATGGCTGTTTTCTCCACACTATACATGTTTGTCCAGTGTTAGCGTCATGTTGTAGTGACAATTTGTTTTGTCTTTGTCCTCTTTTGTATTCTGGTATTCTACCAGGAAGTCTAATTTGAAAAATGCACATGCTCGTGACAATTCTACCCAATTAAAATTGTGTACATGTGAATACATGTGATTGTTCATCTTGTTTCCACGCATACTAGATTCCATAGCGCTTTCTCTGTTACTGGTAGATCTTCAAAATATTGTGCCAGAAATGCGGTTAGCATGTGTTAGTAGCGAAGAAAAATTGTTTTAATGTGTTGGTGCTTTCGCATACTTTTTGGTAGACGTGGTTTGCAGGGCTGTTAGTGTTCTTCTCTCTGTCTATAATTCTGACGTTTTCTATGTCCGGTGTGTGATTGTTCTCCATCATATGTTGTGAGAGTGCAGTGCTCATTCTCCTGTTCCTTATGGCTGCTTTGTGTTCTGTCATTCTAGTTTCCAATGATCTTTTAGTGGTGCCAATGTACATATATTTGACCACATGTTTCATCAGTGTTGCCAGTGCAAGAAATTTCATATACTACATTGTGTTGGTGGTTTTTGTGTATCCGGGTTTTTGTTTTGGAGAATATTTTCTGTAGGGTATTGTTGGGTTTGTGTGCAATTTTAATGTCATTAATGAAAATGTTTTTCAGTAATTTGTTATCTGTTAGCGATGGTATGTATTTGACGCTTATATATGATGTGTTTTCGTTTCGATTTTCCGTAAATTGGGTTGTAGTGTTTGTTGTCCTATTGTTATATTTTTGTATTGAGTGTTTTATACATATTGTGGATAGTTGTTTTTGTGGAGAATTTTAGTTATGATTTTGTAATTTTTGTTGTGGAATTGTTCATGACTGTTATGGAAAACTGTTTTAATGAAATTGTAGGCTGTGTTTAACTTTTGATTTTGCGGTTGTGTGGAGTAATAATTAATCATTCGTCCGGATGCTGTCGGTTTTGAATACCAGTCTGTAATTAAAGTTGTTGATTGTCTGTGTATCTTCAAGTCCAGGAATGCAATGGTTTCGTCTATTTCTTTTTCTATGGTGAATTGTATTTTATTGTGGTATTTGTTCAAGTGTTCTAAAATGGTGTCCGTGTCCTGTCTTTTGATGATGGCAAAAATTTCATCAACATATTTAACCAACACTTTGGGTTTTATATTAAGTTTCCGTAAGTTTGTGAATGTGTCGTCTAATAATTTGTCCAGCACTGTGTCAGCTATTGTTGGAGAGAGTGGGTTTCCCATCGGCATTCCATACGTCTGAGTATATATATTTTCATCAAAGATGAAATAGTTGTCGTTGAGACAAAAATTGCAAGTTCATTATCGTTAAATATCGTGGAATATAAATAAACAGTAGAAAAGAATAAACTTATGTGATCCAAAAAACAAAGATAATGATTATGAAAAATAAGGCATTTAAAAGCCATTAAAAAGTAGTGGAAGATTCTGTCTGGCATGCCTGGTCCAACTCAGGACAAACTCATTGATGAAGTCGGCATCATGCTCCTTTTCCTGACCATTACAGTGGTGCAAGAGGTAGAGCAGAAATTGGGAACCCCAGATTTTGCTCAAGCAATATCAACAAACTAAAATTTATGGTTCGATATTTTAATATTTTGATATGAAAGAGGCGTCAGAGGATGTCACCAGTGTCTGCCCCCCAATGTTCACGGATAACCTGCTTGATATAAACAATTGGGATCAGAGGTGGGAAATGCATGCGATAGGGAAGCTTATGTGGTTCAACAAGACTGCGTGGTATGTACATATTTTTGTCTATAAATGATTAAATAATTATTAATTTATATACATTCATATATACTTATTATTATTAATATATTTATATATCTCCTTTTCAAATTTTGGATGTGCGAAAAGACAATTGAACGAAGCCACCATAGGATGAAGCAGAAGATTTATTAAAAACAAATTGTAAATAAGTATTTTATTTTGCCCAGTTACTACATTATTCATTTTGAATCGATTATTCTTATTCATTCATTCTCATTCTTTCATTCTTAGTCATTCATTGTTTGTACTTCATTTATTTATTATACAATTAGATATTAAAAATATATAAAAATAATAAAAATATACCATAAAATCATTAATAACATCGTCTTTTATTATAAAAGATATACCAATCACCTTTGACTGATATATCCATCAAATTTGATTAGTCAACTGTGATGGGTATATCCATCAAGTATGATTACTCAACTGTGGTGGATATATCTATCAACTGTGACTAATACTCATATAATCTTTGATTAGTCAACAGCACTAGAGTGAGCAGCTCAGATATATGTTTTATAGGCGACCGAATTCATAAGTTCGAGGGAGATACAAAATCACACGTACACAAAAGATTCCATCAACTTTTTCATTTCGGCGTTAAGAATGTGATAGAAACTTTGATAGATATACCCATCAACAACGACTGTCAATTGACCGGTCAAAAGACTTTCACTGTTCTTGTAGGGTAACCTCTACTAAATCAGCCTTGGCACGAACAAAATCTAATGCCTATCAAGGCGCATTGAAAAGGTGATATTAATGTGACAGCAAACACAATGCATTTTGTTTTGTCTGGTATTGTCCCACAAACAAATTCATCACAAATTTATGCAAAGAATAGAAGTAAACGAAAAATTACAAATACACTGGAATTTGTGAAACAACAAATACCTAAGAAAAGAGAAAAAAATTAGCAGGCTGGTCTAGTGGTACCTCCACCAATATAAACAGGAAATAGAAAAAACTAATCCCGGGTCGGACCCATATGGTCCACAAAGTCAAAAAAGGTTCGGAAATGGCTTTAGGAAAGTCCAGATTTTATCTACTTTTTTGGTAAAGCACCTCAAACTAAAATAAATAAATTTTTTCGATAACTATCTTAGTTATAGAGTTATCCGGAAATGGGATGAAAAAAGCAATCGACTGAATTGCCGAATATAAAGTGGGTCTAAAACAAAAGAAAAGAAAATTACAGTAAAAATAAGAACACCAAAAATTCAAAAAAAAAATTGCCGGTCGGCGAAAATGGCGAAACATCTGAGGGCAAAGAACCTCATTTTAGAATATATTGTTAAGAATTTCCTTATTCGTCCTTTTTGCGTTGTTTTATTCCCAATAATAAAACAAGGTTCGTTTTAAATTACGATAATTACAACGGTTTCACTTCCTTTTATTTTACTTATATAGTACAACAGTTTACTTTATTTATAACACTTTCACAAGTCTTGCATTTTACTACCAATTCGCGTTGCTTACTTTACGGGGTTTAATCAGCAACTGAACTCTCCACTCCAAAGACCTCCGCTATTTATACCAACTCACCATACTCAAATGAAGGTATATCTAGCGAATTCAAGAACCTTCTAGAATCTAGATGTTGTTGTTATTGTTGCTTATCTTTGTAGAACAATCTCGAAAGGCGGAGAGTTATCTTTACTGAGGTGAATTCATGCTACTGGTTTAGCGAGCTGGTACGTTGTTACAATGCATACTTTCATGCGCAGCACTAACCGCCTGTTATTTACATACTGTTAGTAGAGTCATTAACAGTAAGCAAAAGCTTTTACTTATTCGTAACACTGCCCCCCACTTAAGACTGTTCGTCTCGAGCAAGCTCAACCCCCCGTTTTCCGTACAGGGCTAGTCTTTCCAAATACACGACTTTCATTTTAGCTCTTGGACTTTGGCTTTTCTGGATTCTATAAACCACGTCATTTATTCGTTTGATAACCTTGTAAGCGCCTTCCCAGTCAGTCTGAAGTTTTGGAGATAAACCCTTCTTGCGCTGTGGGTTGAACAGTAAAACTAGCTTGCCTTCATGAAATCCTTCTGAATTTTCCGCTCGGTCGTATCTGGCTTTCATATTGTTACTGACCATCTTTAATTTGTTGCGCACAAATTCACGGAGATCATTAAGATCCCCCGTATCATGGTAATTGGCATCACTGTTCGCAGGGTCAGACGCTGGTATGGTACCAAACTCCAAATCTCCAGGCAGCTTCAGCTCATTTCCGAAAATTACTTTAGCGGGTGTTCGCCAAGTGGAGTCATGGGTGGCCGTCCTATATGCCAAAAGGAACTTCGGTATATGTTCATCCCAATCTCTTTGATCTGCGCTGACTACTTTTCTTAGGTATTCTTCAAGAGTTCGGTTGAATCTTTCAACCATTCCGTCAGACTGAGGATGCAATGGTGTTGTTCTTGTTTCCCGAATACCGTATGACTCACACATTTCTTTGAAGATGGTCGATTCAAAATTCCTACCCTGGTCCGAATGGAGCTCCGAGGGGACGCCAAAACGGCATATCCAGTTATCCACAAACACTTTAATTATAGTTTTCGCTTCCTGATTTGGAACAGGGTATACTTCGGGCCATTTACTGACGTAATCCATAACCACTAAAACGTATTGGTTTCCTGAGCTACTGACTGGAAATGGACCAGCCACATCCATACCTATACGCTCAAAGGGTGCACCTGAGTTGTATTGCTGCATGTGGCCATGACTTCTTCGCGTTGGTCCCTTAGCTGTCATGCATTGGGTGCAATTTGCTATCCAATCGGCTACCGCTTGTTGACAGCAAATCCAGTAGAACCGTTGCTTTAGCTTTTCAATGGTCTTGGTTATTCCTAGATGTCCTCCACTCGGGCCATTATGGAATTCTGTCATTATCTCTTTTTCCTTGGAGGAAGGTACCACTATTAACTTTTTGACTATTTTACCATCCACACTTTCCCATAACCGGTATAGGCAACCATCCAATAATTTTAGGCTGTTCCACTGGGCCCAGTATGTTTTCATCAGGGGGCTCTCTGAGGCGATGTCATTGCGTGTTGCTCTTTCACCTTTTTCTTTTGCAGAAATGATTTTTGCCAGTATAGGGTCGCTTCTTTGTGCTGTTGACCAGTCTTCGTTGGATTCTAGTCGAAGCAGACGTACGTCAATGATGTTTTCTTTCACCTCTGCTTTTGAGCAGCGTTTGCATTCCAGCTTGCATGGACGACGTGACAGGGCATCAGCATTACCGTGTTTTCCTCCTTTTCTATGCTCAATGCTGAAGTCATAGCTCTGCAGTCTTTCAATCCAACGAGCAAGTTGGTCTTCGGGGTTCTTAAATTGCAGTAGCCACATTAGCGCCGCATGATCGGTTCTTACCTGAAAAGGCTGGCCGTACAGATACTTGTGGTAGTGTTTGACACACTCTATGACTGCCAGTAGCTCTCGTCTCGTAACACAGTAATTTTTCTCTGGCTTTGAGAGTATTCGGCTGCAGTACCCAATAACTTTTTCTTGACCATTGATTTCCTGCGAGAGCACGCCACCTATTCCGTAACCACTCGCGTCAGTATCCAACACGAATTTACAATTTCATAAAGAAATATAATTAAAAATGTACTCTGCAAGTGTTTTTAACAAAGAATAAATTTCTATTGGCCGAGAGGCTATAATGTAGAACTTTTGTAAATAGAAAAGTGCGTTGTGTTGCTTGTGTCTTATACATAGTATGTATATTGATCAATGGAAAACTGTCGAAAGTGTTTTAATAAGCTACAGGAAAATGTATGTATATCTTTTAGCCACTTTAGGAATAGAAAAGTGTCCTTTGTAGAAACGAACAAATTTGATACCCAAGTGTTTAGTAAATTTTGTATCTAATATTAATATATTTCTTCACATGAAACGTGACTGGAATCTTAGGCAATGGCAAAAGTTGGCATTTATTTAAATGTAATTATTGTAAGCAACAGTGGAAGAAATACTTCTTTAATTAAAAACAAATTTTGTGTCTGTAAATATGAAAAAAATGGGTAAACTTTAGTAAGATTGCACATTGAAATTAATCTAATTCACCTACAATAAATTCTGTACACTACCCTTTTTGCAATGTGTAAATCTAAAAATATGCAAAGCTAATTTTATATTATTGGTGAACGTAAAATTGCCTAAGTTTATTGGTAATATTGCCAAATTAAATAGCTGACCCTATGTTGCCCAATGCATTGGTTGATATCAGATAGAGTGTCCAAAACCGAAAAACCGGTTTTTCTATTAACCGTATGCCGGTTTTTTAAAAACCGTAATTTTCGAACAAACCGGAAACCGGTTATTTGACGTCGGTTAATCGGATTTTACTTAATTTGTGTTAATATCGTTAAAAAAATAATAAAAAAAGACGTGATTTACGAATTTTAGTAAAATTTTGGTATTAAGAACCATGATTTCCATTTTGAAATATGATCTAAATAACACTTACAAACAATTTTTTTTTTCAAAATAATTTTATGATTTGAATTAGAATTAATTAAAAATTAATTAAGCTTTTCAAACATTTTTTTTTCATCAAATTTCAAAATTAAAATTATTTGATAACTGAATGTTTTAAACTTAATAAGATTTTCATAGATGAAAATCTTTTTTAAATTTTAATATGATTTTCGATTTTAAATCAGTTTAGTGCGAATTTGAAAAGAACTTTTAAATTTTATATTAAACATGCATTCCAAATTGGAATATGATATATATTTTTTAAAATGTGATGATTTATTCGACCTGTCGTAATATATTTAAAATAAAAATGTTTGAGCGATAGGTATATTTTAAATTATTTTATTCTTCAATATGTCTCTAGCCATTGGGTAGCATCGTCAGGAAAATAAGCACAATTATTATTTCTTTTAATTTGTTTTTCATTTAATTTTTAATTAATAATTGTGTTTATCTTCCCGACGATGCTACCAAATGGTTGGCAAAATATTGAAAAATAAAATAATTTAAAATAGACCTAACGCTCGAACATTTTAATTTTAAAATTAATTTTAATTTTTAAAATTTATTTAAAATTAAAACGTAATTAATTAAATACAGTTGCGAAATTTTGAGTTTTCAGCACGAATAAGTATATGAATTGGTCGTTAAACAAATGTATTGTGAGTTCTACTTGTGTAATTTAATTTAAAACGGTTTTTGCCAAAATTAAAAACCGAAAACCGGTTTCTTGAAAAATTGATTTTCCGAACAAACCGACAACCGGTTTGTTGAAAAATTGAAATTCCGGTTTTTGGACACTCCAATATCACACCATGAATGCGGGTAATATTACACAAGTTTTGTTTCTGTGTATGTAATAACAGTTTTTGGATTCTCAAGACTCACATATTAGGCGTATTTTCGTTACAAGCTAGCGATTATCGCTTGCTTGCTAGTAACCAAAACGCCAAACTAGCGATAATTTGTTATAATGTATAAAGGGTGATTCAGGAAGTTCCGGGCAAATTTCTCCAGCGTATTCCTTGGCTCATTTCATGAAGAAAAGTCCACTAGGGCCATGTCCGAAAATGCAAGGGTGCGAAATGGCAGCGGGTTCAAAATTTTTGGATTGGCGGTCGGAGGGTAGTAGGGTAAAGTTGCTAACTTCTGAGCCAGTGGTCGGATTTTTTTGTTTATGGGCTTGTTGGAAAGGTCTTTAAGAGGCCTTTCAGAAAGTAGAAAAAAGTCAAATCGCCGAGATACAGAGCTTTCGGAGAAAAAATGGAAAAAATCACATGAGGTGTCATAGGACACCCGGTTGAAACGAAGTTTCTTTCGCTATATATTATGTACTAGTTAGTTCCAGCACGTATAAAGCGCCCGTTGAAAAGTTCGCTAATTTATGGATCTTTAAGAAAAGATGCTTTGTGTAAAATAAACAATTTTTTAAGAAATATTTTTTTTCTGCAATGTATTTTTTAAACAAAAATTATATTTTTAGGTCCTTTTTGTAAAAATATGTATTATATTTTACGGAATATGTATTATATAGGTCCTTTTTTAAAGATAGGATGTTTAAAAGATAATGTTTTTTTTTAAAGAAAATTTACTATTTCTAAGAAGAATTACTTTCTGTAAGAAAAAGCCATAAGAGTGTGCATTTTTTTTACAAAGAAGTTCTTTTGTAAGAACAGGTACTTTTTAAAGAAGTGGTACTCTTTTTAGGAAAAGGTTATTTTTTAACAAAATTTACCTATTTTCAGGATGCCTACTTATCTCAAGAAAAAAAGGTAATATTTTATTTTTAAGAGAAGGTACTTTTAAGAAAAGGAATTTTTGTAAGAAAATGTATTTTTTATAACAAAATATTTTTTGAAGAAAAGGTTTTTTTTTACGAAATGGTATTTTTTTAGAATTGGTCCTTTTTTCAAAAATAGGTCAATTTTTAAGAGTAGGTAGATAGAAGATATTATCCTATTAAATGAGACAAAATTAAACCATAGACACAATGTAATATTTAAAAATTATAAAATCATAAGCAAATATCGAATTGATGCAACAAGGGAAGGGGGAACTGCTATTTTAATCAAGAATAACATACAATACTACATTCACGATAACAAAAGTAGATATTCGCTAGATGCTTTAGAAACATGCGCCATAAAGATACCCGTTGACTGCGACAACTTTTTAGTTATTACATGTGCGTACTATCCGGCCGGCAATATAAATTCAATACGAGCAGACTTGCAAAAACAATTTGATTTTATGAATCTTCAAAATTCAAATAACTACTATTTACTAGCGGGAGACTGGAACTGCAAGCACACAGAATGGGGTAATACTGTTAATAACGCAAAAGGCAATAACCTAAAAAAATCAACATCGAATTCCTTACACTTCCAACATGTTCAGCGAAGCACGCTTTCCTTAGCCGTAATTATGTCATAATGCCTTCCATTGAAGCCAGCACACTTCACAATGGCATGACTGTTACAAAGCCAACATGAAAGAACACAACCCTCATATACGTCCCTGACTGTACAAATCTGGTAATAATTATCAAATCCTAAAAGTATGCAGAATAATACTGGGTTGTATACTGGGTTATAGCATAATACGGTTAAAAAAAGTTGTTTAAAATTTTTTCATTTAGCCCCCATCCCGCTACGTGCGATAAGGAACTTCGTTCCAAAATTCACATAACCTCAATTTGCTCAGCCAAATGGCAGGTAGCTTATGTTTCTAACTTATGTTACATATGTTTCTGTTGAAAGATAGCCATACCTCTTACCTTTCCAAAATGACCTAAACGAAGCCCAGAGGTCTTACCGTTCCAAAGTTATGACCATTTCTGAAAATTTCAATAAAATAAAATCTTAAACGTGTTAATTTACAAAAACAAATAAATGTGTGCTGTTATTTCGCTTCCAAAAACAAAAACAAACATTTTTGCATTTCAGTAAAATGGTCATAACTTTGGAACGGTAAGATTCTGAAAGGCCTGTTAAAGACCTTTCCAACAAGCCCCAAAAAAATCCGACCACTGGCTCAGAAGATAGCAACTTTACCCTACTACCCTCCGACCGCCAATCCGAAAATTTTGAACCCGCTGCCATTTCGCACCCTTGCATTTTCGGACATGGTCCTAGTGGACTTTTCTTCATGAAATGAGCCAAGGAATGCGCTGGAGAAATTTGTCCGGAACTTCCTGAATCACCCTGTATAATGTCTTGCTCTAACGCATGGTTTGTACTTATTCTTGGTTTGTACGTATTCTTGTATATCCAACACCAGGGGGGTTCTATGCCACAGCTGATCAACCTTAGAGTTGGCGAACAAAAACGATGTACAAGTAGACAGTCAAAATTTCTCTTCACTCAAATGCCAACAAACAAAACGAGTGAAACCCTAGTACTTCTCTACTCTCTCTCTTACTCTCTTCATTTAATATTTCAATACACGAGCAGCTTTTTGATAGTGTTATTGTATATAACTATACAAATTCCAACCATGTTGAAGTAAAATTACATAAACTATGCAAAAAGTATGAAATAAGCAAGATATGGCGCGATAGAAAAATGCGTTTGAGTGAACTCCTAGTACTTTTTGGTTCTCTTTTACCAGGATTGCCAAGTTGCGCACATCTTCTGGTCGTCTAAAACTCTTCAACTGGGAATATTTTTGTGATAATTAAATCGAGGAAAAAATGGATTACAAGTGAAATGAAGCAAAATGTAATGAAGTGTTAGAGGATGATGAATTAGATGAAATAGTTATAGAAATTGCATATTCAACACAAATTTATTAAAATAAAGATTTTTCTAATTCTGCATGGGTTGCCAAGTTTGTATAACTCTGTGCTCCAAATTTTCCAGTGACTTTTATTGGTTTCCCGTCCAAGAAAAACAGCTGTTGCAAACTCTTAGTGTATTACTCTATGTCCAACACATCTTTTCTGATTTTTTCAGACTGGTAACTTTATACCTTATAAGGACTGAAATGGAAGCGTTAACTTCAAGTGCCGCTTAATTCCGCTTAGCTCGCCATACAAAATAAGTGATAATCTACGCAAGCGGTGTAGCCAAAACACACCTATTATATTGTAAAATAGGTTTATCTAGAAC
Organism: Phaonia tiefii; assembly: GCA_963931995.1. Lineage (NCBI taxonomy): Eukaryota > Metazoa > Arthropoda > Insecta > Diptera > Muscidae > Phaonia > Phaonia tiefii. The sequence goes on from OZ008368.1 coordinate 140,901,303, forward strand.
CACACATTTCGGGCAGGATATAAATACACCATTTAATTCGTGAGATGAATACCTTTCATTTTACCACTTTCCTACAGGTTGATGTCCCCAGGTGATCACGTTTTTTTGACACTGTGAACAACATAGGTCCGTCCGCCAGGATTTTTTTTAATTTTTCGGGTACTTATATTTTACTCTAATTTGGTTTTTGTGTTTTTTTTATCATATTGTCGCTTGATTGTGGGTGGTGGGCCTCGAAATCTAGTCAGTCATTAAAATTCGTCAGGATTAACGTCTTAGGTTTAGAGTATTCAAAAAAGCGTCCTTTCCAACAAACCGGGTTTTCGGTTGTTTCGAAAAGAGACGTATTCGAAAAACCGGTTAAAACTTGAATTAAACCGGTTTCGGTTTATATAACCTAAATTTTTTATTATAAAATGTAATCAAAAAACTTTATGGGGTGATTTTCGTTTATTTATTCGGCCTTTATATTGGTACTTTTTTCAAGCTCAAGACCATTCTATATTTCTATTAATAGCTAGAAATAGATCTATGGCTAGATTTGAAATAGCTATACGGTTTGCCAGGAATCATAAAAACTTATTTTAAAATAAAAAGAAAAACCTTTAATTTACACAGAAAAACGAATGTAGTTAAATTTTAAAAATTATTCTCCATATACTATAAATTTAACATTTATTAGAAAAACTCTCATCTAACTTCACTTATGTATTGGCATCACTTATACAATTTTAGGTTTCTACAGAGAAATTTTCAATTATTTCAACATAATACAGTATTCGCACTGTCATCGAGTTTCTTGATTTTGCCACTTTTGTTGATTTTAAGCAGAAATCAAGAAAACTTGCTTGATTTCCCATACGTTTTGACAGACGACAAATCGGGTATTTTTTCTTATTTGTATGAGAATCAGGAAAAAATTACACTACGCATGAATAATACGTTTGTTTACAACCATTTCAATAAAGGCGCATTGGTTTGGTGGTACTACTAGAATAGCCGTATTATTTACTTTTGTCATTTCTTAGGTACTTCTTGTTTCTCAAACAAATATTTTTTTGTTTTCTTTTATTTTTAGAAAACATTTGTGCTGAATTTTATTGTGGGAAAATATCAAACACAGAGAAATTCTTATTGTTGTAGGCTTGCAGCCCTATTCTGGCAGGGTTACAAAAGTCACCACTGTTACTATTTGACAGCAATGTGACAATTGTCACAAATCGGTATTCTGACACATTTTTTGGTGACAAAAGTAACAAAAACTGTTACCTGCCAAAGAGGAGGTAACAGTGCGTGACAGCTGTATTATTTGCCGGAAAGTTGATACAAAATCATTTTATAAATTCTGCAAGTAAACAATAAAACTGTAGGGTAAAAACCGGTTTTGTTCAGGAGAGCCATTTTAATGATTTAAATACGTGTAAAATCGTCGACTTCATAGAACGCGCATATCTCTGGGAGGGAATACTTTTGGGGCATGGGATCGGTCTCATTCGATGCTCATATGTTGTCCACATCAAAAAAAAAATGAAAATTGATTTTTTTTACCCTTAGGTCCCTTTCTCTATGCGCTGTCACATATGAGAAAAAATAATAATATATTTTGTACCAAATCGACAAGAGGAAATAATTAAATGACGGGAGGACTTTAGTTACTTTGTCCTATGGAAATGGAGCAGAAAGAACTTGATTTTGTGTTAGAAAGATTGAAAAAGCGCGAAAAGTATTACAAAACTTTTAACGTAAATATCTCCGGTCTTTCAAGGGATATTGAGTGATATACCTTTAAAAAAAATGCTAAGGTATTGTATATTATCGAAACCTGCCAAAAAAAATAAGTATAATAGGCAATTTTTTTGAAAAAATATATATATTTTTTGCAGATAAGTGGGGTTTAAAAACTTTTTTTTAATTAGCTCCCCTATGGGCTAATAAAAATAAATATGTTTATGCACTGATTTATAGAGCTTAGAAAGACCTTTGTAATGATTCCCATTTCAACCAGATCGGATTATAAATCCCGGAGATACGAAGAAGAAGCTTTAAAGGCCTATAGCTCAAGAAGTTGGACTGACCGCGGGGGGAAAAACAACTTTTTGAACTCAGCGCAGAAGCTTTTGTCGGTAGTGAAATTTTGATGTAGATCAGAGAGTTAGCGCTAAAGTAAGTTTATTCCTCTATATGGCGCGGATGAGCAGGAGTATTCTTTCCGCTTAGCATCTCTGGATGTTCCTTGAGGAAGGCAATATAGCATTCCAGCTGTGCCTTTGCGGTGCGCTCAAATTCCCTAAATAATAATGTATTAATTTTAATTCAATAAAATATAAATATATTAATTTTAATTCAATAAAATATAAATATATTTCCTTTTTTACCGCGTTCATTTTGTGCATAAAGCCATATGTTTTTGTTTTTTGTCCCTGCTTTTGACAACCTGTTATTGTGAGGTGAATTTTTCGTTGTCACTGTGTTGCCAGAATACCAGATACAGACAATGGTGACGACTTTGTAACAATTTTGTGGTTACAATTTGATTGTTACCACATACACAGAATAGGGGTGTTGGTGAGTAGTCGTAGAAACACTACCTTGTCAATGCGCCTTGACTTTCAATCAAATCAGGAAAAATCCCAATGCGAACACTTCGGATTTTTTTAGGACATTTGATACTAACAGCCCTATTCTGGCAGGGTTACAAAAGTCACCACGGTTACTATTTGACAGCAATGTGACAATTGTCACAAATCGGTATTCTGACACATTTTTTTGGTGACAAAAGTAACAAAAATTGTTACCTGCCAAAGAGGAGGTAACAGCGCGTGACAGCTGTTTTATTTGCCGGAAAGTTGATACAAAATTATTTTATAAATTCTGCAAGTAAACAATGAAACTGTATATGGGAAAAAATAATAATATATTTTGTACCAAAACGACAAAAGGGAATAACTAAATGAAGGAAGGACTTTTGTTACTTTGTCCTATGGAAATGTAGCAGAAAGAACTTCATTTTGTGTTAGAAAGATTAAAGATTAAAAAAGCGCGAAAAGTATTACAAAAATTTCAACGTAAATATCTCCGGTCTTTCAAGGGATATTGAGTAATATACCTTTAAAAAAGGCTAAGGTCTTATGTATTATCGAAACCTGCCAAAAAATAAGTATAATTGGGCATTTTTTTGAAAAAATAAATAAATTTTTAGCAGAAAAGTGGGGTTAATAAACTCTTTTTTAATTAGCTCCCCTATGGGCTAATAAAAATAAATATGTTTATGCACTGATTTATAGAGCTTAGACAGACCTTTGTAATGATTCCCACTTCAACCAGATCGGATTATAAATCCCGGAAATAGGAACGATTATATACTCAAGCTTTAAAGGCCTATATCTCAAGAAGTTGGACCGACCGCGGAGGGGAAAACAACTTTTTGAACTCAGCGCAGAAGCTTTTGTCGGTGGTGAAATTTTGATGTAGATCAGAGAGTTGGCGCTAAAGTATTTCTTCTTCTATATGGCGCGGATGTGCAGGAGTATTCTTTCCGCTTAGCATCTATGGATGTTCCTTGAGGATGGCAATATAGCATTCCAGCTGTCTCTTTGTGGTGCGCACAAATTCCCTAAATAATAATGTACTAATTTGAATTCAATAAAACACAAATATATTAAATACCTACTTTTCCTTTTTCTACCGCGTTCATTTTGTGCATAAAAACATATGTTTTTGTTTTTTTGTCCGTGCTTTCAACAACCTGTTATTGTGAGGTGAATTATTTGTTACGAGGTGAGTTTTTCGTTGTCACTGTGTTGCCAGAATACCAGATACAAACAATGGTGACAACTTTGTAACAATTTTGTGGTAACAATTTGATTGTTACCACATACACAGAATAGGGGTGTAAATGGGGAAAAAAATATACAGTGCGAATGAGCTATAAAACATTATTTAGCATGTTTTCTTTCGAAAACTTAACATATGTTTGTATTTTGAAAAAGAAATTTCTTAATTTATCAGAATTTAAAACTCTGCAATTTTGTTTTGAAAATTTGCTGTATATTTATTTGCATTTTGCAAAAGAAATGCCTTAATTTGTTTGAATTTAAAATCTTTGCAGTCTAGAAAGTCATTAGTAATTGTTAATCATCCTATGAATGGATTTTATTTAAAAGTATTTAAATACATAGTTTTTAAAGAAAAACAATTCTAATTCTGGAGATCAGTCCATTTAAAAAATAAATATTGTTAGTTGTAAGGCTTTGTGTTAAGTTTAAATGTGTTAGTTAATAAAAGAAACGGTGGAACCGACAAGAAAAACCCGGTTCCACCGGTTGTTCAAAATTTAAATTTTCAGAAAACCGGGGGTCGGTGGGCAACCAATTAATCGGTTTTCGATTTCGGTTTTTGAATACTCTACTAAGGTTTCGATTGATGATTTCAGTTGAAGTCTAATGATTTCACAGCAGCATAAACATGCTTTAACTCATAATAGAAAATTGGGTGTCGCTGGCAGCTCCTACGGCGGCAAGAAGAGTCAGCACCACGACGGTTGTGCGGCACCGGCTTTGTGCTTAGATGCGAGCAGCTGTTCATAAATGAAATTCACCACAATACAAATTAAAGAATAGCAACTTCATTTGCTAATAAAATGTGTTTTCGGAAACAATGATTAAACTAATTCTTTTGTGATAAAGTCAGGAACGGCAACATGTTGCGGCATTTGATGTAGATCGAATTACAACATCGGTCAATGCCTGCATTAATAACTGCGTCTGTTTGTTTTTGTGTTTTTCTTACTTTCGTAAATTTGTCGTGATCGGATACGCTAAATATAACAATAAAGCCGTACTTGTCATGTAATACGGTGTTGAAATCCACGGGTTACAGTTTCATTTCTATTATAAACATTTACATAGCAGCTTACTACACATTTGGGAGAAGTAATTGAATAAGCGTATTTGTGTGGCTACATGCATTTCCATACATGGTACGTACTATTGCAGTGATCAATATTATCAAAGAGTATAATTAACAACTTTATGTGTAACAATATGTCCACATAATAATATGTTCTTAGATACTACAAATGCAGATGCTAAGGCGCGCTTGAACATTTAAAAGATTATGAGTGCAAACGAATGTGAGTACATACATACATCCATAAGTAGGTCACAACACTCCGTGAATCAACAAAAATTGTTTTGTTTTCTACCAAACCACATTATCAGATATCGTCATACGTACAAACATATGTACATGCCTTTATATACGAAAAGATCGTCATACATATCTCATAATTTCAGACAATTAGTGTGTTTTTTTTAAACGCTACCAGAGTTTAATATTTCTGTTTTTCTTTTGTGTTGGGAAGGCCTTTTTTCGTATCGATCTTTTCGCATTGATGATCTCTGTGTAACGTCGATCGCGATTGTATTTAAGTATGTAGGCCTGAGTGGGAATGGGTAAATCGTGAAAACCTTTCCTTTCATTTGAGTGTCTACACTTACCTGTCACTATTTCGAATTTGTAATTGGTTGGTTATCTTTGAACCATGCGTTAGCATTAACACTAGTGCTGGTTGGTTAGTTCATGAACTACATCGTTTATTTAGGCTGTTTGGATATGATCCTCACACATAATCTACATGAATGGTGAATATGTTTGTGAGTATTCTGTCCGGGCACCTTAGCAAAACGAGTTCGAGAACCATTGAACGTTTTGGGCACAACTCTAATTGATACCTTATAAATGCTTGACATTTTATGAACATGTTTTAACCTTGTGCTCGTGCAAACAAGATTATATTTATATATTTGACGGCCGATTTCACCATCGTCAGTTAAAATTTAACTATTACTTTAACCGTTTCGAAAATATTGGTTTTCACCAATCCCAGTTAATATATAACTGTCAAATGTAAACCAAAAAGTTGCGCATAAATGTAACTTAAGAAATTCTTCCAGTTGTCTTGTTATCTGAAAAATAAAAACATTTACCCAGTTGGAAACAAGAATCCGACTGTGGATAACAGTATGCATTCATGCAACGTTTATAACGTGTATGTATGTATGTCGCTAATAGTCGGTAGGAGTTTTCTGTAACTATCTTTCACCGAAGCTATAATCCATCAAAGCGGCAACTGTATATCTTTTATCACTGACGAGAGTTTATATTCAAGACTTCTGTTGTATGCAAATAATCATGTTATTGTTTACAATGAATAAAGTCAAGGCAAAATTGTCGAAGCAGGGGCGGAGCTCAGAGCACCGAAATTGGGGAAAAATATATGAGCAGAGAAAATGAAGAAAATTGCAGCAGGGACCCACTGGGCCCAAAGAGCAGTTTACCCAGGAACACATCGGAATACGTTTGGACACTCAGTTGAAATATATGTAAAGTGACGCTTGATATCCCCATTTAAGCTTGTTAAACCTGCAAAACAGCCTAGGAATGGTAGCAATAAAATATATTTTTGTTTATTTTATCCATTCTCAACATAGAATGTCAATAAAGCTCTGTACTGTATGAAACATGGAAGAATATGTATTATTTAGTCTATGATTAAATCAAAAATATTGCATTTGCTATAATAAATGAATTAAGTGGTAACTAACAAAAGCTGAATAAAGTTTCAATGCGTTATTAAGTAAGAAATGGCTTCCAAGCCAACTACTGTATAATAATTAACTCAATAAAAACGACTCTGTTGTTATACATCACCATTAATCTGGTATCTGTGCAGAAATGTTGTAAGACCCTTCACTAGAAATTCAATATCCCAAATATTTACGCTGGAAAATTCAATTAGGGAAAGAAACTCTTCTCATACCAAGGGGGAGATGACTCCAAATTCAGGCTACTCGAGCGAGATATGATCGATAACATATCCATGGGGCTAGTGATTTTGTAAATCGATTTCGATTTTAGTTGAAAATCGATTTTACACTTTTAAAAACGATTTTTTTGCAGTCCATTTTCCATGTCGGTAAATCGATTGAAATCGATTTTTTGGTCCGGATTTTCGATTATTTTAACAAACAATTTGAAAAATTCGGAGGAAATCAAATTTAGGTGCAATTGTTCAACATTTGCTTTAACCCTCCAGAGCATTTAAAGTTGATTAATTAAAATTAGTCAAGGCTAATAGGCCCCAAGGTACGCGACTCCAAATCTCAAGTACAGCAAGTAATGGTCGATTCATTTGTCATCCATTATATGTACTTTCGAAATAAAATACATAAGGTTTAGTGCATTAATAATAGTAGTCTCCATAGAACAGCAGATTTCAAAAAATTTACATTGTATTTTGTATTTTCTTGTATAATTTTAATACCTGTTATCTTATATTTTTGGTCGTAGTTCGCTTCCGTGTTTTTATATTTTTGTAACCGTTTGACAGCTTTATAAATAAATGGGTTTTAAACAATAACAATCATTTAGTCATATTGCATGTAACATCGCAATACTGCAGAGGGTTCAGAGAATGTGCTGCATTGGTATCAGCGGTGCAATTAGGACAACCTCGACAAGAGCCATGGAGACTATTTTATGTATCCAGCCAATCGAGATTAGAATCAAATACGAGGCTGCCCTTGCGGCAAAACGCCTACAAGCTACAGGTGAATGGATCAACAGGGATCTCACGTCAAAATACCAACGGATATCTGGGGCCTTAGTCGGGTACACTCAAGATACGAGTGAATCTGACCGAATACCCGAGATAAGGGTTAAGGCGAACTGCGTGACCCTAACGCCAACAAGAGACGCCTGGCAGAATGGGACCCTGACACCAATGCCAAATGGGACTTACTGCTACACGGATGGCTCAAAGCTAGGAGAAAAAACGGGTCTAGGATTCTTTATTGAAAATCCAGCAACCGAATCCCACCTACTCCCTCCCGGATCATAATACGAACTTTCAGGCGGAAGTTCGGGCGATTACGGAGTGTATCAAATGGCTCGGCGATAATACAATCCCAGCCGAGGCAAATATATTCACGGATAGCCAAATGGCAATAAAGGCAATATCATCAGAAACAGTCAAATCTAGAACGGTCCTTGACTGTAAGAAGGTGATAAACGACTACTCTATGCACGGCAGACTCAACATCATCTGGGTGCCGGGGCACAGCGGGGTATTCGGCAACGAGAGAGCGAACCTCCTGGCAAAGAAAGCCAGGGAACTCCAAACGGTGAGCCTAGATGGAGCGAAACCCTTTGGGGTGACGAAGGCTGAGTTAAATAAATGGGCGGAGTCGGCACATATAGCCCAGTGGAACCGGGAATCAGTAGGCAGGACGACAAAGATCCTATGGGGAGACCCAGATGGATTGAGGACAAAAGGTTTGCTGAAACTGGGAAAAGCCGAAATGGGCAAAATGATGGGAGTCTTAACGGGGCATTCGGGATTACGAGCCCACCTGTACCGTATGGGACTAGTGGCGAACAGTGAGTTCAGGGCATGCATGGAGGACGATGAGACGTTGGAGCACTTCTTATGCCACTGCCCGGCCATCACACAAGCTAGATCCAGATATCTTTCGGATAGTACGATACCGGACATGACCAAACTTGTGGGTATGGACTGGAACAAACTAAGGAATTTCGTGAATAGCACCGAATTCCTATAAGGGACATAGTGAAGTAGTAGGATAAACTTAGAGCGCACAACAGGTCGAACTTAGCGGCCTAAGTGTATGTCTTACTGACATTGGAAGGTTTAGAGTGCTCCTTCTGAACACTCAACATCGCACCCCTCTTTTCAAACTAACTAACTAACTAGTCATATTGCAGGATAATTTAGCTCTGTTCCCGTACGTACTACAACTTATTAGTTTTACCACTTTTACGACTTTTACTCGAACAAGAGTTCCCGTACTCAAGAAAATAATAAAAGTAGAAAGAACATTTAAGAGAGAACAAAAAAACATGGCGTTCTCTTTTACAACTTTTTACTAGTATTTTTTTTAACGAGTAAAAGTGGTAAATTGTCATTCTCTATTGAATTGTTAGAATAAATTGGAAATATAATTTAATATCGGCAATTGAAATGTTTTTATTGTAAACAGAAACAAAAATACATAATATAATATCGCTGTGGTCGAATCTAGCAGTGCGGAGTATTTCCTGTTGGACGTTTCGAACGAGGACCATGTTGTAGACACATACATACATACGTTTTACCACACATACATACATACGTTACGTATGACATACATACATACGTTTTACCACATTTAATATTTTTTCGTTCCCGTACTTTTTTGAAACTTGGTCCCTCAGAGAGAATTTGTTGTTATTTCTGGTGAAACTCTCTTTTTTTCTAGCTGTACTATTAAAAAAGTACGGGAACAAACCTTTTATAATGTTCCTTTTTCGAGGCGGGGGTTTTTTAATAGAACTGTCAAAATATGATCTGATTATTAAAAGAGCTTACTTTCGCACTCAAGCTACACTCGCATTTATCCTTTTACTGACAGGATATATTAAATTTCAAAAATTGTTATAGGTATTTTTGTCTACATTGTGATTACAAATGTGATAAACTCCGTATTGTGAGGATATTCTTTACATCGTGCCCGGGCTTAGAAGGGGAAAAAATAGCACTATTTGTTCAGTATAATTTTTATTATGTTTTTAAAAATATTGATTATAATCTTATCTTTATGAGTGCATACTGTAATATCGATCATATTCTGACATACTCGTATTGACGCTTTTTGTAAGAATGCCGATTCGAAATTAATTACATATGGGCATTTCCACAGAAAGTGCCACCCTATGTCACATCACGTCACTCTCGATAATTGTTTATATTTTAGGACAATGAAGTTCGATTGTTTTCTATTCTTTTACTAAATACAGAATGTTAGAAGCTCTATATTTAATAAAAGATGAGAAAACAATCAAAGGAACTGGTCCTAAAATATAAGCAATTAACAAGGGTGACGTGATGTGACAAAAGGTGGACCTTCCTGTGGAAATGCCCATATATAACTTTCCAACGATCGAATAACTACACTGTGCTAGTTCAAAAATGTAACAAGCACGCCTCGCAGTGGTTAGGTTAAACTTAATTTGAGTAGGCTTAATCCAGTGGTACTAACCGTTTTTCTAGGTTGGCTCTTCATTTCGACCACTGGGTTCAGCATACTCGAATTAGGTTTTACCACTGAGTCCTCCCGCTTGTTACAAAAAAAGTTGCCGATTCGAACACAGTGTTATTGACAGAAATATGCGCAATTACAAACTCAGTGTGGTTTAACAGCGGTAAATTTTTGATATATACCGTTAGTTAGTTATAAATGTGAAGTTCCCCATAAGCATTATCCCTCGCATACTACTTGATAATAACCCTTCTCCGTCCACTGAATAGTTTTATGGGGTATTATCAGTAATATAAATTATGCTTAGTACAGTTCAGAGTAGTATATGACTGATATACAATACAAACAACAGTATTATTGCAAACTTAATCGGTATTCGAAAAAAGTCGATTTTCATACCCGATTAATCGATTATGAAAATCGAAACGAAAATAGTTGATCGTTTAATCGAGAATCGATTTTCGCGTTTCGTTACCAATCACTACATGAGGCTATACAAGGCATTCAAATCTGAGGATTTTTTTGTTGACCAACTAAAATGAAAATTGTGACGTAGATAATAATGGCGGTAAAATACAACAAAAAAAAATACCATACAAAAATGTATGATTCGGCGTTTAACTAAGAGTCAAATCACAAACTCAAAAAACTTACTGCATGGTTGGAAACATGGTCATACACCACCACCACATTCCACCACTTCAAGCCCATAACTAATACGTGTCATTAAAAGAGCCGAGGCAATTCTTTTTCGTGTATAACTTGGCAGAAATACTGGTAGACTATATAATTTACGTAGATGAATTAAAACTTTAGGGCAAATCAACTCAATGTGGATGCCAAAATCAAACTTGTCACAAATAACTACTCCAAGACATTTCATCTCGTTCACTAATTCAATTGGAGACCCATTAACAGATAGGTACTTTACTTTTATTGACTATTTTACAACCTCATGAGGTCAGATGTCTTACACATATTAATTAAACAAACAAATTAAAGAAATTAACACCAAGGATACGGAGGGATTATTCTGCCTGGTCTTTTCAGCTGAGTCTTGGTCGTCCTCTTTTCCTGCTTCCATCCGGTACGTAATCGAAAACGCAATTGGCCTAATTTGATTCGCCTAGCTATGTCCACGTCAGAATATAAATTATATAGCTCTTGGTTCCATGACCATATATTTTACAGAGAAATTTTCTCTCGAACAATTCTCTCGTCAAGACAGGTAGAATAAGAGACTGATATAGCTGGTTTTTTGTCCGTCGAGATAGGGCTTTGTTCCTAAGCTGCTTGCTGAGCCCAAAATAGCGTCTATTTGCAAGCACAATTCTCCTATCTATCTCCAGGCTGACGTTGTTGTCCTTATTCACGGCGGATCCAAGGTAGACAATTTCATCTACCGCTTCAAAATTAAATCGGTTGTCAAAGTTCAAGTGCCGACCAAGTCGAGAGGTTTCTCTAGTCGTTGACAACATCAATTTTGTCTTGTCCTCATTCACAGCAAGACCCAACTTCGCTGATTCTTTTTCGATTCTTGAAAATGCCTCTCGCAGATTTCGCCCAATGATGTCTATGTCGTCAGCATACGCCAGCAACATATGGCTTTTCGTGTTAATGGTCTTGTTCGTATTTACTGCAGCTTTTCTCATTATTATCTCCATTAAGATGTTGAAGAAATTGCACGAAAGTGTGTCTGTCGCCTTGTCTCAGTCCTCGCTTGGTACAGAATGTTTTTTTTTTTATTTATTTATTTTATACAGTTGAATAACCGAACTATTAAGGCCTTATTTGGTCATAAAATTTCTGCAATAATAATTGAAATAAAAATTTAACAAATTAAAAATAAAATTTACGTAATTATAAGTAAACTTCACAATCAATATGCAATAGTCATATAAATAAATAAAAAAAAATAATAATAATGATAAACACAGATTTTAATCAAACATAATAATAAAGATAATCGATTCTAAAAAAATCAATACTCGTATACATAGATTACGAATTCTTTTTAATAATAGTGGTAACTGATTCCCGTTCCCAATTAAAAAAGTTAAGTAGTATTAAATAAGAATTCACGTGACATTTAAAGGACAAGTGACAATACAAATCTTGTTAAGCGCTTGACTTGTGACATGGAGAAATAGCTATACTAGCCAAATTTCAAATAATAGAAAGCTTATGGCGTTAAAGTGTTCTGAAACATGCAGCAAGTAAGTGGATTGCACACATTATTTATTTGTTATTTATTTATCTTCATATACATAACCGGGTCATTAGGCCTAATATGGTTACAAAGTTTCTACCATAATTCCTTCAATGGATAAATATTTAAATCTTTTTTTTAATTTACCATAATTAGAGATTTTTTCATCAGTTCAATTACAATTTTTGGATAACAACTTAAAAGTATTTTTTTTTTGTTATAAAAAGATATAAAAAATAACGTGATCAAAAAATCAATTTCAATAACCGAGCTTTAATGGTCATGTATGGTTACAAATTAAATTTCTACAAAATGATGATAAATAAGAATTTAGAAACTAATAAAAACAAAAAGTAAGCTTACTTTAAGCTCCCTAGTATTATTTTGCAAGATGACAACAGCTGCATATCTCCTATATGGCACGCAAAATAAGTTTCCGACATAGAAAGAGGTTATCGTTAATTAATTCTCAAGAACTATATAATGAATCAGAAGTCCATAAAGACTAATTGACAATAATCGTGCTAGAAGCGGCAAAACGGATGCTGTTATAGACAGCAAGAGTAGGCTAAAATCCCCTACATTTTCCAATCAAATTAATTTTCAAACATTATGTCTGCCATCAACCTAGGGTTGCCAGATTCAAATGGCCTTTTGTCTGGAATTTTGAATAAGTTAGCTGGATTTTATAAAAAAATCTGGATTTCGTAATCCCCAAATATGAGGAATAAATTCTGTTAAATTCATTCATTAAAATTATTTAATTAAATTAAATTATTTATCGGAAGAGCTCGTAAAATGTATTTTTCTAGACGGTCCAGCTTCCTCATGGCTCTCCATGTTTATTGAACGAATGTTTTGCTTGCAATGTGAAACTCTGTATTTACATTTGCTGTCGATCAGCTGTTAACAATTATCAAATTTTCAGTATTGGTCACAAAAATCAGAGATGGGGCAATATGGAAATACTGCGTACTATTATTTTCTCTCTTTGGGTGTAATTGAGTGCTGGCTAAAAGTAATTAGCACTCAAAAATAACCTTATTGAGAATGAAATAGATAAATAACTAAACGTATAGTCTTTCCTATTGAAATATTATTACAAAATGTATATTTAGCTGGAAAAATTATTGAATAGCTTGTAACTGGACTTGACATAGAAAATCTGGAAATTCCAGCCCATTCCAGCTCATCTGGCAACCCTACATCAACCTGAAGGCCAAGAGACTATTTTTCATATTTTAAAACATAAAACACACAGGCGGATGGCATGGCAGGTCCGAAGTACAATTTTTTGCGAATTGATACCAAACTGCCGCCAGCACTAGTTGGCATAGTTGCTGTCATTAACTCTCTTTTATAGGCTATATATGTTATTATGTTGTTCACTACTTCAATAGTATTACAACGGAAGACTTCAATAATTATCTCTCTCATAAATAAAATTCACCAGGGAATGTTCCTACATACGATTGCAATTATCATGCATTCAACTGCATGTACTGGCAAAGTTGTTTTGTAAATGTTTTCCTAAGACAATCAATTATCCTGATAGAGTTTGGCAAACTGTTGTGCAACCGGGCTACCCTAACAAGAAAAGAACGATCCAGCCAAGATGACATTCTAGGTATCATAAAACAGAGGAATTCTAGTCGACCTAATCTTATAAAAATGTAATAAGTCTCTTATCTTAATAAAATTCGAAAAATAACAACCTAAAAAGTCTTCGACATAATTGGAAATATGTTCATGCAATCTAACACTGTTAAAAACTAAACGGAGCTTTCTTGGCACATAACCCAGAGCTCCAGAATTCACCTCCATACCATACAAAAAAACTGGCATTATCAATGCATGAACCAACTGTATCTTAAAAAACCGTGGAAGATATAGACCTGGATTGTATAATTTCCTTAATATGAAATTAATCTTTGATGTCAATGAATTGGCATGCAATTCAAATTTAAGTTTGTTATCAACAATAACTCCAAGCCATTCAAAACTATACACAACTTCAACAGATCGTCCACTTATACAAATAGATACAGCATCACTCTGTAGGTTACCAAAAAACATTGCCTTTGATTTAAGAGGGTTAATTAAAAGCCTTTTTTCAATCACTCAAGTAGACAATATATCTATTGTAAAATCAATTGTATTCTGCAGAACATCTAAAAACATAAACTCACCCTTAAAGACCTTCTGCAAATCATCAGCAAATGCGAAAGGGTGACAATTATTGCTCAATACACGATCAAATAAATCATTTATATACATAATAAATAGCAGTGGCCTCAACACAGAGCCCTGTGGGACACCAGAACTAACTGCACAAATACTAGACAGAACACCATTGCTACAAACATACTGTTTCCTACCAAACAAAAAAGAATACATCAACTTACACGCAGTGACAGAAAATCCGAATAAAAAATGTAGCTTCTCCACTATTATAGCATGATCAATCTTATCGAATGCCTTTTCAAGATCAATGGATAGCAGTACACAACAGCCTCCATCGCCATCGTGTTGTCTTATCTTCTCAGTTAAACCTATAAGCAAAGAAGTAGTACTTCGGTTGCACCTAAATCTTAACTGACAATCATTTAAGAATGACTGACTATCTAAGTGGTTGACCACCTGTATTTTCATTATATGCCATCTTTAACAGTATGGGCATCATTGAAATAGGTCGATAGTTATCAACAGAATTTGAATTCCCTTTCTTTCGTATTGGAACAACTTTAGCTATTTTTACAATCATCCGGAACAGTTGATGTAGTAAGAATACAGTTGACAATGTGACAAATATGAGTTCCCACAAACGGAAAATTTTTAGCGTTAGTCCATCACACCCCACTGCCGTTGATTTAATCATGCCAAGGCTTCAACAACTTCGAGATAGTCAACCTCCATCTTCATCCGCCATGAACATCAGGAATACATGGATGCCTCAGATTGTCATGGATGCCTCAGATTGTCATGCGTCATAGAAAGACTCTATTTAGTTGTACTACATCAACATTCCCAATTTCTCTACTACTATCATTCACACCATTATCATTTAGAATATTCCAAATTTGGCCAGTAGATTTATTGGAAAACATGTTGCCATGTATACGTCTTTTTATTTTTCTAATTTTCCTCTTAACTCGATTCCTACATCTGCAATAGGACTTCCAATTGGAATCAGTTTTATTAAACAAATAGACTCTTAAAGCAAGATCTCGTAGTGAAAGCTGACACCGAATTTTAGCACAATTGAACCAATCCTCCCCAAATCTTCCACATAAACGCCTCCTTAAGGGTACAGTAGCATGTATTCGCTGCAAATTTACGTTAAATACATTCAGTTGCCCATCAACACTAAGCGTATCATATAGTTATGTCCTGAAAGTTGCATTCCATCAATACATCTTCCACTGAGGTTGGATTTACGCAGTCATAATCAAAATACTCATAGAACTGTGCCGTATTCGTCTTTGCAATTTCAATAGTTCAAGACGAAGATCTTAAAAAGTAATCAATTAATGACATTGAAACATGTGCAACATCATAATGAGTAGGCTTGAAATTATGAATAATAGAAACATTCAGTCTTATACAAAAACCTCGCACTGATACGACTTTTCCAAATCGACAACAGGAGAATATTGGACTAATAAATCCGATATTTGCCCCTCTAAGGTTGCAATATCACCATGAGGCAACTAAAACCTTAGCACCATCAAGAACCAATGCGCAAAAGTTATATTTACATATACCATAACTACTGCCACTAATAACTACTACCACTATAACAATAACTACTGCCACTAAGCATTCAAGTTACAACACTATAATTCACTTACTGGTAAAATCTTCTTTAAATGTATCCAACGAATGATCACAAGTTTTAGGGGTAGAAGGCAGTTTGTTATAAAATCTTCCGTTCCAATTGAGAAGACATTCTGCACATTCCTCGCCGACCTTTCAAACTCAAATAATTCCACTAAGAGTAAAGGAGCTTTTCTAACAAAAATCATATAAAAATGTAGTAAACTTCTAAATGTGCTGGTGAATTCTTCCTCAATATATATGCCTTATAACTCTATTAAATAACAAGCGCACCTTCTTCAATATATATCCCAAAGTCTATATAAAAAATCAGCATTATAACTACTTGTCTTTTGATATTCTGACGTAGATATAAATTAACCGCATTATTCATAAAAAGTTGTGAGATGTTTGAGAGAGGTTTTTGGTATGATGAGCTGTCTCTAAAACCTCTCACAACTTTTTATGAATAAGGCCATAAAGTTGTAGAATTTTCTCAAAATGTAGTTTAGTTTACAAGTTATAGCGTCCACAGGCAATTCAAAAGTGAGCCTACTATCCATAATTATACCAAGACAACTGTCTAAACCATTAAAGTTAGCAAACTGTGATCGGTCCGTAAGATAAGATGCCATTAGTTTACCTGCTTGAAAATATAAATGAATTCTTTAATTTCGCTATAAGCATACGATAGTTTACACAGTCGAATGCTTTTGACAATTCCAGACACAAAAGCATACCATAACAAACAGATAACACGGGTAAAATACTGATAGGTCGGAAATTTTCAAGTTGATAAGACCCTCTACATTTAGGAATAGGTATGACTCTAGCTACTTTACACGTTGTGGGATGTTATTAATGAGATATATCAAATGACTAGAAATATACGGAAATATAATTCGCAAATGCGTAATAGGAATGCCATCAGCTCCAACTGCCATAGAATTTACACGACCCAAAGCCCTTAAAACATGAGCTTCGAGAATTCAGTTGAAAGTAAAGGCACTACCCAATCAGCGGAGATACATACAGGCACCAGAATGAATTTGCCGATTTGATGAGGAGTGAACAAAATAGTGGTTGGCACTATCAACATCAACCTCAGGTATGTCGCTGTTATCATTTAAGCAACCATATGAAAGCAGAGAGCTCCACAATTGTGTATTACTCATGTCCTTGAACATATTGATGGAATGCATGTGTCTCTCATTCCGTAATATGGATTTCGCTTTATTTATGTAAATGCACAAAATTCGCTTATTCTCGTCCGATGGGTTTTTGAGATATTCACTATAAATAATATTACGCAGAGAACTGTATAACAAATCAGTCCTAGTTTTTAGCCAACTGTCAATCCTAGTAACAGCAAAATGCCGTGCCAGAGGAACAAATGAAAACAAGGAATCTACTAGAGAATCAATACAAGACAGTTGAGTATCTACTTCAGTAGAAAAATAAAAATCAAAATTTTCCAAATAGTCAAAAATGTCACCCCAATCATGATATTCACTATGTATGGCAACATCATAGTGAGTAGGCAAGGAATTATGAACAATTGTAATACCTAACCTACTGCACATACAATTTGTAGTAGTTACAATTGTAGCATCGTCTATAATAATATATCCATGTACGGACACCACTACGTCATCAAAGAACGTAAAAACAGGCCCTGTCTCCCAGTTTTGCCCAAAGTCATGCACTTTTTTTTATGTGCCCCCAAAGATTTGGGGCTTCGGTGGTGTAATTTTTGGAAAAAAAGTGATAATTTTGTCAGGCTCATATCTTGCAAACCGTTCGGAATTTTTGTTTACTCTCTGAGGGAAGGTCGTAGCTCTTGTCATAAAGAACAAAAATTGTGGACATATAAAATCAAAAAATCTTCATCTTCAAGGTGAAAATCGCAAAAAAAACTTTCAAAAATTCGATTGTTTTTTACCTTTCTTCCCCTGTTCAGGTCCGTAGGTAGCAAACCGTTCAAAATTCAAGGAAACAATCAACTACAAACGTGTACCTAAGATCTCAATAAACAACATTCTAGAAAATGTAAACTTCCTTGGAATGATTCTCAATACCGTCTCTCCCCCTATCTATTCTCCAAGTAACTTTCGAAGAGGGAATGTGTATTAACTGGCAGATATTTTTTAATTTTATGTAATAGACCCTCATGCCAGACCTGGTCAAATGCCTGAGCAACATCTAAGAATACAGCACAACAATATTCTCTTTTTTTCAGAAGCTTTTCTAATCTCGTTGGTCAAACGATTTACTTGTTGTACAGTACTATGGCCCTCCCTAAAACCAAATTGGTGATCAGGGATGATATTATGAAGCGAAGTGAGGCTTTTAAGTTTTGAAAGAAATGCTCTCTCGAAGAGTTTTGATAGGCATGGTAACAAGCTTATCGGTCTATATGATGAAGCTAAAGTTTTGTCCTTTCCTGGCTTTAATATCATTTTCACTAGAGACATTTTTCACGCATCAGGGAAGTAGCTATATTTTATTATATTATTGAACAAACCTACGAGAAACTCGATAGCTATTAGCGGAAGTTCTGATATCATCCTCTGTGTTATTAGATCATAACCAGGAGCTTTTCTAGGATTTGCTGTTTGCTTTATAATATTGACAACCTCCGCGACCGTTATATCCAATGGGACTATAGATGTCCGTGTTGTACGCTACATTCGATAGACTAAAACTGTTCGTACATGGATTGGGACGGAAAACTTCACTCAAGTGTTCTGCAATAAGTATAGCTTTTCCCTCATCTGTTGTAACCCAGTCACCATTTATGTCACGTAAAGGAAACTTTGTCTCAACTGGCGTTTTAAGATTTCTTATTGACTTAAACAAAGAAAACTTTGTGGATATCGTGGGAGTCAATCCCTCAACATAGTTTCCATGTTGAAGATCATCGTCGTTTTTCAAGGCTACTCGTAGTCTACTTGTGGCAAGTTTGAGTCGAAGACTTGTAGTAGGAGATGTATATGCCTGCCAGTCTCGCCTGGGCCTTCGTTTCTGATTTACCAAATATTCTATGCCTGCATTCGTGTATGTGTGTGTGTGCTCTTGTTTATCGTCCTGAAGTGGGGTTGCGTGAAGGGCTGCACCCTCGAGCAAACAGTTAAAATTGGTGATGTGATTTTCAATATCAAGCTCATTGTCTATACTTTTGTTCAAAATTGGGACATGGCTGCTTACGTATTTTCTGTATTTCAGCCAGTTCGTTTTCTTAGATGTTAGCATCAAAGGGGATTCTATCTCGTAAACCGCGTTAATTGAGAATATAACAGGGGAATGGTCTGAAGACAGTCCGGTGGACGTTGTTGACGACGCGTTTGTCTTTGAAATTCCCCTAATTATGGCGAAGTCAATTAGATCAGGCTGTTTGTTACGATCATGCGGCCAGTAGGTTGGCTGACAGGGAGATAGGTAATCGATCCCATTTTGTCGAGACATGATGCAGTTGTACAATTGTCAACCTTTTGGGTTTACGAGACGGGAGCCCCAGTGAGTATGTTTGGCATTATAATCTCCGGCGGCTAAAAATGTGTGCCCCAGTCTTTGAAAAAAGCTCGTAAACGTATCAATCGATATCGAAAATCTTGGGGGGCAATAAATTGCCGATATTGTAATTGTCGCGAACGGTAGTTGCTTGCAAATATTGTTCCGAGTAGCTTTCTAACAAATCGTGCCTAATTCTTTTGCGTATAAGGACACCTGTACCTCCATGTGCCCTGCCATCGGGGTGGTTCGTGCCATAGAATGTGTAATTAGGTAAATTAAAATTATATTTATCTGTTAGATGCGTCTCAGAAAAGAGCATTATGTCGTATGTTTTCATCAGCTAGATAATTCGCCAATTCAAGTCTGTGTTTACTAACACCGTTTGCGTTCCATGTACAAATTTTTAGGAAGTAACCTATTTTTTACTAATAATGGCTTGAATTAATTGATTTTGTCTTCTCATAAAGTCTTGCATCATTGACTGCATTGCCGACATGAACATGTTCATACTTTGCATAAGTTGTCTTATCATATTCTCTATGCCACTTGCTGGCTGCACAGCAGACATATGAGGGGCCTGTTTGAGAACATTAGCGTATGTCATGGTATCAGAAGTTGTCCTAATTTCATTACCCCGTTGTGGAACATAAATTGATCTAATTTCTAACTCTGGGGCTTTGAATTCACGAGCATGAACTGTAATCAATTTTCCATCCAATTTTTTCTTTAGGTCCTTGTATATTGGACACCCCCTGTAGTTGGCAGTATGATTACCCCCGCAATTATTACATTTTTTGTTCTCTTGGGTTTTTTTTTCGAACATATGTACGATTTGTGCAGATCACCACAAACTACACATACTGTTTGCAACCCACAGTATTTTTTCGTGTGCCCGTATTCCTGGCAATTTTGGCACTGTATAGGGCCCGAACGCTTGTGTGGCTCTTCCACAGAGATTCGACGGTGCAGCAAATATTTCAACGCATAAATTGGATGAACCTCATTGCGTTTCAATTTTCTTGCGTCTGGCTCTAGTTCTACCTTAAACATAGGTTGGGGGATCTTGTCCCTGTTAAAAATATTAATCAGTGAGCGTACACTGAACCCTTTTTCCTCTAATGCCGACTTAACCTCTTTCGATTCAACACCAGACTCGATGTCCTTAACTACTGCTCATAAGCCCTTGCTGCTTTTCAACTGGTATGTGTAATAATTTTTTTTCGCATTGTTGAAATAATTAGTTATTTGACGAAAGCTTTTCTCGTCGTTGGTCTGAACCTTTGTTTCGTGTATTTTGCCCTTTCGGAGAGGAACGATGTGAAAAGTGTTAGTTCCAATGACTTTGGTTATACATATTCGTAACCAAGTCATTAGAACTGCGCTTACGTAAGTAAATTGGCAAGCTTGAATCACGAGATTCGTCGTCCCTGTATATTGGCGCGAAACGATTTTTTGATAAGGGGTCCACTGGCCTAGAAGTGCCCTCCGCTCTACTAATTTTACTCGTGTTTCCCTTTAATGGACTTGACTTCCGTTTCACCAGTATGTATCGGTCCATACCGGTTTGAACGGTCCTAGATTCGGCCACTTTTGAGTTAGTGACGCTAACGATGACAGGTGTTTCCCGCGAGGGGTTTTCCACTAATTTGTCAACACTTGGAGACTTCTCTCTACCGCCAGCAATAGATGGAGAAACCGTTTTCTCCATCTGTTGCATATTTAAATTTGCGACTTTAAATTTTTTGTCAGTCTATCACCCACATGATCACTGATGCCATTATTATTCACAGATGTTACTTTTGACATGTCTACACTTTCAATATTTTGTTTTGATTTGTCTTCTAACGGTGGAGAGGGCGGCACGCGGGGTGAGCGCGAAAAGATGTTCTCATCCTCATATGTTATCTTTGACATATCTGTTTTTCCACTGTTTTTTGTTTTCGACTGATCTTCTGTCGGCGAACGCGGTACGCGGGATGAGCGCAAATCTGGCTTTGCTGTCATATACCAGCTTTCATGGCGCTTAATTGCCGGTGCACTTTCACTCATACAAGTGTTTTGGTTTTGTTTTCCTGCTTATTATTATTTTTTTCTTCTCCCTTGCAGCACAAAGCCAAAGGGAATTGTCTTAGTTTGTTTATTTCCCCTTTTTTGATGTTATTATCAAGGGTGCACTTTGAAACAAATATATGTATTTATCAATTTAGCGTTCTTTCGCCGGTTAAACAAATGGTTTTTAGTGCAGTTTCAAGTATTTAAACAATTTATTTTTTGTTTTTTTCGCGGAGCGAACAAGAAACACAACCGTTCTTCAGCAATTTCGATTTAACAGTTCATATGTTCTAGAAAGTTTTTTATTGAGATCTTAGGTACATTCTTGTAGTTGATTGTTTCGTTGAATTGTGAACGGTTTGCTACATATGTACCTGATCTGGGGGGAAAATGTAAAAAAAAATCGACTTTTTTTTTAAACTTTTTTGCGATTTTGAACTTGAAGATTAATTTTTTTGATTTTATATGTTCACAATTTTTGTTCTTTATGACGAGAGCTACAACCTTCCCTCAGAAAGTAAAATTCCGAACGGTTTGCAAGATATGAGCCTGACAAAATTATCACTATTTTGCAAAAATGACACCGAGGGCCCATAACAAAAAGTGCACGACTTTGGGCAAAACTGGGAGACACGGGTCTTTTCTTTTGGTCTTTTATCACGTAGTGGTGTCCGTATATGGTTATATTTAAAAAAATTACACCCAGTGTAATAATAGGCGATGAATAATTTGTCAACAAAATCAAAATGAGCTCTCTCGAAAGCATCAACATCGCCATGTGTAAGATAAACTACACTAAAGAGCACTTAAGAAGATAAACCCATCCGCAATTCAATGAACACTGATTCACATACTCCAAATTCTACTGAACGGAATACTACTTTAAATTTAAATTTCTCGGAAACGTAAATCCCTACGCCACACTAAACTGTTTTGCAGGTAGACCGTGGGGTCTAAACTACTTAAGTGGGGTTATCAAGCCTCACAGAGCCCGTACAAAGAAAAAAATAATGTCCGTCAGGAAAAGCGTGATAACATTACCTTTCATTTGAGTACCCAACTTTGCTTATTCCTATGTGTTACTAGGTAAACTGTTTATTTTTTTTTTAGCCCAGTGGGCCCCATGAATCCCTGCCGCACATTTTTTTCATTCTGTATTTTTCTCTAATTTCGGTTTGTTTTAGCTCCGCCCCTGGTTGGGCAATTCTGCCAAATTCAATACAAATTTAAATTGATTCATTTAAAATATTAATTGGATATACAATTTATTTGCCTACAAGAATAACATTATTTGTGTATGCATTGTTTGCCACTAGTGTTGTGTTTTTCCAAAAGCTACGCCTTCAGTGTCTCAATACGTAACTGCGAGGCTGTCAATCACTCGGCTTGAGTTCCTACCAGTGAAACCTACGACATAGTAGTTATTTTCTTCTTTGTTTCTATGCTTTCAGGCGGACAAAGCATATTGGGCTGAAATCATATCTTCATTTTTGCACATTTTGTTTTGAATTATCAACACAGGGCGCATAAAAATACAGTGAGTCAAAAATATACTGGGCCAATTAATTTTTCTAACGCCAATAGTTGTAAACTGAGGAAACTGTAGCTATTGAATTCAACTTTTTATTTTCCAAGCCAAAAATAAAAAATTATTCACATTCTATGTAAGTTTTCTTAATGAATACACTTTCAAAGTCAACAAAAAAGTGGGACATCTTAATTTTTTTGGTCAGCAATACTAGGTTTTCCTTTTATAATTTGTGAGTTCTGTTCAGAATTTAATGTATAAAGATGGGTAAGCAAACGTCAGTAGAGAAATATTAATCCGAAGGAAAAAGTATACGTGAAATTGCCTAAATATTAATCAAGCTTAAGTCGACATCAAGCGACAGTCGACATCAAGCGGCAGTCGAGTATAGTATAAACGGATATTTTCGAAGAAAAGGTGGTACTGGAAGGGTTTTCAAAATTAACTCCCATGTGACCAAGAGAAGGATTTTACGTTTGGTAAACGAGAACCCAAAAATTCTCGGTCGTTGATATTCCTAAATCAATAAAGGAGTCGTCCATTGCTGAAATACACCCACAAACCATCAGACATTTTCTTCACAGCCAAAATTACAGAGTATACACTTCCAGAAAAAAGCTCTTCTTTCCAGTATATTTAGTTTGAAAAGAGGGGTGCGATGTGGAATGTTCAATAGAAAGCACTCTAATCCTTCCCATGTCAGTAAACATACACTTCGTAACTGTTGTGCTCTCACAGTTTACCCTACTAATTTACTCTACCTCTCATAGGAATTCGGTGCTATTCACATTAAGTTATTCCAGTCGATTCCCACAAGTTTAGTCATGCCCGGTATTATACTGTCCGATAGATATTTGGATCCAGCTTGTGTGAAGGCCGTGCAGTGACGTAGGAAATGCTCCATCGTCCTCCATGCATGCCCTGCACTCACTATTCGCCACTAGTCCAATACGGTAAACCCGAATGTCCTGCTCATTTCAGGTTTTCCCAGTTTCAGGAAACCTTTTATCCTCGATCCATCTGGCTCTCCCCATAGGATCTTTTGGATTTTCCCAGTTTCAGGATTTGGTCAACCTCATGTTGTAGGATAGCCGGAAAAATAGTGTTTGACCATTTATAGCGTCTGATATACTACATTTTCACCTTATCGCCGTTCCCCTGTATGTGCCGCGTTCCCATTTGGAAAGTGTGTATTCGTCAGGTGCGTTAGCGTTTGTTCCATTGTCTCCATTCTCTTCCCCGTGTCGTCTATTAGCATTTCCGCCTGTACGTGGATCTTAGCGAGGATTTTTTTCATCTTCGATATGTCGTAGACGCTGTCCACCTGTTTACTGAATAGTCTCCAGGAGTTGCGTCTCGCATTTCTCAATATTGCATATTGTATTCACTGAGACTCGTCTATAGTCCTCCCAGTATACTGGTAGTTTCTTACGCGTGGCCCTGTTGTAAAGTCTACGGACATTCTTCCCTAATTTTGTTGACAAAGGTGGCTTTGTTTCCAATATTTAGTGTACAAAAGTCATTAGTATTCAAAAATTCTACTGGGGGATGACCCCAACGGTTACAGTTAGTACCACCCCTCGACGTGTGGTGAGAGTTAGAATAACTAAATATTAATACTTCTTTACCTGTCTGCTTGGCCCTCGCTACCAGTCGTTGTAATTCCGACGAAGGTGGTGGTACCGGTGAATCATATGGCAATTATACTGACGCCAGGTACATATTTCCATCTCCCTGTTTCAGCACAGTTGCATCCGGGAGAACAAAGGAACAAAGGTTTTTGTGGCATAAGATACATGTTCTCGGACCGGAGCCCGTCTTCGTATTGAATAGTTGGCAGTTAATATGATTTAATCCACTAAGTTTGTCCCGAGTGGTCCAAGGTTCTTGTATTAAAGCGATGTGTATTTTACCTTTATTAATTTTATCCAACAGAGCATTGGTCCTCCAGTAACCGGTTTTCTTGGCAGTTGGTGATATATTCGGTCACTTCCTCCTGCTTATTAAGCGGTGTCTGTTCTACCGAGTCTCCACTCGCTTCATACTTCTTCGCATTATCCGGTTGTGTTGCCCCAGACGTCATGCCAATCGTCTCTTTGCCAAATTTTATGTATTTTTTTGTCTAGGTAAGATCATGCGTTGATGCCGTTTATCCACTAGTCCGACGTTTTTTTGGCGTCCGATGCGAACTTGCTGCCCCATCCTTTGATTTATACGTTCGCCTTTGTCAGTCTGGGGATGTCTTTTCTCCTTACAAGGGCTAGCTTACCGCCTTTCAGCGCAGTATTCTGAAGCCAGCTGTAGCGTAAGTACCTCCCCTTTGAAACCGCTGCTAACGACTTCTATGGGTGGTCCACCTTAGACCTTCATTATGTGTTCCATTACCTTTGTGTTGACTAGGTCCTCCACGGTTTGGTGCTGGTCGTTTGGTATTAAGCCCCTATTGCAACACCCTGGGTAATATGGGGTTTGGACGTCTCCGAGTTACCGGATGACGGGGAACACTTCTTCCTCTTCGCCGCTGATTTGACAGTGTTCTGCTCTTCAGGTGATCGGATTTTTTTCTCAGCCTCTATTGAGGTCGAGGCAGGCACCGACAGATCCTTGGGAACGTCATGTGTTTCGACTTGTTCGGCTGAGCGGTTTCTCTTCGCTATCTTCCTGCGTTGAGCGTTTTCTTTTGCGTTGATAGTTTTGCTATACTCTCACTTACTTCATCAACCATTTTATTGACCTCGTCATTCTTCGGAGTGGCTAAAATAGTAATGTTATTTTTGCTATTATCGTTATCGCTTTGGGAATCAGAGTTGGAGTCTCCACCTGTTTTTAAAGGCTGGGGGCTTATGCAGTGCCGGTGTGCTTGCCAAGTTCTCTATATCAGGGGTCAAGGCACCACCCCTGTAGAACCACGAGTACGATGATCTCAACTCTGCGATTTCATCATCACCGTTACACAACGCTATCGTGGATTAGTATGTTATCATTTTGTCAGTTTCTTATGTGACGACGTGAGTTGGACCGGGCGACACGTTACCACTGACCCGTGCCTTGGCGTCGGGAGGATCTGTTAGGGACCACTTTATTTAACCTCTAAATGGCCATCTAGGGCCTCGGCAGTGCTTCCAATCAAATTGTCCTTAAAAGTGTTTTTGAATTCAGCGTTGGATATTATAATGGCACAAAAATTGCAAGAATCACCATGTCGGGGAAGCTTCATTGACATTCGTTATTGAAGTAGACCTGAGAAATATAAACTCATAGTCAGAAATACAAGAAAAGGGTTGATAAATAAAACTGTACGTAATATCGAATACAAAATATTTGTGCCGTTCGTAATATAAAAGGTTCATGCAAAATTTGTAACTGTTCGTTAAATCGAAACTTCGTAAAATCGAAAGTCGTCCGATTCAATTCGCAGGGATCGGACGTCAATAATTTTCTCTTTTATCTCAGCCTTAGAATCCTGCTTACGCTCGATTACATGTGGACGGTCATTTAAACTTCCGGTATCGGCCGTTATCGCTGGGGATCTTGACCTTTTTCGCGGGTCTCTACAGTCCCGCCCTATATGGCCACGTTCGCCATGATTGTCACCTTTCAATTTTGTTGCTTGCCATAGCGCTTCGTGAGAATCCGAATCACTTCTTTCAGTTCGCTAACGGCGTCTTTCAAATCTTTTGATTTGACTTCCGTTTCTACTCTTCGCACATGATGTGTCTGTTGACTGGAAACAATCCTCGCCGTGTCATTCGCCAAAGCAAATGAAACTGTTTCCACAAATGTAGCTTTTTGTGAGGCACACACCGCATATCTAACGTCAGGATCGTTAATGCCCCTAACAAATGCCTCTATCTTAAATTGCTCTAAGAAAGTTTGGGGTTCTCCAGGATATGCCATCAACACCAAGCGTTCCACCTCGGTTGCGAAGTCCTGAAGTGTTTCATTATAATTTTGCACTCGGCCTGTTAATTCCATGCGATATAAATCCTTCTTGTGATCGCCACCATACTTATATCCTCGTAGTTGTTTCTGGCACTGACGGGAATGCTCTGAAGGACTTCTGCTGCGATGCCTTTCAGTGCTAAAATTAGCTCTACTGCTTTGTCGTTGCTGTTCCACAAGTTCTTAATTGCGACCATTTCGAATTGGAATTTTTTTTTCATACTGTGGTTTTTTTTTTATTGCATCTGCTTTTAAAGAGCCTAACAATAAGTATTCGCATCTTATATTCTAATCAGTTTAATTCAATTATTATTAATTAAATTGTTGTTAAAGCGGGCCTCTGAATTATGGCGTCAGGGATTGGTTGATTTATAAAACTGATGGGAAATCTCTTCTTCGTAGTCAGGATGAAGTTGTTGTTATTATATTTTTGATTATGACTGTTTGATGCGCTGGAGTTCGCCTCTCTCTAACATACCAAGGGGCACCAGTAATTAACCGTAGTATTTTAGACTGCACTCTTTGTATTACTTCGATGTTACTCGCGCTAGCGGTTCCCCATATCTGGGACCCAAATGACCAAATAGGCTTAATCATAAATCTGGACCTTATATTCTAATCTCAGCCTTGAGTTTGAGTTAAGTAGCCAATGCAGTTGATGTGTCTTCAGCTTTATTTGTGTCTTCTTGGCTTCTATATGCCTTTTCCAGGTCAGTTTACGATCTAGATGTATACCCAGATAAGTAATATCATCACATAAGGGAATTGGTACACTGTTGAGTTGTATTTGTGGGCAAGTTCTTGCGTTTAATGTGAACGTAATTTGTTTGCTCTTCGTCTCGTTTACTTCTATCCTCCAGTTAGCAATCCAAGATTCGATTGTTTGGAGATGTAAGCTAAGATTTTCGGCGGCTTTACATGGGTTTCTATGAGTGCTCTGTATTGCCGTATCGTCTGCAAAGGTAGACGTAAGCAGATATAAGACGTATAATATAAGAAAAAGAAAAGGACCGAGAACAGTTCCCTGCGGGACCCCGGCATATATTTTGTATTTATCCGTAAATATCGTAATTATTTTCCAAGTAACTTTCGAAGAGGGAATGTGTATTAACTGGCAGATATTTATGTAATATTTATGTAATAGGCCCTCATGCCAGACCTTGTAAAATGCCTGAGCAACATCTAAGAATACAGCACTACAATATTCTCTTTTTTTCATAAGCTTTTCTAATCGCGTTGGTCAAACGATTTACTTGTTATAGAGTACTATGGGCCTCCCTAAAGCCAAATTGGTGATCAGGGATGATATTATGAAGCGAAGTGAGGCTTTTAAGTTTTGAAAGAAATGCTCCCTCGAAGAGTTTTGGTAGGCATGGTAACAAGCTTATCGGTCTATATGATGAAGCTAAAGTTTTGTCCTTTCCTGGCTTTAATATCATTTTCACTAGAGACATTTTCCACGCATTAGGGAAGTAGCTCTATTTTATTATATTATTGAACAAACCTACGAGTAACTCGATAGCTATTGGCGGAAGTTCTGATATCATCCTCTGTGTTATTAGATCATAACCAGGAGCTTTTCTAGGATTTGCTGTTTGCTTTATAATATTGACAACCTCCCCGACCGTTATATCCAATGGGACTATAGATGTCTCCGTGTTGTACGCTACATTCGATAGACTAAAACTGTTCGTACATGGATTGGGACGGAAAACTTCACTCAAGTGTTCTGCAATAAGTATAGCTTTTCCCTCATCTGTTGTAACCCAGTCACCATTTATGTCACGTAAAGGAAACTTTGTCTCAACTGGCGTTTTAAGATTTCTTATTGACTTAAACAAAGAAAACTTTGTGGATATCGTGGGAGTCAATCCCTCAACATATTTTCCATGTTGAAGATCGTCGTTTTTCAAGGCTACTCGTAGTCTACTTGTGGCAAGTTTGAGTCGAAGACTTGTAGTAGGGGGTCTATATGCCTGCCAGTCTCGCCTGGGCCTTCGTTTCTGATTTACCAAATATTCTATGCCTGCATTCGTGTATGTGTGTGTGTGCTCTTGTTTATCGTCCTGAAGTGGGGTTGCGTGAAGGGCTGCACCCTCGAGCAAACAGTTAAAATTGGTGATGTGATTTTCAATATCAAGCTCATTGTCTATACTTTTGTTCAAAATTGGGACATGGCTGCTTACGTATTTTCTGTATTTCAGCCAGTTCGTTTTCTTAGATGTTAGCATCAAAGGGGATTCTATCTCGTAAACCGCGTTAATTGAGAATATAACAGGGGAATGGTCTGAAGACAGTCCGGTGGACGTTGTTGCCGACGCGTTTGTCTTTGAAATTCCCCTAATTATGGCGAAGTCAATTAGATCAGGCTGTTTGTTACGATCATGCGGCCAGTAGGTTGGCTGACAGGGAGATAGGTAATCGATCCCATTTTGTCGAGACATGATGCAGTTGTACAATTGTCTGCCTTTTGGGTTTACGAGACGGGAGCCCCAGTGAGTATGTTTGACATTATAATCTCCGGCGGCTAAAAATGTGTGCCCCAGTCTTTGAAAAAAGCTCGTAAACGTATCAATCGATATCGAAAATCTTGGGGGGCAATAAATTGCCGATATTGTAACTGTCGCGAACGGTAGTTGCTTGCAAATATTGTTCCGAGTAGCTTTCTAACAAATCGTGCCTAATTCTTTTGCGTATAAGGACACCTGTACCTCCATGTGCCCTGCCATCGGGGTGGTTCGTGCCATAGAATGTGTAATTAGGTAAATTAAAATTATATTTATCTGTTAGATGCGTCTCAGAAAAGAGCATTATGTCGTATGTTTCCATCAGCTAGATAATTCGCCAATTCAAGTCTGTGTTTACTAACACCGTTTGCGTTCCATGTACAAATTTTTAGGAAGTAACCTATTTTTTACTAATAATGGCTTGAATTAATTGATTTTGTCTTCTCATAAAGTCTTGCATCATTGACTGCATTGCCGACATGAACATGTTCATACTTTGCATAAGTTGTCTTATCATATTCTCTATGCCACTTGCTGGCTGCACAGCAGACATATGAGGGGCCTGTTTGAGAACATTAGCGTATGTCATGGTATCAGAAGTTGTCCTAATTTCATTACAACGTGGTGGAACATAAATTGATCTAATTTCTAACTCTGGGGCTTTGAATTCACGAGCATGAACTGTAATCAATTTTCCATCCAATTTTTTCTTTAGGTCCTTGTATATTGGACACCCCCTGTAGTTGGCAGTATGATTACCCCCGCAATTATTACATTTTTTGTTCTCTTGGGTTTTTTTTTTCGAACATATGTACGATTTGTGCAGATCACTACAAACTACACATACTGTTTGCAACCCACAGTATTTTTTCGTGTGCCCGTATTCCTGGCAATTTTGGCACTGTATAGGACCCGAACGCTTGTGTGGCTCTTCCACAGAGATTCGACGGTGCAGCAAATAGTTCAACGCATAAATTGGATGAACCTCATTGCGTTTCAATTTTCTTGCGTCTGGCTCTAGTTCTACCTTAAACATAGGTTGGGGGATCTTGTCCCTGTTAAAAATATTAATCAGCGAACCCTTTTTCCTCTAATGCCGACTTAACCTCTTTCGATTCAACACCAGACTCGATGTCCTTAACTACTACTCATAAGCCCTTGCTGCTTTTCAACTGGTATGTGTAATAATTTTTTTTCGCATTGTTGAAATAATTAGTTATTTGACGAAAGCTTTTCTCGTCGTTGGTCTGAACCTTTGTTTCGTGTATTTTGCCCTTTCGGAGAGGAACGATGTGAAAAGTGTTAGTTCCAATGACTTTGGTTATACATATTCGTAACCAAGTCATTAGAACTGCGCTCACGGGAGTAAATTGGAGGCGGTTTAGCGCGCGTTGCCGTAGGCAAGCTTGAATCACGAGATTCGTCGTCCCTGTAGATTGGCCTAGAAGTGCCCTCCGCTCTACTAATTTTACTCGTATTACCCTTTAATGGACTTGACTTCCGTTTCACCAGTATGTATCGGTCCATACCGGTTTGAACGGTCCTAGATTCGGCCACGTTTGAGTAAGTGACGTCAAATGGCCATCGAAACTGGGAGCTTTCAATCTACTAGAGTCTTCAGAAATTACTCGCACTGGCCCCTCTTGTAACTGAAGTTCATTCATTTTCCTTTGCAATTCACTTACATAATTTTTTAGTTCCCTTTCGACTTCCTCGAACTTATGTTCAACTTCTTCAATCTTCTGCCCCATTTCCTCGAACTTATGTTCAACCTTTTCGAATTGATCGATCACTTGAATCTCCATATTGCTCACAACTTCGGAGATTTCTTGCAGTTTCTCATTTGTGGCATTTGATGTTTCCTGAATAATTCTAGAATTCTCGCCAAATTTATTTTCAAGTGTTTCGTCTATAATTCTAGAATTCTCACCAAATTTCTCATTCATAATTCTAGAATTTTCACCAAATTTCTCATTCATAATTCTAGAATTATCGTCCAGCTTCGCGTTAATAATTCTAGAGTTTTCGTTAAATTTTTCCATCATGGCTGCAAACATCGTCGAAACATCAATATTACCAGTTGTCGGTTGATCCAATTTACTCAACTCCTTTTTTAGTTGATCAACTTTGAGTTCTTCAAACTTCATCGTTGTCCTTAATTCGTAATTTCACTTCTGACACCAATGTTACGAATTTCCTTATTCGTCCTTTTTGCGTTGTTTTATTCCCAATAATAAAACAAGGTTCGTTTTCAATTACGATAATTACAACGGTATAACTTCCTTTTATTTTAGTTATATAGTACAACAGTTTACTTCATTTACACTACTTTAATAAGTCTTATAAATATTTTACTATCAAATCGCGTTGCTTACTTTACGGCGGTTAATCACAAACTAAACTCTACATTCCAAAGACCTCCGCTATTTATACCAACTCACCATACTCAAATGAAGTTGTATCTAGCGAATTCAAGAACCTTCTAGTCATTGTTGTTGTTACTTATCTTTGTAGAATCATTTCGAATGGTGGAGAGTTATCTTTACTGAGGTGAATTCATGCAACTGGTTTAGCGAGCTGGTACGTTGTTACAATGCATACTTTCAGGCGCAGCACTAACTGCCTGTTATTTACATACTGTTAGTATGTAAGAGCAAGCAAAAGCTTTTACTTATTCGTAACAATATGTTGTCGCGTGAGTTTTCGACACCTTTGAATTCATAACAGATTTTTTGATGTGTTAACATCTATACGCGCGCCTCTAGGGCAGTAAACTATACATTTAATACATACGCAAGTGTTAGGTTTGTAAGAGTAAATCATCGTTTGTTTGTTCGTTGCTTGGCAGTCGGTATTGAAAGTGATTATTGGGCGATTTTCATATAATTTTCCCACGCGATTTTCTCCGGAAATTCATAGCCGATTTTATTAATTTTTGGATTAAAAAGCTAGTGTGGGTTTCGACGAAGAGTTTAGGCCAAAAATTAAGGCGAGCCGATATCGGCGAGCCGAGATTTAAGTGTTTTAATTTGGAGTATTAATTTGGAGTAATATTAAAAAAGTATTTTATGTTGATCTTCGGTTATATCGTACGAATATAACAATGTATGTATGTATGTACAAGTGTCTGTTGCTTTGCATTCTTTGACTTTTGTGGGAATAAAAAAAAGTATTGAGCAAGAATATAATGACACATGTGCTTGCAGTGGGTCTTTAAATAATTTTAAGTATTAATATTATTTAACTGTAACGTCATCATATGATTGAACGCTGTTTTTTATTTTCCAATGTAACATTTACGAATGTGTTCATAGAAATCGAACAGGTACCGTGTAGCAAAAAGGTGTTAACACATCGCCCGTGAGTTCGAACACTCATTGGATTTTTTTTATTTTGAATAAAATATGAATCGATTCGGTTAAACCCAATGTTGATAAACCCATTTTTTCCACGCTTTGAGTTTGGTCGAATTCTTTATTAAAAAGTGCGACTTTGAAATGGTCAACGTAAATGCGTTTTGTATCTGAATATTCAATGGTTGCATTTTGTACGATACGATATGCATCGCTTCTTCAATTTTATTGGTGATATTTCCCTTTGAAATGCTTTCGTATTCCTTTCCATTCATGTGTTTTTTTTTATTTAAAATTCTGTTAGTTTTTGCAGCAATTAATTGGTTTAATTTTGTCACTCGTTTCTGTTATTTGTAGGGATGATTGTAATTTGATTTTAAACACTTTGAAAGCAGCGATCACTACACACGCTTAGAATTGCGGACTATTGACGCGATTTCCCGAAAGCATGATTCAAAATTAGAATATAATGTAAGAATTGCATGAAGAGAAGAAAAATTTAAAATATTTATATAAAATATAAATATGTCCATGAACATGGTAAGTGATTACCACCATCCCTGGTTGCTGAAATTTAATGTCGGCTGTATACCATCAGTGCACGTATTACCCTACCAGGTGATGTTAAGTCGTTTTGTTTTGTCAAATTTCTGTAGTTGTTGTTACGTTGTTTTGCATTTTGTTAAGAAAATTGTTAGTTGTCACACAATTGTTGTTGTCACATAACTTTGCAACTTTATAGGCACGTGTAGTTTGGATATTTACACCATTTCCTGTCAAAAACTCAGTTTTCAAATTTTTGATGTTACGTTGTCGTGCATTTAAAGCCCCGTATTCAGTTCTTGCGAAATTTTGTCATTTATCTCTAAGAAAATTATGTTGCGGAGAATTACCACCTATCTCTGGTCTACCTTGCAAATTTTTCATTTATAATTCCTCTACGCACTCCATTTTATTTTTAACGCATGTGGTCTTACTTCTCATTGCTAGAAATATCAAAATTCCGGTTCCAAACAATTATAAAACAGTTGTTTCCGTACGAAATTTTCGCAAAGAGAAATGTTTTTTTCATGAAATTTTCATTATTTTTTTATACACATACTTCTTCTTATGGCAAACGAAAATATCACAAAAACTGAATACGGGGCTTAAAGTGAATATATACACAGTTGTGTGCGTTGAAATAGTGTCGCCTCTAATTAACATTTTCAAAGCAAAACCAAATGTAGAAAAATTTAATTTTATGTGAACTTTTATTTATTGTTCAATTAGAAACCAAATATAACGTTTTAGAACATTAATGTCGTAATCTTAATTAATTCATTATATTGTTATGATTAAGTAAAAGGTTTTACTTACTCTTAATGACCAAATAACACTATCTAAATACAGTGCGACTAATGCTGCGCCTAAAAGTATTCTCTTGCCACAAACCAGTTGACGAGTCGACTACAAGTACATTATTTTTAGGTCAAAAGTAGCTCCGGGAGCAAGGGCGTAATTGTCTATATTGTTACGAATTTCCTTATTCGTCCTTTTTGCGTTGTTTTATTCCCAATAATAAAACAAGGTTCGTTTTTAATTACGATAATTACAACGGTATCACTTCCTTTTATTTATTTATACAGTACAACAGTTTACTTTATTTATAACACGTTAACAAGTCTTGTATTTTACTATCAATTCGCGTTGCTTACTTTACGGGGTTTAATCACAAACTGAACTCTCCATTCCAAAGACCTCCGCTATTTATACCAACTCACCATACACAAATGAAGGTACAAATATCTAGCGAATTCAAGAACCTTCTAGAAAATAGATGTTGTTGTTGTTGTTGTTTATCTTTGTAGAACATTCTCCTACACAGGAGAATTATCTTTACTGAGGTGAATTCATGCTACTGGTTTAGCGAGCTGGTACGTTGTTACAATGCATACTTTCAGGCGCAGCACTAACCGCCTGTTGTTTACATACTGTTAGTAGAGTCATTAACAGTAAGCAAAAGCTTTTACTTATTCGTAACACTGCCCCCCACTTAAGCCTGTTCGTCCCGAGCAGGCTCAACCCTCCGTTTTCCATACAGAGCTAGTCTTTCCAAATGCACGACTTTCATTTTAGCTCTTGGACTTTGGCTTTTCTGGATTCGATAAACCACGTCATTTATTCGTTTGACAACCTTGTAAGGGCCTTCCCAGTGAGTCTGAAGTTTTGGAGATAAACCCTTCTTGCGCTGTGGGTTGAACAGTAAAACTAGCTGGCCTTCTTGAAATCCTTCTGAATTTGCCGCTCGGTCGTATCTGGCTTTCATTTTGTTACTGACCATTTTTAATTTGTTGCGCACAAATTCATGGAGATCATTAAGATCCCCCGTATCATGGTAATTGACATCACTGTTCGCAGGGTCAGACGCTGGTATGGTACCGAACTCCAAATCTCCAGGCAGCTTCAGCTCATTTCCGAAAATTACTTTAGCGGGTGTTCGCGAAGTGGAGTCATGGGTGGCC
Organism: Phaonia tiefii; assembly: GCA_963931995.1. Taxonomy (NCBI): domain Eukaryota; kingdom Metazoa; phylum Arthropoda; class Insecta; order Diptera; family Muscidae; genus Phaonia; species Phaonia tiefii. Next base: position 140,936,824 of record OZ008368.1, read on the forward strand.
GTCCTATATGCCAAAAGGAACTTCGGTATGTGTTCATCCCAATCTCTTTGATCCGCGCTGACTACTTTTCTTAGGTATTCTTCAAGAGTTCGGTTGAATCTTTCAACCATTCCGTCAGACTGAGGATGCAATGGTGTTGTTCTTGTTTTCCGAATACCGTATGACTCACACATTTCTTTGAAGATGGTCGATTCAAAATTCCTACCCTGGTCCGAATGGAGCTCCGAGGGGACACCAAAACGGCATATCCAGTTATCCACAAACACTTTAATTATAGTCTTCGCTTCCTGATTTGGAACAGGGTATACTTCGGGCCATTTACTGAAGTAATCCATAACCACTAAGACGTACTGGTTTCCAGAGCTACTGACGGGAAATGGACCAGCCACATCCATAGCTATACGCTCAAAGGGTGCACCTGAGTTGTATTGCTGCATGTGGCCATGACTTCTTCGCGTTGGTCCCTTAGCTGTCATGCATTGGGTGCAATTTGCTATCCAATCGGCTACCGCTTGTTGACAGCCAATCCAGTAGAACCGTTGCTTTAGCTTTTCAATGGTCTTGGTTATTCCTAGATGTCCTCCGCTCGGGCCATTATGGAATTCTGTCATTATCTCTTTTTCCTTGGAGGAAGGTACCACTATTAACTTTTTGACTATTTTAGCATCCTCACTTTCCCATAACCGGTATAGGCAACCATTCAATAACTTTAGGCTGTTCCACTGGGCCCAGTATGCTTTCATCAGGGGGCTCTCTGAGGCGATGTCATTGCGTGTTGGTCTTTCACCATTTTCTTTTGCAGAAATGATTTTTGCCAGTATAGGGTCGCTTCTTTGTGCTGTTGACCAGTCTTCGTTGGATTCTAGTCGAAGCAGACGTACGTCAATGATGTTTTCTTTCACCTCTGCTTTTGAGCAGTGTTTGCATTCCAGCTTGCATGGACGACGTGACAGGGCATCAGCATTACCGTGTTTTCCTCCTTTTCTATGCTCAATGCTGAAGTCATAGCTCTGCAGTCTTTCAATCCAACGAGCAAGTTGGCCTTCGGGGTTCTTAAATTGCAGTAGCCACCTTAGCGCCGCATGATCGGTTCTTAACTGGAAAGGCTGGCCGTACAGATACTTGTGGTAGTGTTTGACACACTCTATGACGGCCAGTAGCTCTCGTCTCGTAACACAGTAATTTTTCTCTGGCTTTGAGAGTATTCTGCTGTAGTACCCAATAACTTTTTCTTGGCCATTGATTTCCTGCGAGAGCACTCCACCTATTCCGTAACCACTCGCGTCAGTATCCAACACGAATTTCTCTCCAGCAACAGGATATGCAAGCAAAGGAGCCGTGCATAAATATTGCTTCAGTTGGTGGAATGACTCTTCTTGTTTTTCGCTCCAACAGTACGGCCGACTTTTCATTGTCAGCTCGTGAAGACTTGCAGCCACTGTGGCGAAACCCGGCACAAACCGTCTGTAGTACGTACATAGTCCTAGGAAACTGCGTAATTCATGGAGATTCTGCGGTCGTGGCCAATCCTTCACTGTCAGGATTTTGTCTTCATCGGTGGAAATGCCATCTGCTGTCACTCGATGTCCCAAGTATTTTACTTCTTTCTGGAACAGAGAACACTTCTTCGGACTGAGTTTCAACCCAGCCGCGGTTATACGTTGAAGGACTTCTTTAAGATTCTTCAGGTGTTCATCGAATGTTTTCCCCATGACAATGATGTCGTCTAGGTACACCAAGCATGTTCGCCAATGAAGTCCTTTCAACACGCACTCCATTAATCGCTCGAAGGTGGCTGGAGCGTTACATAGTCCAAATGGCATTACTTTAAACTGCCAAAGACCATCCCCTACGCTGAATGCAGTTTTCTCCTTATCTTTCTCGCTGATTTCTACTTGCCAATAACCACTTTGCAAGTCCAGCGTGGAGAACCATTTTGTTCCTGACAACGTATCCAATGTGTCATCAATTCTTGGTAGTGGATAACTGTCCTTTTTGGTGACGTCGTTGAGCTTTCTATAATCCACACAAAATCGGGTACTTCCATCTTTCTTCTTAACTAGTACCACCGGCGAGCTCCATGGACTTGAAGAAGGTTCGATTACACCATCCTTCTGCATTTCAGCTACCAGTTTCTTTACCTCATCTCTTTTTGCAAGTGGAAGACTTCTGGGCGCCTGTTTTATTGGTCTCGCTTCCCCTGTATTGATGTCATGCTTTACCATTGATGTTCTACCTTGGCATTCTTTTTTCAGGGCGAAGGCAGACGCATGCTTCCACAGTATTTGCTTTGCTTTGTTCCTATCAGAAGGCTTTAGTTCTCGCACCCACTCACTGAGATGCGACTCCAGCACTTTCTGCTCCTTTTCTGATAGTTTGCTGCAGTCAGAATTAACTTCACAGTTGATGACCGCCTCGACTGATGTACATTCTGCAATTTCTGTGCGGTCGCCGATCACCTCCTCGTTGTTGGACAAATTTAGAACTCGTACAGGCAAGTATCCTTCATTATTAGTTCTTACTAGAGCTTTGGCAGTGATGATGTTATAGTTGTTTATACTTGCCGGTTCAACTACCCACAAACCGCCGATCTCACAATCTCCCTCCATTCGGGCCCATACTATGGTTTCTGAGTTTGGTGGCAATTTTACATCTTTGTAAGCGATCAGCCTTTTAATCTGTGTTGTACTGTCGTATCCCACATTGAGAGGAATTTCCACATTAGCCCACGTCAAAATTTGCTGCCCCATATCTAACTTGAGGCCTTGGGCAATCATAAAATCTGCGCCAATTATCACTTCATCTACAATGTCGGCGACAATAAACACGTGTTCGATGCTCATGTTGGCAATGGCTAACTTCAATTTAACTTTACCATGTACAGTTGCTGGTTCACCCGTTGCTGTGCGGAGTCTTACACCATGTAACGATTCTATTGGTCCATTTATCAAATCAGATCTGATGATAGATTGTGACGCGCCTGTGTCCATAGTCAATATGCGCTTCCGACCACCGATAGCTCCGTAGACAGTGAGGTTGTTGTTTTTCTGTTGTATTATTGAGATGGAGATCGTGGGGCCCTCGGTTGTGGGAGCTAGTCCATGCCCCTCTGGGCTAGCTCGTTTTAGTTTAACGGAGATTCATTTTGTGTAGTAAAATTTACCCGTTTATTGCCACGTTGGGGTGAGCTCGATCTTGATCGTTTTCGTGGCTCTCTGCAGTTTCGTGAAATATGACCAGGTTTGTCGCAATTGTAGCACTTTGGTCTGGACTTACTTCCGCCTGGTAACGCCTTGCTGAGGGTTTGGGTGATTTCTTTAAGATCGTTTATGGCACCCTTCAAATCTCCTGCCTCCGACTCCATTTCAATTTTTCTAACTCTTTGTATTTGAGGCTTGGACACAAATTTTGCTGTTTCCTGTGCCAATGCGAACGAAACAGTTTCGGCGAATGTAGCTTTTTGTGTGGCACAAGTCACGTATTTTATGTCAGGATCACGGATGCCGTTGACGAATGCTTCAATCTTAAATTGATCCAAGAATGGGTGGGACTCACCAGGATAAGTCATCAACACCAAACGTTCCACCTCGGTTGCGAAGTCCTGAAGCGTTTCATTATGCTTTTGCACTCGGCCTCTCAATTCCATGCGATATAAATCCTTCTTGTGATCGCCACCATACTTGCGTTGTAACGCAGCCAGTATATCCTCGTAGTTGTTTCTGGCACTGACGGGAATGCTCTGAAGGACTTCTGCTGCGTTGCCTTTCAGTGCTAAAATTAGCTCAACGGCTTTGTCGTTGCTGTTCCACAAGTTCTTAATTGCGACCATTTCGAATTGGAATTTAAAAACATCGAAAGGTGTAGAGCCATCGAAACTGGGAGCTTTCAATCTACTAGAGCCTTCAGAAATTACTCGCACTGGCCCTTCTTGCAACTGGATTTCATTCATCTTTCTTTCCAGTTCGGCGAATCTTTCCTCCACATCCTGTTCGACCTGTTCGATCTTCTGCTGAAATTCCTCGAATTTCTGTTCGACCTTTCCGAATTGATCACTAACCTGTATCTCCATGTTATTCATAGCTTCTGAAATTTCATGTAGCTTGTCATTTGTGGCGTTTGATGTTTCCTGCATAATTCTAGAATTCTCGCCAAATTTCTCGTTCATAATTCTAGAATTTTCACCAAATTTCTCGTTCATAATTCTAGAATTCTCGCCAAGTTGCGTGTTAATTATTCGAGAGTTTTCGTCTAATTTTGAAAACTTTTCCATCATGGCTGCAAACATCGTAGAAATATCCATATTACCAGTTGCTTCCTTCGCAGATACCTCCATTTCTTCTTTACACTCAAACTGGTATGTATCAATGTCAATGTTTCGGCGCTTGAATTCTTCTATTAATCGCCTCTGCAGCTCTACCTTATTACCAGCTGTCGGTTGATCCAATTTACTCAACTCCTTTTTCAGTTGTTCAACTTTGAGTTCTTCAAACTTCATCGTTGTCCTTAATTCGTAATTTCACTTCTGACACCAATGTTACGAATTTCCTTATTCGTCCTTTTTGCGTTGTTTTATTCCCAATAATAAAACAAGGTTCGTTTTTAATTACGATAATTACAACGGTATCACTTCCTTTTATTTATTTATACAGTACAACAGTTTACTTTATTTATAACACGTTAACAAGTCTTGTATTTTACTATCAATTCGCGTTGCTTACTTTACGGGGTTTAATCACAAACTGAACTCTCCATTCCAAAGACCTCCGCTATTTATACCAACTCACCATACACAAATGAAGGTACAAATATCTAGCGAATTCAAGAACCTTCTAGAAAATAGATGTTGTTGTTGTTGTTTATCTTTGTAGAACATTCTCCTACACAGGAGAATTATCTTTACTGAGGTGAATTCATGCTACTGGTTTAGCGAGCTGGTACGTTGTTACAATGCATACTTTCAGGCGCAGCACTAACCGCCTGTTGTTTACATACTGTTAGTAGAGTCATTAACAGTAAGCAAAAGCTTTTACTTATTCGTAACAATATGATAAAATGTATATTTATATAGTTACCAATAATTATTAAAAAGTATGGAACTATTATCTTGTTTTGAATACAATTAGGATAATACATTATAGTCCTAAGAAACTACTTGTAAACTTAGGGTAAGCATGTTTCTTAATTTGTTTTAAAAAAGGCTCAATAAATCTAACTTTAACTACATTATTTTTAAAAATTATTCTATTTACTACAGGGTAGAAAAATCTGGAAACAGGGTGACGAGTAGCATATTTCGTATAAATAGATTAGGTTTTTTTGGTTTGGCATTATGATTCAGTTTGTGACTAACCGCCGAAAAGTAAGCAACGCGATTTGATAGTAAATCATAAGACATTGTACAGTGGTGTAAATAAAGTAAACTGTTGTAGTGTTTGAGTATAATAAATGGAAGTTTATCTGTTGTTATTATCGTAATTTAAAACGTACCTTGTTTTATTATTGGGAATAAAACAGCGCCAAAAGGACGAATAAGGAAAATCGTAACAATATACATATAAATAAAAATATTCATCAATATCCTGTTTTGTCTGTGATTTAAAATAGAGTCATCGAGATTCATCATCAACTAACTTCTATACCTCAGTACTAATTATTAATGTATTAATAAACATTATTTTTCATCACAGCTAACCAACGACTAGGCATTGAATGCACAAGGTATTGACTCATTTTGATTGGGATGTTTTCGCAGGCAGATTTTACCTGTGCCCTAACCTTATTATTTATTAGAATTGGTTCTTTCCCGCCACAAGTTCTCAGTAGGTTTTAATTCCGGGGATTTCAAACCATATTTTCAAACCAAGCTTTTGCCCGCTTCGATGTGGATTTGGGGTCGATATTTTGCTGAAACACTAATCGAAGCGGCATTTCCCATTCATCATAAGGCATCATGAAGATGTTTAATACAGTGGCATAATACTTAGCGTCCATTGTCTGCTCAATCCGGAAAAAGTCCTGTCCCACTATGAGAGTAACAACACCATACCATAATGTTTCCGCACTATGTTAATCTGTTTGGATTGCATATTGGGGCAGGAACTCGGTGTTGGAAGGTCTTCGTACAGGAAGATTACTCATATCAGAATTAAACAAGTTCACTTTTGTTTCATCCGATCACAAAATATTTCGCCATTTGCGTAAGGGCCATTTCTCATGCTCCTTGGCGAAATGCAACTATTTTCGAACGCCTCGTTCGTATCGATAGAAATGGAACTTTTCGGGCCCTTTTTGTCTTTAAATTGTTTTTAGTTAGCATTTTTCTTACTATAATGATGTCGATATTCAGATTGTGTTCCCTTTCAAGGGCGGAAAAGGTAACAAAATTACCTTTCTTTACGTGACACAATATTTTTGGTTCAAATGTTCTTCAATTTTCGGTGTCTCCCTCTATTTTCGGGATTTGGCTTATATTTCACCTCCGGTTACTACCATTTTTTTGAGCATCCAATTATGCCAGTAATTTGTTTGTAGCTTCCGCATTCTTTTCGTAGCACTTGCATTCTTCTCTGGCGCTCATGGCTGCAATACTTAGCTCGTCCATTTTGGAGCCTAACTAATTACAATTAGTTAAAGCTATTGTACACTGATCGTATTTAGAATGTAAACCTACCCTTGTTTTCTACTTCGAATCCAAAGTACCGTTAAGCGTTTTTTTCGGTTGATTATTTTATCGCACACGTCTTTACATATCCTTAAAAATACATTTTTAATTTTAATTAGTTTATTGAGCCTTTTTAAGAACATTGAATGATTTTGAATCGTGTTAGAAGACAATATTTAAGAATCGTGTATTATCTTAAAAACATAAATTTGGAACAGTTACATACTTTGCAGGTTTTGTGTCAAGAAATGTTTTAGAACAATATGATGTATGAGAACGCCCTTGCTCCCGGGACTACAATAACGTGAGAGTTTGTATTATCTCGAATATAAATAAATGTATATAAAAATAAATGCAGATATAAAAGTATATAAAATGTACAAATTAAACTTAACAAATATATAGGGACGTATAAAAACAAATGGAAAAATATTATATTAACCTCTATGGGTTCCCGCTATTGATTTTGAATAGAAATTGTAACAAATATTCACATTTGTATCAAAATTTGGTGGACTTTCGTTGAGGAATCCAATTGGTGATAAGTAGTTCGTATTCGTCCAACTATAAAGTTGTTGCCTATTGAAAATATCAACTATTATCTGATTTGGGTGGTCACGAAGTCTAGAAATGAATCTATTTAAAATATCGCAGACATATAGACCTATTGGCGTTATTCGCGACTCTCTATAAATTACATTATTTGAGTATCGTTTATTCTCAGATTCAAAGTATCTGCCTACACAGTGACGCAAATCTTTACGTTCTAAAATACCCAATTCTTTCATAATTATTGGGGAAATGCTAAACCAAATTGGAAATCCGTAGAGGACTATTGGTCTAATACTTGTTTTATATAAAAGTAATTTGGTATTTTTGGGTAAATTTTTATTTAGAAGAATTCTTGAAAATATATTTAATATTCTGTACGCTTTGTTCATCACACATCGTGCATGTTTATTAAATTTCATTAATTTGTCAAATTCAATGCCCAAGTATTTAAAACTATTTTTGAATGGAATTTCCGTACCGTCAATGTTCAATTTCAATCTTTTACTTTCCGGAACAACAAATGACCTGCACTTTCCGGAGGCATTTCTAATACAAATGGCCTCAGATTTGGAAATATTAATTTTGATACCCCAAGTTTCATAAAATTGTTTTACCTTCGTTAAATGTTGTTTAACGTTATCTAAAGCTTTAAGGGGAGACTCGTCATGAGAATAAAGAAGAGAGTCATCTGCATAAAGCAATCCGCAAGAATTATCATCATTGTGAGGAAAGTCATTCATGAATATGTTATATAAATGTGGTGCCAAAATAGACCCTTGAAGAACACCGGAGTAGGCATTTCCAAGATTTGAAAAAAGCTCATTAAACTGTACACAAAATAAACGGTTTGAAAAGAAACTATGAAACAATTTAACTATACTTGGTCTAAACCCCAATTGAATCATCTTGAAGAGAATGCCCCTATGTGAAGCATGGTCAAAAGCTTTTTCAATGTCCAAAGAAACTGCAACCGTACATTGTTTAATGCGTAAATTGCATACTATATCGTTGTGAAATTTCAAAAGAGCATCTGTTGTCGAATGTTCCCTTTTAAACCCAAATTGGTAATTCGATGTGTATGGACAATTCATATTCAGATCCATTTTAATTCTAATGATGTTCTCGAAGAGTTTACCCAAATTTGATAGTAAAGAAATAGGCCTCAAATTAGTTATGTCGTTACTGCTTGCCTTCTTTTTAATTGGAACTAGTTTCGAAATTTTCCAAGCCTTTGGGAAGTATGAATTGCTTATACAATTATTAAATATTATCATCAAATACTCAAGTGCCTTCGTAGGAAGTTTCCTAATAATGTAATTTGAGATGTTATCCAGTCCATATGATTTTTTATTGTTTATATTACCAACAATATTTTCCAAATCAGATAATGTAACTAGATTTGAATCGTTACATAAGTTAAGCGCGGTATTTTGTGAGTTAAATAAAGCAATATTATTCGGAACACCAGAAATATATTCAGAAATAGACTGATCAATTCTTTCAGTATCACCAATTGGAAAGTCCCTATATATTGTTACGAATAAGTAAAAGCTTTTGCTTACTGTTAATGACTCTACTAACAGTATGTAAACATCAAGCGGTTAGTGCTGCGCCTGAAAGTATGCATTGTAACAGCGTACCAGCTCGCTAAACCAGTAGCATGAATTCACCTCAGTAAAGATAATTCTCCTGTGTAGGAGAATGTTCTACAAAGATAAACAACAACAACAACATCTATTTTCTAGAAGGTTCTTGAATTCGCTAGATATATGTACCTTCATTTGTGTATGGTGAGTTGGTATAAATAGCGGAGGTCTTTGGAATGGAGAGTTCAGTTTGTGATTAAACCCCGTAAAGTAAGCAACGCGAATTGATAGTAAAATACAAGACTTGTTAACGTGTTATAAATAAAGTAAACTGTTGTACTGTATAAATAAATAAAAGGAAGTGATACCGTTGTAATTATCGTAATTAAAAACGAACCTTGTTTTATTATTGGGAATAAAACAACGCAAAAAGGACGAATAAGGAAATTCGTAACATTGGTGTCAGAAGTGAAATTACGAATTAAGGACAACGATGAAGTTTGAAGAACTCAAAGTTGAACAACTGAAAAAGGAGTTGAGTAAATTGGATCAACCGACAGCTGGTAATAAGGTAGAGCTGCAGAGGCGATTAATAGAAGAATTCAAGCGCCGAAACATTGACATTGATACATACCAGTTTGAGTGTAAAGAAGAAATGGAGGTATCTGCGAAGGAAGCAACTGGTAATATGGATATTTCTACGATGTTTGCAGCCATGATGGAAAAGTTTTCAAAATTAGACGAAAACTCTCGAATAATTAACACGCAACTTGGCGAGAATTCTAGAATTATGAACGAGAAATTTGGTGAAAATTCTAGAATTATGAACGAGAAATTTGGCGAGAATTCTAGAATTATGCAGGAAACATCAAACGCCACAAATGACAAGCTACATGAAATTTCAGAAGCTATGAATAACATGGAGATACAGGTTAATGATCAATTCGGAAAGGTCGAACAGAAATTCGAGGAATTTCAGCAGAAGATCGAACAGGTCGAACAGGATGTGGAGGAAAGATTCGCCGAACTGGAAAGAAAGATGAATGAAATCCAGTTGCAAGAAGGGCCAGTGCGAGTAATTTCTGAAGGCTCTAGTAGATTGAAAGCTCCCAGTTTCGATGGCTCTACACCTTTCGATGTTTTTAAATTCCAATTCGAAATGGTCGCAATTAAGAACTTGTGGAACAGCAACGACAAAGCCGTTGAGCTAATTTTAGCACTGAAAGGCAACGCAGCAGAAGTCCTTCAGAGCATTCCCGTCAGTGCCAGAAACAACTACGAGGATATACTGGCTGCGTTACAACGCAAGTATGGTGGCGATCACAAGAAGGATTTATATCGCATGGAATTGAGAGGCCGAGTGCAAAAGCATAATGAAACGCTTCAGGACTTCGCAACCGAGGTGGAACGTTTGGTGTTGATGGCATATCCTGGAGAACCCCAAACTTTCCTAGAGCAATTTAAGATAGAGGCATTTGTTAGGGGCATTAACGATCCTGACGTTAGATATTCGGTGTATGCCTCACAAAAAGCTACATTTGTGGAAACAGTTTCATTCGCTTTGGCGAATGAGACGGCGAGGGTTGTTGCCAGTCAACAGACATATCATGTGCGAAGGGTAGAAACGGAAGGCAAATCAAAAGATTTGAAAGGCGCCGTTAGCGAACTGAAGGAAGTGATTCGGATTCTCACGAAAGCGCTATGGCAAGCAACAAAATTGAAAGGTGACAGTCATGGCGAACGTGGCCATATAGGGCGTGACTGTAGAGACCTGAGAAAACGGTCAAGATCTCCGGCGATAGCGGCCGATACCGGACGAGTAAATGACCGTCCACATGTAATCGAGCCTAAACAGGATTTTAAGGCTGAGATCAAAGAGCAAATTATTGACGTCCGATCCCTGAGAATTGAATCCGACGACGAGTGGTTCACGGCACAGAGAAGTGATCCTGTATTGGCAAAAATTATTTTGGCAAAGGAAGAGGATAGACAATTAACGCGGAATGAAATCGCTTCAGAAAGCCCCGTTTTAAAATCATATTGGGCCCAGTGGAATAGCCTGAGATTACTAGATGGCTGTCTATACCGTGTATGGGAAAGTGAAGATGGTAAAGCGGAGAAAAATCTAATTGTGGTACCTGCCTTGAAAGTGAAAGAGATAATTGCAGAATCTCATAATGGTCCGAGTGGTAGGCACCTCGGAAAAGGCAAAACTATGGAGAAACTAAGGGAACGTTTCTATTGGGTTGGTCGTCAAAAAGCTGTATCCGAGTGGATTGCAGGCTGCACCCAGTGCATGACAACTAAAGGACCAACGCGGAGGAGTTGCGAACAGAGACATCAGGAGAGCCCAAGTGCTCCCTTCGAGCGAATATCCATGAGTGTGGCTGGTCCATATCCAACGAGTAGCTCTGGGAACCAATATGCCCTAGTCGTTATGGACTACTTCAGTAAATGGCCCGAGGTGTACGCTATTCCAAATAAAGAAGCGAAAACAATAAGCAAAGCTATGGTGAACAACTGGATAAGTCGTTTTGGTGTCCCTTTAGAACTGCATTCGGAGCAGGGTAGAAATTTTGAATCTGCGATCTTGAAAGAAATATGCGAGAGGAGTGGAATTCGTGGTATAAGAACGACATCAGTGCGTCCTCGGACTGACGGTACGGTAGAGAAATTTAATCATGCTCTTGAAGAATATTTGAGCAAGATCGTCAGTAAGGATAGAAAATTCTGGGACGAACGCATACCAAAATTCCTTCTAGCATACCGGTCGGCCACCCAGGATACCACTGCCCGAACACCAGCTAGTGCCGTCTTTGGGACAGAGTTAAAGCTCCCTAGAAATTTGGAGTTTGGCAACTGCCTAACATCCGACAGTGGGGAGAATGATGGTATCCCAGGGGAGCTTAGCGAACTTCACGAGTTTGTTCGCAGCAGAATGAAGTTGGTCAGTAATAAGATGAAAGCCAGGTACGACCAAGCGGCAAATTCCGAAGGATTCCATGAAGGCCAGCTAGTTTTACTGTTCAACCCACAGCGCAAGAAGGGTTTATCTCCAGAACTTCAGACTCACTGGGAAGGCCCTTACAGGGTTGTAAAACGAATAAACGACGTGATTTATAGAATCCAGAAAAGCCAAAGTCCAAGAGCTAAAATGAAAGTCGTGCATTTGGAAAGACTAGCTCTGTATGGAAAACGGAGGGTTGAGCCTGCTCGGGACGAACAGGCTTAAGTGGGGGGCAGTGTTACGAATAAGTAAAAGCTTTTGCTTACTGTTAATGACTCTACTAACAGTATGTAAACATCAAGCGGTTAGTGCTGCGCCTGAAAGTATGCATTGTAACAGCGTACCAGCTCGCTAAACCAGTAGCATGAATTCACCTCAGTAAAGATAATTCTCCTGTGTAGGAGAATGTTCTACAAAGATAAACAACAACAACAACATCTATTTTCTAGAAGGTTCTTGAATTCGCTAGATATATGTACCTTCATTTGTGTATGGTGAGTTGGTATAAATAGCGGAGGTCTTTGGAATGGAGAGTTCAGTTTGTGATTAAACCCCGTAAAGTAAGCAACGCGAATTGATAGTAAAATACAAGACTTGTTAACGTGTTATAAATAAAGTAAACTGTTGTACTGTATAAATAAATAAAAGGAAGTGATACCGTTGTAATTATCGTAATTAAAAACGAACCTTGTTTTATTATTGGGAATAAAACAACGCAAAAAGGACGAATAAGGAAATTCGTAACAATATGTTAGAAAAGTATTCTCGAAGCTTTTCCAAACATACAGATTTGTCCGAGATTACGGAGCCATCGACTGATAATTTTCTCAAATTACTTTGTCTTTTGTAATTTAAAATGTTATAAATTGATTTGTGAGCCCTAGGACCTGGTCTAACATTCCGTAGCCTTCTATTGAAAGTATTCTGTTGCTCAATTCGAACTAGTTCTTTAATAATAATGTTCAGTAATTGAATTTGTTTGGATAACAGTAAATATTGCGCATCGGGCCGATTTAATGTTCTATTGAATATATTTTTCAGTTCCCTTTGCCATCTGTGCTTAACTTTATATAATTTTCTAATATTCTGAGAAACATTGAAACATTTTTACCTATTTCAATTGGTTCAGAATGAGATAAGTTTGCCTGAATAATCTTTTCCGTAAATTTGTCTATGTAGTAGTCAATATCATTATTGGGTAGGTTAGTCTCGGCATTTGGATAATTTTCCAATAATGATAAAATAATATCCTCTTTGTAATTACTCCAATTTACGCGTTTAAATGATCTAAACATTCGTGGAGATCGTATAATGAGGTCGAAATGAGGTAGTTTTATATGCAATTTTAAGGGAAAATGATCTGAAAATGTTGGCAAACTAGTTACATCAACATTTAAAGAGTCAAGATTAATTAAGTTGGAACTTACAATAAAATGGTCAAGAAATGATAACCCATTTGGGAAAGAAGGTGTTCGATCTGAAATCCTTACAAATTCTAAAGGGATCATTTGAAGCCAGTTAAAAAGAGCTGATCCATTCAAATTATTCACAGAATCTCCCCAAGAGACATGTTTAGAATTAAGGTCCCCACCAAGGATAACTCCATGGTAGTCCATTGAAAATCGGTAAATTGATGACAAACCGTCAAAAATATCGTTTCGAAGAGAGTTGCAAGGAAAGTATAGTGAAGAAACGAGGAACTTTTTGCGTGTTCCATTATCAGATACTTCTATTTCAACCGTTATGTTTGGAAGATTAAAGTTTGGAATTTTCACTATTTGAAATTTAAAAATTTTACGTATTGCCATACCAATTCCTTGTAAGTTATCGTTTCTTATAAAAAAGTAATTATCCAAATTAACCCGGTGAATATCCCGTAAGTGTGTCTCTTGAATAAATGCAATGTCAATGTCATTACTTCTCAAGATGTTGAGTAGTTCAACTCGTCTGCTCATTTCTCTTAGAGACCTTACATTAAAAGTTAATAGTGTAAAATAATTACGGTTCATAATTTTTTTTAACTTCATCCAATAACTTCAAACATTGGCATACAGCTTCTTCTTTCGACAATTTCTTATAGCATTTCACAAAATTTTCTATTCTTTCCTCAAGAGTTTGTGTGTTGCAGATAATATTTGCAATTTTTAAAAATTCCGCTATAATTGGAGGTTTTTCCGATTTATTTTTGGGTTCCGGTGAGTTTTGAAATAAGCTCGCAAATGATTGTCCCGGAATTGTGTAACCGCAACTTTTAACTGCATCTGCAACTCTGGATGAAGTTTGGCGTTTCCTAAGTAAGGCCTGTTCTTTCAGTTTCTCATTTTTCTTTAAAAACGCAGTATAAACCTTGCAACCTCTATAGCTTGAAGGATGCCCCCTCTCTCCGCAGTTAGCGCAATAGGGAAGGTTGTCTTCGCTCGAAACAAATGTACATTTTCCCGGGAGATGTTTCCCGTCACATTTCACACAAACAAAAGGTTTGTTAAAATTTTTCGACATATGGCCCCATTGTTGGCAACGCCAACATTGAGGTATTCTCAAATTCACCTTGGGGCGTTCCCATGATACGCCTTGATTGATTCAAAATAATATGAATCGCACTTAAATCCCTAATAGATTTTCCCGGACATAATGTTACTAAAAAAAGGCCTGTGTCTATATTATGTCTTTTGCTATATTCTGTTATAAATTTTGAAACCTTTTCAACTGTGTTGGGGATGTGTTTCTCTAAATCTACCCTAATGTCTTCTAACTCTGTCCTATGGTGTAAACCTCGTAAAACTAGTGATATCCTTTTTAAATCTTTAGGTGTGTATGAATAAGAATCAATATTCCCGTTTCTTAAAATAGCCATCATTTCAGAATGAACTGAAGACTCTTTTAGGTATAATTTGCTCTTCCATTTGTTTTTATTAACAATTTTAAATGTAATATTTTTTGCATTAAGTTGTTGAATTAAATGTCGTATTTTTACATTATTTAAAAATATGGGAGGGCAAAAGTTTTGTTTTAACTTATTCGTGTTCTTATGATTCTCAACTATAGGAACATTCTGACCTTCTTCTATAATTAAATCTCCTAATATTTGGAATCTATTTTGTGATGAAGTGTCTGATGTATCGTCCCTAATGTGTTGTGTACTCACAGAAGATAAATCCACAATGTCTATATTTCTTCTTTTCCGTTTGCAATTTACTGTTTGAAATGCTGGATTGTTGATTGTTGCTTCTTCTGTATCCATGTCAGTTGAATTCTTGTCATTTGTTGCTGCAACATAATTCTTGTTTAAGATTTCCTCAAATTCCTTCACCTTTGCTCCTGAAATTTGTACCGTGTCCGTCCGTTTGTTCATTCCATCTGTTGAATATTCTCCATCCTTAATCCGCACATTTGATGTTATTTTGAAATTAGAGCGCCCATTCTTTGATTTGTCCATTTTGTGAATATCTTCCATATATGGGACCTTTGTTGAGAATGCGTTGCTATCCAGGATCTTGACTCTTAGCTTTTTTCTTCATTGAAGGCGAAATATGTGTATGTATGAATATGTAAATATTTTTTCCGATATTTTCAAAATTTGATATAATTTTTTTATACGTCTTATTCGTTTGAAAATTTCAAACGAAGTCCCCTTAAAAATACACTGACCTGGAGAACAGTCACAAAGTGCATTAAAAATAACTGCATTATATTCAGCAGAGGACCGGTCAATCAAGTTCAGAATTTCTTGATATGAGGACCTTAGACAAGTGATTTGCAGAGAGTAAAAGTTTTGAAGAGTAGGTGGGTCTATTACATCGCACACCACTGTATATAAGTAACACGTACTTGGGGACAAACTGTTGTCTTCTAATTTGTTTAAGTTCCGGTAAAAAGTCGGTGAATTCTTCTGGAGTTAAGGACTTGTAAGTTTGTTGAGTTTTAGGTATTCTGGAATTTTTGATGAAACCAAGGAGATATCCTATTATCATTTTTAGCATATTGAAAGAGTTTCTTTGATTAATTTTGTAAATGAAGTCATCAGAGTTAGAAACTGTTATTGCTGATATTACGGGTGGGTTCATCTTTTTTCATCTATTTTTACTAAATTATCGTTAAAACTAACGTGCGCGTTTCCAATACTACATTGGAGAGTAAAATAAATAAAGTTATCATGGCCCGCGGGCCCAAGTCTTCAGCTCACACCAAGGGCAAGACTAATGAATTTAAAAACATTAAGCCTTCCATGATACTTGGAGGAACTTCCTATTCCAATCGACCTTCAACATCTAATAATAACAGATTCAGCATTCTGTCCAACTCAGGGGACATGGTTGTTACACCTGACTCAAATATCGTGGAAGAGGAGAAACAACCAAAACCACCGCCAATTGTTGCTGACACTGCAATCCCCAGAAGAGAAATTCAACATTTGTGATTGTATTTTCAAACGTACATCTGTTGGAACGAAGATCTTCCCAGTTAATATCGAGAAATACGAATTCTGCAAGAAAGTTTTAATTGATAACAAGATCGAATTCCATTCGTATAACCCAAAGGAAAATAGACATTTCACTACCTTTCTTCATGGATTGCCAAAAATGGAACCAGCAGACATAATAGACGATTTAAAAAGCTACAATCTTACACCCGTCTCAGTAACAGAGGTAACAACAAAATTCAGCTCAGTGAATGATGCGGTATACAAAGTACAGTTCACCCGCAAAAATTTTAGTCCACTGCATTTGAAAAATGTTAAAACCATCAAAAATGTAATAATTTCATGGAGGAAGCAAAGACCAAAGAAGAATAACCAACCTACTCAGTGTTGATGTACGGTCACGGAGGTGAGCACTGTAACCGAATGCCGGCATGCATGTTGTGTGCTGGACAACATCATACTGACAAATGCCCATTCAATAAAAATGAAAAGAGACCTGCAGTATTTTCTTGATTTAACTGCAAGAAGTTCGGCAAAGAAAGAACAGACCACTCTGCAAACGACATCAATTGCCCTTTCCGCACACACTATCTTGACATCAGGCAAAGAGCAACAACTCAACAACCAGGGAGAATATCAACGATCCAGAGAAATGCTCACACTGCGCGCGCATGTCCAGAATAAACCTTCTACGAACAGAAATACCACTGGCAGCGTCGCCCATCATAACGTAGAACGAAGCTCCTATGCAGATCAAGTAAGATATATGCATTAAACACATAGACGACAGCAAGCTGCACGACGACTGACTTCAAATGTCGTTGGCGACATTTGTCGTTGTGTAGCCACCTTTTTAAATATTTTGAAAACGGCAGCTACAGCGTAAACAGCTGATATTGTGATGCCAATATGACGTTTATTAGACACACAAACAAACGATTTATGTTCTACAAAATAATTTATTGAAAAGGGTATTTGTTTTTGTAATTTCTTTACACGAAGTACAAGCATATATTTTATTTTCATTTTAGTTTGTTTATTAATGAGTGGATTAGAAT
This sequence comes from Phaonia tiefii, assembly GCA_963931995.1. Lineage (NCBI taxonomy): Eukaryota > Metazoa > Arthropoda > Insecta > Diptera > Muscidae > Phaonia > Phaonia tiefii. The sequence continues at coordinate 140,954,108 of OZ008368.1, forward strand.
ACATTCCGAAGAGGCAGGAAATATTTAAAAGGCGAAGCCATATTTTGGCATACCCCCGGACGAAGACCGGCTACACAAGAAATCTTTATATAGCGAAATTATATTTTAGCATACCAAGAAGAAATAAAAATACATTCCGTTTTTCACTGAATATGTGTGGTTTTTTTTACAAAACGTGAAAAATTGAAAGCGAGTTTGGGTTTGTGCACCTTGAACGCGCATAGTGCAACAATAATTTTTTCTGGGCAGAAAATTTTTCAATTCAGAATTATTTGTTTCAACTACGCTATCCACCAAAAAAAATTCGAAAGCCGGCTGATAAAACATTTAATAAATCCCAAAATGTTTGACACAAATTTTCAGTTTTTAGTTAAACGCCTTTAATCTCCAAATTATTACAACTACTTTAGTGCATTACCAACACTGTATCTGACATTGTCGCCTTTCAAAATAGAAATTAGTTTATATTGGCGACAACTGCAACGGTCGTTGTGCCGTCGTGCTGCTGTCAAAGTAATCATTTTCATATAAACGTGTGTGTTTTAATTTTGACAGGTTGTCGCTCGTAGCTTGCTGTCGTCTATGTGTTTAATGCATTAACCACAATAGCGACCTCTTTAACGTCGACGAGCTTTTTGATATGTTCACCTCTGCTCTCAATGAGCTGAGTAAATGCACAACGAAAGTGCAACAAATGTATGTAGTTATGTCTATGATGAAACATGCATATGACATTAAATAATACTCAGTTCAGACTTCTTCACTGGAATTCAAATGGAATTTCTAACTTTCCTCTCCTCAAACAATTCGAACACCTGCTAGAAACACAAAACATACACGTAGCGTCAATAAATGAGACCTTTCTTAAAGAAAACCATAACCCCTACTTTACTAACTACATCCTCTACCGTAACGATAGAACTGAATCAAGGGGCGGAGGAGTTGCTCTTATGATCCACAGATCTATTCAACACTCTCTGCTGCCATTGACTAAGACAGCAATGATAGAGAATTTATCAGTTGAAGTTGCAATAAACCGAAGACAAATCACCATAACAACTGCTTACTGCCCTAGATACAATGCAAATTTCTGTAATGATATAATTGCTCTTACACCATGCAACAAAGAATTTATCCTGCTCGGTGACCTTAATGCGAAACACTCTGCATGGAATTGCAGCAGAAATAATTCTGCTGGTATCGCCTTAAACAATCTGCAACAATCATGTAATTTTTTCATATACAGCCCAGAAAATCCAACTTTATATCCCCATCAAAGGAATCGCTGTCCTTCTATTGTAGATTTAGTTTTAAGTAATACCTCTTTGGAAATGAGTCAGCACACTTTAGACTACGTCATCCCGTCAGACCACCGACCAGTTTTATGTACAATAGAATGTTCAACATTAGGAGCAGTAGACCTCGGTCGATTCAAGCTTAATCGATGCGATTGGAAACTGTATACATCCAAAATCAATCGTAATACCAGATTAGTTGTTGAATCATACAACTCAGAATCCGCAATCAATAAAGAAATTGACAATTTCGTAAAACTCATTCTGTCTGCAAGAGATAACGCAACCCCCAAGACAGTTCTAACCAAACGCATCACTTTGCCGCGAAATATTTTAAAATACATAGGTGAGATAAATAAATTCGATCGAAAACGTCACGTGCTACAGATGACCATACTATACTACTTTACGAACAGTGCACAAAGTTCCTCGCAAATCGTTGTCATATGAGTTGACACATTGTAATAGTGTTTCAAGGCGGACTGTTTGCCATAAACACGTACTTATATTTTTTTAATCGATTAATCGCACTGATTTGTTCGAATTAATCGTTAATCGAAAAATTAATTATTAAAATGTTCGGTTAATTTTATAACACGATTAATCGATTAACCGAATAATGATTAATTGAATGGTTACCCTAGTATGTATATTGTGTGGTGGCCTTTAGCGTTGTACACAGCTAGGAGCCTATTTGGCATTGAGTGGACGAGGTTTTTCGTCACTTCTACGGGTGTTGAATTCCATATTTCCATAATTAGTTTCCTTTAATTTTGTTTTAATAAATGCCAATATGGGCCGAGTGTTTGGGATCATTGTCTTGGACAAATACAAATCCATCCAGATTTGGGCAGATTAACAACGTCCGTAAATTAAATTTGGACTCATCGGTAAACATAACTTTGTTCCAGAACGTATTTTCTTTGTCTATAAACTGACTAGCGTAGCCCAAGCGCTTTTTAACGCTTGTTTTAGACAATAGTGGCTTTTTTCTAGGTGCGTGTGCATGTAGTCGTTCCGAATGCAGGAAATTTCTTACAGTCTGTGTAGTGGCATCAGCTACATACATATGTTGCTACTTTTAAGATCTTTTGCGATCTTTATTGGTTTTTAAATTCTTTATATTAACTGCACCTGTCTGTATGCATGTGTGTATGCCGAAAAAACTTTGGATTGATTTTTAACCCTGTTTCTGTGATTCAATCGAGCTGGCAAACTAATGGCGACGACAAAAATAAACTATCAAAATATGGGCGGGATTGGATAAAGGGGCGTGGTCATACATAAAGAATTTATAGTCAAAAACTATGATTTTTACGGGTTGGTTTTATTATTTTGCGTTCAATTTGGGCGTATTTCTTTTTTGGGCGGCCACTTCCACAGGTTTTTTCGAAAGATTTATTTTTTTGATGTGTTAACATCTATAGGCGTGGGTACGGCCTAAATGCACAAAGTGAATACATCCAAACACAATTTGTCCGACTGCGCTCACACAGATTTTCCGACAGCGATGACACATTGTTTGCCGTTAAACTCCTCCTAGACGGCTGGACCGATTTGTATGAAATTTTGTGTGCATATCGGGTAGGTCTCAGAATCGGCCTACATCTACATATTTGTCATACCCCTAAATGAGAAGGGTGACCCACCTCTATATAGAACACAGATTTGACCGACTGCGAAACACAGCTTGTCAAACTGCGAAAAAAAACACACACACTGATGTAGCGGCAGCGAATAGTTGTATTGTGTGGGTGCGTAGCACTCTCAGAGCAAAGAGAATAATGACGAGGTATACATATATAAAAATTAAAAAGAAAGAGAGCAACGAAAATTGTGTCTATCGTATGTACGAACATAACAATGTATGTATGTACATGTGATTTGTCTTTAAATATTTTTAAGTGTTATTAAGTATTAATATTATTTAAATGAAACGTTATCATATGATTGAACTCCTTTTTAAATTCTTTGTATTAACTTTACCTGTCTGTATGCATGTATGCCGAAAAAAATTTTGGATTGATTTTTAACCCTTTTCCCGTGATCCAATCGAGCTGAAACTTCGCAGGCAAACTAATGGCTACGAAAAATAAACTGTCAAAATATGGGCGGGATTGGATAAAGGGGCGTGGTACCTCCCATACAAATCACAAATTAAAAATCCATTATTTCTGCTCCTGTTAACGGTATTTGAACAAAATCGGGTTTGTTGGTTAGGTTTACATATTCTAAGGTCTGCTTCAAATATGGGCGGGATTGGACAAAGGGGCGTGGTCATATATTAAGAGTTTATAGTCGAAAACTATGTTTTTTACGGGTTGGTTTTTTATTATTGTGAAAGGTAAGGCAAATAAAATGTGGGTGCGGAGCACTTTCAGAGCAAAGAGAATAATGACGTATTATACGTATATAAAAGTGAGATAGCAAGAGGGCAACGAAAATTTTGTGAACTTGTGTAGCGTATGTACGAACATAACAATGTATGTATGTATATTAGGGCGGGTCAAATTGTATGGAACGATTTTTTTGATGAAGCGTATAGCAAAAACGTAATCTATAGGTGATTCTGAGAAATTTTGCTCAACAGACCATAGCTCTAAGTCGGATTTGGAGCTCCCCAAATTTTCAAAATAGATATTAGTGTTAATAGTGTTTTTTTGTTGAAACCTTGAAAATGTTGATTTTTTCAGATCGATTTTCCAACAAAAAGGAGTTCGAAAACAAAAAAATTGATCGTAATAAAAGTTGTTGGAAATTATCTGAACTTTCAAAAAAAAATCGAAGATAATTCAGAATTTATTAGTTAAAAGTTCATTTTAGGCTAATTTTCGACAAAAAATTCCTAATATCTCTACTAAAAATCTCTAAAAAAAATATTGGTATCAATACAGATTCTGAAAGGTGATAAAAATACCTTTCAAACAAGCCCTCATTGAGAAATCTACTATAATTCTATCCGATTTTATGACGAATTTAATTAAATTATTCTATGTATATATGTAAAAATATCTATTTTGAAATTTTGGGGTGCTCCAAAGCCGACTTAGAGCTATGGTCTCTTGAGCAAAATTTCTCAAAATCACCTATAGATTACGTTTTTGCTATACGCTTCATCAAAAAAAAATTAACCCGCCCTAATGCATATACAAGTGTATGTTGCTTTGCATTCTTTGATTTTTGTGGGAATACTCGTAAAACAAAAAGAATTTGTTAACCATATTATTTTTTTTATTCTTTTAAATTGTATTTTTGGTTTGATTAAATATATTTTTCTTATTCTTTAATGTCAAGTAATCAATACTTTCAAGATTTTTCCAACTTTAACACAAACATTTTAAATTTACCTTTTAGTTTTTTTAACATAATTTCTGTAAACATAAGAAGCGTTTCTTCATTAGTAAAGTTTAATAAATTTAAATCACTCATTTTTAATATGTCATTGCGATTCAAGAAACATGGTTTCAGAATGAATTAACACAGCTTTATAATATTCCAGGTTATTCGTGCGTACACTGCTGTAGAGAAGATGGTTACGGTGGTACTTCATTGTACATTAGTGAATATTTAAAGTTTTCTGTAGAATTTTGTAAATCTGACAACTTTGTTGAATATATTGCTATTTCGTTGGAAAACTTTAAAATGAATAATAAACCTTTAAAGTTGATCACTTATTACCGTTCACAGAAATGCTCTGTAGAAAATTTTTTGTCTATAATTGAAGAGCCCACAAGTAATCTAGCGTATGGTCCGTTAATAGTTCTTGGTGATTCTAACATAGACTTGAATCGTAGTAGCCGTTTTAATGATTTAAAAGACTTATTTTTGAATTTTGATTGTCATAATTGTCATGATCTCGTAACAAGACCTTCGAGCAATGCATGTATTGATCATGTCTTTAGCAATATTGTTAATTGCATTGTTACTGATTCTGTTGAATGCCATTTAACAGATCACAATATAATTTCTTGTAAAATTAGAAGCAGTTTCAAGCCACGAGAATACATTGAAAAAATAAAATTAGTTTGTTATTATAATAGAGTAAGAACGTCTTTACGAGAAAAAAATTTGTCGTTACGTATACAAAATACAGCCGATTACGCTGAGAAAATTATTTCAACAATTACTGATGTAGTTGTGGATGCAACTTCCGAGAGAAAATGTAAAGAGTTGCTAAGATTTAAAATAACTCCTTGGATTGATGAAAACCTTCAAAATATAATTATATACAAAGAAAAGTTGCTTTAACAGCGCCGTAAAACTAAAAGTAAGAAATTCGATGGACTTCTAGCATTTTTAGGTAAAATTGTAAAAATTGCTAATAGGATGTCGAGAATAAACTTTTACTCCGATAATTTAAATTATGTAGGTAACGACCCAAAAAGGGGGTGGAAATTTTTAAATAATACTCTTGGGCGTAATATAAGGAAAGACGTTGAGATTATATCACAGACAGGACAAAAAATTGTGACCGCACAAGATAAGGCTGATGCACTTAGTATGCATTTCGTTAATTCCATACGAGTCGTTAGAAGTAGTATTTCTGTATGCGCGGATGATGATTGGAACTTCTTCAGAACGCTGGCACAAAAACCGGAAAAATTCTCTCTTTCTACAATTGTTGAGGACGAAATAATATCGATTATCAAAAGCCTAAAGCTCAACAAATCTGCCGGGTATGATAATTTAATACCGAGAGTTTTTATAGAATGTCAGGGCAGTTATCAGGGATATTAACCTCTATTTTAAATATGATTATAACTACAGCTAAATATTCGGACAGCTTGCAAATTAATAAAATAATCCCAATTCCTAAAGTGAACAATGCATCATCTGTTGAACATTTTCGGTCAATTGCTCTTCTGCCCGTGGTTGACAAAATTTATGAAAAAATTATACATGGAAAATTGCAGGATTATTTTGACAGCAACAGTTTTATATATAAGTACCAGTTTGGTTTTAGGAAAGGTTGTGGTACAGAAGAAGCGGTTGTAATCGTAGTAAATTTTATTTGCAACGGGTTGGATCAGGGACAGGTAGGCGTTGGTGGTTTATTTTAAGATTTATCAAAAGATTTTGATATTGTAGACCATGAAATATTATTACAGAAATTGTCAAAATATGGAATTCAGGGAAGTGAACTGATGCTTTTTAGAAGCTATCTAACAAATAGGAAGCAATATGTACAAATTTCTGATGCTAAAAGCCGAATGGAGGAAGTAACATGTGGAGTTCCCCAAGGTAGTTGTTTAGGACCTTTATTATTTAAAATTTTCTTAAATGATTTAAGTGATCTTGAACTTGCTGGACGTATGTATATGTTTGCTGACGACATCTGCCTATTATATCCTTACAAATTTGACCTAGTTTTAAAAACTGCAATCGAAGAGATTGTTCCTTATCGTTTGAGTATTTTAGACTTAATAAACTAGCTGTCAATTCTAGTAAAACAAAACTAATTGGATTCAAGCCCCACGCTAACTTGGATAACAGCTTTAGTGTCTGTATTGATGGCAACATTATAACCGAAGTGTATTTAAAGTGTAAAATTGCTCCAGGGTTTTATATAAAATGAAGAATTTGTTAGACACAAATACGAAATTGCTGCTATTCAATGTATTTTTACAAAGTCACCTTAATTACTTGGCAATAATTTATGCTTTTAAAAATTCAACTGTTCTAAAAACTCTTCAAAGAATGCAAAATACAGCCCTAAAAATAGTGTTTAAATTACCAAGGACTTATTCCACGCTATCGCTACATAAAAACTATTGTGAATCAATAATGTCTATACGAGCTTTGTATGAATATCAACTTTTAATGTATGTGTATAAATCACTGAACAATATTGGGCACCGAACTATAACATTTTCGCAGAACCAAAATGTATTCAATACAAGAAATAGTCAACATCTGAGATCGTCAAGATGTAGTAGGCTTGAAACAACAAAACAGCGTATAGAATGTATGGGTAGCATATAAATTGCCATCGTCATTAAAATCATTTAATGTTGTGTCTCGATTTAAAACAAATCTTAAGTTATATAAGAGAGAATTTGGAAGCGCTTCTTATGTAAAAGCCGTATGTAAAAATTAACGTATGGCCAATAAAATCCGAACAACCATTTAAAAAAAAAAATAAAAATAAAAAAAGTTTTTTTAGTTTTAAATTTTATTATTTTATTTTCTACAAAGGAAATGGATAATTTACAAAAAAACATTTGCCCCACAGCGGCTTGCTTTCCGAATTTTTTTCGGCAATTCTTTCATTGACCTCTGAATTCCAGTTGTATCAATTTTTTTCAGCTCTTTTCTTATCTTTGCAATAAGACAATTAACATTTTTTGCACGATAACCGTTTTGGTAGACCTTTCGTTTTAAATTTGCCCAAAAAGTTTCAATTGGCCTAAGTTGAGGAACATTTGGGGGGTTGTTTTCTTTCTCCACATACTGAATATTTCTATCACTTAAATTTTTAAGTGTAGCTTTCGCATAATGTGACGAAGCTAAATCAGGCCAGAATATTGTTTTATCATTTTTGTGATACTTTTTAATAAATTTTTGAAGAGCCGGAACACATTTTTCGTTGTATACTTGGGCATTAACAGCCAGTCCGCCCTTAAAAAACACAGGTTCGCTTAAACCACGTTCACTTATAGCCAACCATAACAAAACCTTTCCTGGAAACTTTGACTTAAGTATATATTTAGATTTTTCAGGTGCATCGTGACTGGAAGACTCAAAATAGTATTTAGATTGCCATTCGTTGCCTTCAACTGTGAAATATGACTCATCATCCATCACACATATATAATTTGAAGATGTTGAAAAATATTTGTTGGAAATATTTTGTAATCTAGTTTTGATGATTTTGTTCTGCTTTGCAGTTGTAAATGGAGCAACTTTTTTCTTTTTTTTCTGAACACCCATTTGTTCCAAATACTTTTTTACAGTTAATTTATTACAATTATATTTTTTGCTCAACTGCCGAAAAGATTTAGAGTGTCCAGAGAGTGTGTCAGCCTTTAATCTAGCTCGAACTTTAGAATCTTGTAAACTGCATTTTTTACCCGATCCGCGCTTTCTTTCGACTGATTTATTATTTAGAAATAAATTAATTGTATTATAAATACACGTTTTTTTAAATCCCATTTCTTTAAAATGGTGAAAAATTTCATTTTTTGATTTGTTTGGATTTTCTTCACAAAATTTGCAGATCAACTTGCGACGGTCTAACTCGTTTAAAGCCATTTTGACAACTAAATGTGTTGTGATCCACGTGGTTTTTATTTGCTTTAGACAAGAAAATAGTACCGTTAATTTTGAATATTTTGCTTTCATTTCTTAGATCATGTGTTCTTTTCTATTTTGTTTTAAACACTTGTTCGGATTTTAATGGCCACACGTTATATCTGAAACAATTATTGTAAATTTCTTTAAACTGTATTCGTTTATATTTGTTAAATTGAAATTCAAGAATTATATACATGAAATTGAAATTTGCAGCATGCCTCAATAATGCCTATTTGGCGCTGGGGCCACTTTTTATTTGGTTTAGAAGTACATGTCAATAAAACTATTAATACAAAAAAAAAATCGAACGGGTACCATGTAGCAAAAAGGTGTTAACACATCGCCCGTGAGTTCGAACACTCATTGCATTTTTTTATATGTTTTTGTTACATAATGAACAATAGTGTGGATTTTTTAACTATTTTCCCAATATTTAGAGTTTTGTTCATTCCATAGTTCTTTGATTAATTCTTTTAACTCCTTTGAAATTTGTTTTTTCGCCATCTTTTATCACTTTACGAAAAGTATCAGTTTTATTTATTCATTTATTTATTTGTAATATCATGCACAACAAGATTTAAAATCTTATAATTATAGTGCAGGATGAGCATATGACTTATAACTAGACCTCGGATTTTGCATATTTGCATATTTTTGTGGGATTAAGATAGAAAAATTCTGATTGCACCAAAGTTCGTTTCATTGAAAATGTAATTAGAATTCATATGCATATTTTTAAATTTTTTGCATATTTGCATAAAATGCATATGCAGAATATATGCAAAATATATGCAACATATGCAACATATGCAAAAAATATGCAAAATATGCAAAATATATGCAAAATAAGCAATAAATATGCATAACATGCAAAAAATACCTAAATTAAAAAAATGAAAACCATATTAGATATACATATTTACATGATGTTGATAGACATTTTTTTCAAATTTTATTGATTATTATCCGATATTGAAGAACAAAAATTATATTGAATGCATACATAAGATATTTAATCGTCTTAAAAATATGGTTCTATTCAACGTAGTTGGTGGTGCAATAAACGACCATAATTTTTTCTAAATTTGTTATTGTTAGGCTTTGACGTTTTTCACCAAAACCCATTTTATGAGCTGAAAAGCTTCTTTCAACATCACAGGAAGTTAATGGTGCGAATTTATATTTAATAATATTTTCATTTAAGACAGGTTCTATCGCAGACAAATCTTCACCACCGACATTTAAAATATCATTTACTTTCAAAATAATACCAAAATCTGGATTTCTTTTTACAATTGCTTCAAATTTTTTCTTTAAAACCGTTCCTATTTCACCAGTTGTATTATAAACAATATTTTTAGCTTCTTTAAATAAATTTATTGATTCCGATAACGATAGACCCTTCGCTTCCAAAGAAGTTATAATTTCAGCAAGCCTCCCGAAATTCGATTTTAAAAATATAAAATCTGGAAATAACTGCGGATTTTTCAACAATTCTTTTGCATGCCTAATACATTCAGCATCTTCTGGGTTGAGTGTTTCAAGAACCTAAAATATATATAAAAATTTGTAGAACTCTCTTTTTTGCTTGTTTATAAAATTAATGAACAAATCTTACCTCTGTTATTCCCTCGATGTTTTCTGCATAAAATGTTGCCGCCTTTATCAAAGTACCCCATCTGGTTATGATTGGTTCTGGTGGTAGTTCCTTATTTAGCATTGTTTTGTAGCGTTGTACTCTGAGCGGAGCTTTCATGAAAATCTTCTTTACACAGGATATGAATGTGTTAGCGATAGGAAATGAGGTTCTTACTTTTTCAGCTATTAAATTTAAAGCGTGTGCCAAACACGTTACGTGGATGAGGTTCGGGTAAACAACTTTCAAGTTTTGACCAGCTTTGATCATATACGCCGCAGCATCTGTTAAAAGCAACAAAACTTTTGACGCATTCCCGTGTGGCCACAATATACGAATGCTGTCGTTCACAAATCGAGAAACAGTTTCATTATTTACTTCTTCCAACTGTTTACACGACAGTAAAAACGAAAGTGAGGTTTCATTTTCACTCAATTTTCCAACAATCAAATTCGCGACGTATCGCCCTTGTTTATCTGTTGTTTCATCCACTGATATCCAAACACTTTCATTTTTAATACTGTCGCCAATTTTTTGAATTGATAGTTGGTAGCATTTCTCCAAGTAGCTTTTCCTGAGAGTACTTTCATTTGGAACTATTTGGCCAGTGTACTTTTTTAAAAAACCATTAAATGTGGGGTTGCTTAGCACATTCCACGGTATATTTGCCCCAACAAGTGCTTCACATAGTTCCAGTTGAAATGCGGTGTTCGAATTATCACAAAAGTTGCTGGACGTGTTGCTGGAAGTAGTGACATTTTCCTCGTTGGTTTTATTGGATGATCTTCTCTGAACAGAAGTAGCAATATGATGTACCAGCTGAAATTTTTTTTTGCACAGAAATCTAAGAATATGATGCACATTTATTAAATTTTGCAATAAGCCTGAATATTTATTTACATTTTACCTTTTTCTCGCAAGTTGTGCATATTATATTATTTTCAACAATTTGAAAGCACTTTTCGGAAATGCTGTTAAACCATTTTTCAATCAATTTTTTTTTATATTTGTTGATTTTTGGCATTTCACTTCTGTACGAATATATCACTGTGTTTTATTTAATATTAATTATTGTTCCATAAATGTATATAAAATTTTTAAGAACAGGTCACTGTCTAATATACAAAACGTGTGTAGCAGCACGGCAGTTAAAACTCAACGGCTTGTTTCACTTGACTCCCTTTAATGATTGTTGTTAGGTTTAGGTATGCAACAATAACTTCGTAGGACCAGCTGACAAATTAAACAGAGTTCAATAACTACATATGCAATAGGCAATGCAAGCATCCATATGAACATAAGCAGTGACTAACGGGAGAGCCAAATGATAGGTGGGACTAGAGATGGGCACATGACTAACATTTGAATCACGCTCACGAAAGTAGTATAGCTATTCACGCACGCTTCTTCACGAAGATTTCTTAACTACTCATGTTCACGCACGCTCACGAAAGTAGTATGCCTACAATCTTACTCACACTCACGCGTGTTTACCGTGTGATTCACGTGACTCATGACAATCACGTGACTGCCGCCCATCAATAGTTGGGACCGACGACTGATGGAGACAGAATAACAACTAAAACAGCAGCAAACGGAGCAAAGAAAGTCGTAAACAACTTTGCATGATGTTGTTGTTGCCGTGTAATAAAAGAATATTTGGTGTTAGGGTGACTTAAAATATGATATAATATTTTTTTTAATTTTAATTCTATTAACTTATTTTTTTTGCATATTTTGCATAGTTTTTGCATACTTTTTGCATATATTTTGCATAAGTTTTTGCATATATTTTGCATATTTTCAATATGCACTCAAATTTTATATATATTAACTATAAAACGTGTAAATACAAATTTTGGTTCCAATCGGACTTAAAATGAAAGTATGCACAATTCCGAGGTCTACTTATAACAATATTTTCCTTTGCATTATTTAAATAGAAATACAAAAATTAATATAATTTAAGAATTAATAAAATTTGAATTTAAAAAGTAAAAGTAAGTAAAAAATAATAATATAAGTTAAGTGACAGCTTTGACTGAGTTAGAGTTAAATTGTGTTTGTTATGTTATATCAAATTGTATAATTTACCTATGTAGTCTTGTTTTAATTGTAATGATCAAAAATAGCATTTTTAAATCGTTCAGTATTGCTTTTGAACTGTATATCGAGGGCTTATATTCAATAACCTCTATCTACAAAAACACAATTTTTCAGGAAAGCCAAAAAACTGTTTTATTCGCAAATTAGCAACAATTTTAATGAACTCATCTTCCACAATATTAACAAAATGTGTCTTACAAACACCCTAACTAAAAATTTTGTTGAAATTCGAGTTATTTTAGCTTCTTTGGTAGATAGAGGGTATTGACTCACAAATGATATCATTGCGTAGGAAAATAATATGTAGATAGAGGGTATTGCCTTATTTTAAAATTAAGTTTGTTTTACGGTTTTTGTATGGGGATCCACAAAAAGGTGGGAGATAGGGGGTAGATATGTTCACAAGAAATGTTGGGGATGGAAAAATGGCAGGACCTGTTCTAACATTTGCACCCTACACAGAAAAAAAAACTTGTGTAATTATAATTTTGTACTGAAAGCTATATTAAAGGATTATAATAAATTTTCAGAATTTTTACTGCGCCTGGCTGAGATTATCATAGAAATAGTGATACTCCTCTGGAATTACCACCTTTAGATCCTGTAAATGTTTCCATTTGTTTTGCTGGATTGGGAGTCGACCGGTATGCAATAGCTTTGGTTCTATGTGACCTTCATATTGCTTGATTCTAATAGGTAGTTCAGTGTAATTATGATCAAAATTCACTTTAAACTGAATGCTACCACTTGGCGAATATAAGAGAGATCTTAGTTGGGATACTATCGGATCATTTTTTGCTCGACCAGGTCTAATACTTGAAAATCGAATAAGGTTAGTATCCTTATAGTTTTTAAAAAAACTATTATCTAAATATAATGCATCAAATGGCTTTTTATTGATTTTATTGTTGATTTTGACTGTTTTGCGGGCATCTTTGGTTACTCTGACGTAGTCGTATGGCAAATATATGGTCTGATTTTTCAACTTAGCCTCTATCTTTGCATGAGCACTGTCACACTCCATCTGTGTGTGTCCTTTCTCCAAGTATTTTTGTTCTATGATTTTGTTGTTTTCTATTGAAAAATTGGACAAAGCATTCGACAAATAGTGGTTACGGTTTTGGTAACCGCAACCATCTGAGTAAATTATTATTGGAAGAGTATCTGTTAGACAGTGTGTTGACAAATGGTGGATTATGCACGAAATAAACGTCGAAGCGGACAGGTCTCCATCAGTCTCGTTCCACCAGTAATTTGAACATTGATGCGTGGCGAGATTGTACACGGTAAAGTTGTGTACTTGTAGGCGTTGTTTATAATAAATGGCTGAGGCGTTAATGTCGGGGCAAAGCTTTACTGCTTGTGCATCCATGGTAAACACGTGACATCGTCCTTCTTCAGCTGCAAGTTTGTCTTGTTGTTTTTCAAGTTGAGCCCGTTGTTTATACATGATATGTGCATCGTATTCTTCAATTTTTATTTGCTTGGCCTTAAACCCCACACAAATATCGCACTGATCTTTGCGAGGCATAAAGAGCGCTAAATTTTGTTGGGCAAAAACTGTACAAAATTTAAAAATTGAAACGGGCTTTACTGCCTTCTCTGAACATTTTTCAAGGGAATCTTTAAAAACATCTGCTTTGGTTTTAAAAGTGGTGGCTATGTATATTTTAGTGGTGTCCTTGCGACAATAATGGCTTTCCATCTTGTCTAAATTCTGCAGATATTTAGACAAGAAAATTTTACAACCCCCCTTCTGGGATTTTTTTTTGGTGCAAGTGTCGCCGAAATTGGTTTATCGTTCGAATTAATCCATCCTTTAACCATGTCAATACGTAAAGATAGCGTTGATAAGAACATGGGTCGACATACGTGCAACGGAAATTCGTTGTGTGGTAGTTTAAACATAAAGCTGTTCTGTTTTCTACTGTTTTCTACCGTGCATCTTTTTTTCATAATCTTTGTTACATACAGCTTTACAAACTCTTGCTTTGCTTCCCAAGTCTTGTTCCAAAATGTTTCAAAAATTTGTTTCCTTCTTCTCTCATCAAAGTTTTGGCAGTGTCTCACCTTACTTTTTCTACAAGTGCGCGATGAACATGTTGGGCCTATTTTTCTTTCTGCTTTTGGGAAGTTCTGTTTGAATCCTGCATCAACCGTTGAAAATCCTAAATATTGTTGTCCAAGCATTCGCTTACTAGCATTCACACTCCGTTTTTTTGACGTAGAGTTATGGACTCTTTTAGATCTGTAGCGTATGGGCACATTTTCGATAACGTTTTCTTTTTCGGAATCTGGTTAAAATTTTGGAGTAAATTTGAGTAATTATTAGGCACATACTTTCATGTAGTTTCATATTACTTGCAGTTACGAACCTGTAATAAATACGCCCTCACTATCTTCGTCATTTGAAGATACGTAATCATATGCAATACGTTGTAAGGAGTTACAAGTAGCCATATTTTTAAACCTTCAACCATAACAATCAATCAATCAATGTAATCGATGTAAGTGTGTACATTACTTACCCACGCTCAAATTCTGGAATCACGCAATAACAATCTCAAAAGAAAGTATAAAATCAATTTCTCACTACGAAAAAACAATTGCTTTTAATCTTTTGGAATAAAATCTGACATATGTCAAAAATGACAGAAAGACAATAGGTCAGTTAGATTTTAATTCGAGGCGAAGTAGTCAATTTCAAATCAGTACTATTAACTTAACTAAAAAATAGCCTGAAATTAAATAAAACGAAACAATTATATGATGTAGATAGAGGGTTTTGCCTTTATAAAATTCATAAACAAGTATCTTTGTAGATAGACAAATGATAAAATACAGCATATATAGTACTAAAAATAGGTTTTTTCAATTGAAATTTTTACAGTAGATGCAGATGGGGTCAGTGATGAGTTTGGCATAAAAAAAAATTTCGTCAAAATGTAGATAGAGGTTATTGAATATAAGCCCTCGATATATGAATTTAGTAGGTTCCAAAGATGAATACTACACTGAAAGAAAAACCTTCATACCATTAATGAATTCTTACATTGCATCAATGAAAAGTGTAATTGTTTTTGAGCTAATGTCGGGCTTCATTAATGCTATGAAAATGTTACATTAAACGAAAACTGTTTCATAGACCTGAAATTAATGTAAACTTTCTAACTGGAATGGAACATTATCATTGTATTAAAGAAAAATGTTACATTGATATTATAAACCGTTTCATTGATGTAATGAAATATAGTCATTGATGTTATGATAATGCTATGAACATGTTTCATTAATGCTATGAGCATGTTTCATTAATGTAATAAACAGGTTTCATTTATGGTATGAACATGTTTCATTGAAGGTCTGAAAATGTTTCATTGATTGTATGAACATATTTCATTGATGGTATAACACGTTTCATTGATGGTACGAACAAGTTTAATAGTTGGTATGAATAGGTTTCATTGATAGTATGAACAGGTTTCGTTAATGGTATGAACCGGTTTCATTCATGGTATGAATATGTTTGATGGTATAAGACAGTTTCCATAACTAAACACAATTTTAACTTTTTCCACACTATCATGTAAATTATTTGGAAAAAATGCACCCCGCGCCATTTAAAAAAAAACGAAAATCGAGCAAAATAAGGGGATTTCAATTACCAATTTTTTGTCGGCCGGACCTATGTGGTCCATAGGGTCCAAAAATGGTCAGGAAAAATGTTGGGGGGGGGGAGAACACACGATTCTAAGCAAAACATGTTAAATGCAAAACTTAGAGGATATTCCTTTTTTACGAGTTATGGGTCTCCAAAGTTCGGGCTTTTTGTGGCACGATTTTTCGGCGATTATTAGGTTTTCTGGGACGGGGCCAGGGAGAGAAATATCTCTGTTTCAAATTTTTGATTTCGGAATTTTTTGATTTTTGGAAATTTGTTGGACCTGTGGGTTCCAATAGGTCCATCCGACAAAAAAATTTTTTGGTTTTTGAAATCCCCTTATCTTGCTCGATTTTCGTTTTTATTTTTCCTTATCTCATACTGGCACTCATATGTTGTGCCACAGCTACTGTACATACGTACATAAATAATACATAAATACATATATTTATACAAATCGTACCTACATATGTACATATTATAATTTAAATTAAATTGAAAATTAATGAATCGTTCAAAATTAATGAAGTGGTACATTATATTAAAGAAAGATGTTTCATTATTGCTTTTTTATAAAAAATATTTTAAAATTCAATAAAATGTGTGTAATGTAAATAATGACCTATTTAATAGATTCTACTTTACAATGTCGATAAAATGTCTGAAATTTTTCTCTATAGTTTCCCATATTTACATGACAAACATATTTCATACCATCAATGTAAAAGGTTTCTTAGCATTAATGACGGTCCACAAATTCAAAAACTGCAGCAATGAAGGAGTTCATTGAAGCAATGTAAGATTTCATAGCATCAAAGAAACTTTTCATTGCATCAATGTAAACCCATTAATGTAACCCATTCATTGATGCTATGAAGCGTTTTTCTTTCAGTGTATGTACATAAAACTGCCGTTCAGACATCAAACTTCTTCTAACTGGGATTAAATCGATTGATCTATTTGTTCGTGTAAATAAAATTCTATTAAAAAGGTAGGGAGGTTCGAGAGTGTAAATTACTTTGTGAAGCACAATCAAAACACGTATTTTTAATAAGTCGGCACTGGCAAATAATTCACATCCGTATAGTAAATTGGAAGAACAAAACTCCACTAACTCTATATACAAAGTTATTAATTACCTTGTTTCTGCGGCACTAAACACGGTCTATATTACAATATCTAGTAGAGGTTAACGTAGTAGGATTTATTGTAGTTTTGAGCAACAACAACAGGCAATTTGTTTTCGTTTATATGACTTTATACATACATATGTCAAAGTCAGCTGATTGAGCCGATGTAAACAATGTGAAAACTTCAATTGTGTTGAAATACTTATTCATTTCTGTCATAGTCCTGTGGTGTTTTAAGTTATCTTTTCATCCCCACTTTGGTCATGTTGTATGTTGCTTCCACGAAAGCATGGGATTTTTGCAAGAATATCAATTGCTGATGCCAAAAAGTCGTTTACCCGTGTTGTGGATGTGGATGACGAGGATGATTTAAATTTTGAACGCAGACGTACTGCTCTGGTTGAAAAGGTTGCCAATGTGGCCGATTTTCAGGCATCGGTTTTAACACACGATGGACGCGCCTTCTCATTTCTCGGCATGGGTGCCATCGACCTTGGCAATAGCGAAGAGGGCCCGAATTTTGAAACTATCAGCGGGCGGCTCACACGATTTGTTTAAAAGTCGATGGACAAGTTTTCGCCGGGGTTACTACCGAAATTAGGTTGAAATGCACTTGGTCGGCCTGTACTCAAG
This sequence comes from Phaonia tiefii, assembly GCA_963931995.1. Lineage (NCBI taxonomy): Eukaryota > Metazoa > Arthropoda > Insecta > Diptera > Muscidae > Phaonia > Phaonia tiefii. The sequence continues at coordinate 140,971,862 of OZ008368.1, forward strand.
ATACTTAAAAAAAAGCGAGTATAAGAATACGAATCGGTCGGATCCATGGAACCCACAAGTTCTAAAAACCTGCTTCACATAACAGAGTGGGTGCTTGAATTGTGTTGGAACCAGATGTTGTCAAGATCAACTTCTTCCAATTTCGGCCATAAAAAGTTGATTACACAGGTTGACAAAATTAAGATTTTTTTTCTGCGGTTCAACTTTTTGGAGTCCATTTAGATGAATGAGATAGTGATGTTCTTATCCTATAATTCATTTTTTTGGAATTGTCTCTGGTTCTCGAGATAAACCACTATTTTAAAAATGAAGGAGGCTTCACCACACTTTTTAACATAACTCAAGAACAGTTTGTCCGATTAGGTTAAGTAAAAACTTTGAAAATCCGCAGCTAAATTACCTTCAAGTTACACCTACAATGTTTTTTGATAAAGGCAATAGTTTCGAAAATATTCAGAAACATTTTCCAAAAAAAATTGTTTTTCATGCAAAATTTAAATTTTTTTTTTATTTTTTTAAATTCATAAAAAAACAAAAAACTCACAAATGCTATTTTATAAAAATAAATATGTTACAAATAAAAGTAGCCATATTTCAATAAAATTGATTAACAAGTTTTGGTTTAATTCACAAATTAGTGATGGTATCTCATTTTGATAAAGAATTTTTAAATGAATATTAATAACAGAAATATTCCATAATTATAAGAGACACGAGTTAAGAAAACCGTTTTGTATGGGATTTTCTTTGGTACTTTTTGTTGGGACAGTCCCGTTGTAGGTTCCAGCAGTAGTCTGCCATCATATGGCTATCCCATCGGCCTTGGTATTTTCCTCCATGATCTTGATGTCCTGGTGGAATCGTTCCCCTTGTTCTTCACAATGACGAACTTGTTAGCAAAATTGTCCAGAATTTCCAAAAACTAGGAGCTAATATAAGTATAAAAGTACATTATTTCCACAGTCATTGGGATAAATTGCCTGACAGACTCGGCGATTATAGTGAAGAACAAGGGGAACTTTTTTGGAAAATGTTTCTGAATATTTTCGAAACTATTGCCTTTATCAAAAAACATTGTAGGTGTAACTTGAAGGTAATTTAGCTACGGATTTTCAAATTTTTTACTTAACCAAATCGGACAAACTGTTCTTCAGTTATGCTAAAATCTGTGGTGAGACATCCTTCATTTTTAAAATTGCGGTTTATCTCGAGAACCAGAATCAATTCAAAAAAAAAATGAATTATAGGATAAGATCTTCATCAACACCAAAATTTTCTTACAAATCCCGCACCGCAGAATCAGTGTTGCCCTGTGTTATCATCGATCTATACCGCTCTCCATTGACAGTAACGGTGTTACCAGCGTCATTGCGAAAGAAGTACGGACCGATGATTCCACCAGTCCAAACACCACACCAAACTGTCAATTTAGGTGAATGTAATGGTTGTTCATGAATAATTTGTGGATTTTCTTCGCACCAGAATCGACAGTTTTGTTTATTTACCGCACCACTCAGATGAAAGTGAGCCTCATCGGATGGGGAAGATGATTTTCTTAAAAAGATCGTTATAGTTTTGAAGTTGTTCCAAGACAAAATCAGCAAAAGTTCTTGAGTGATAACAATTTTATACGGATGCAAGCCCAAATCCTTCCTCAAAATCCATCAGGTTGTGGTTTGAGACAGTCCCAACTGTTGACAACGTCTTGGAATCGATAAATTGCGGTCTTCAGCAACACTTGCCTGAACGGCAACAATAATTTCATTACTTCGAGCGGTTCTTTGTCTTATTTGATCTTGAACATTGGGCGTTTTGGGAAATGCATCACTGCAGAGCATCTGATGCGCCTCACGTTCGAAAATGCAACACTTTGCAACACTGCAAGAGTCGCATGTTCTAAAAGTAATCAACACAGCGTATGATGCGCAAACAAGTCGCAAAATGCGCAGTAGCAAAATGGCTGATGCAATGAATGAGTAAAGGTGCGTTTAGACTATGCTAATATTTGTTCAAAATCATTAAAATTTTGTTTGTCCTAGTGTAAACACTCGAATTTGTTAGCCACCAAATATTTTTCGACTGTTTGTTGGCTAACAAAAATCTTTGTTTGTGAAGAAAGCTTTGGATAGTGTAAACACTTTATCAGCACGTCGCAACGAATATTTGGCTCGATATTTTGTTTGTTCTCGTAATATTTTTGGCGGAACAAACAGCGACAAATAATTGAGGGGCCTAGATTCAAAAGTGGTCAAGTCCAAAAAAATAAAAATTCGAGATATTTCGCCAAAAAAAAAAAATATTTTGTTTTTCTAACTGTCTACGAAGTCTTAGGTTGAAAAACAATTTTTATCTTTATTTTTCATTGTAATTGGTAATTTTTACAAGTAATGAAAATCAAAACTGGTCAAGTCCAGCGAGTTTAGTTTCAAAAGTGGTCAAGTCCATTTATTCAGTTTTAAAATGAACAATATCTTGTTTTTAAAAGTTAAATTAGGATGAGAAAACACTAAAATTGTAATTGTTTCTCTAACAATAAAATTCCTCGAATATTAATACCGTTTATCAGTATGTAACATTATTAACCTTATTTACTGTCATAACTCGTCATAATCAATAATTCATTTTCAAATTTGACCAAGTCCATCATTATTGAATCAAAACTGGTCAAGTCCAACGGTTTTAGTTTCAAACGTGGTCAAGTCACTATATTGAGTTTCAAAACTAGTAAAGTCCAATCAATTTTTAACGATAAAACCGGTAATTTATCAGAAAAAATCGCCAAAAAGTGGTATGCAAATTGAACATTCGACGACAATCATAACTACTATTTTCTTCTTGAATTTTGAAAACTTAAATGCTGTGTATTAGTTTTTTTGGTTTTATTCAAAAAAGTGAAAAGTGGACTTGACCATTTTTGAATCTAGGCCCCTCAATTGTAGAAACGTGGGTTGCCAACAGCTATTTTTGACAGTGCTTAACATATAAAAAATTAAATAAATTGAAATGGCAATACTGGTCAATTCGTTTGACAGATTGGTAAGTAAATAACGCGCTTCCGTAATTCTTAATTATAAAGCATATTTTTCTGAAAGAAAATGGACGACAACGATGCAGCAGTTATTGAATCGCCCCCATCATTTGCCAAAAAAAACAAAAGGAAGAAGATGACGCATGACTGGAGCGAAGAAGATATATTTAAATTGATCAGCGAAGTGGAGTGCCATCCTTGCATTTGGAATGCATCAAGTGCTGACTACCATAATAAACCCATGCGGGATAGTGCATGGATTGAGATTGGCGGTATGCTAAATATTAGAACGGAAGAAGTTTGCACAAAATGGTCGAATTTGAGGATTCAGTACCGGGGCTACCTCAACAAAAAAACAAAATCTGGACAGGGTGCAGACAATGCGCCAAAGTGGAAATATTTCGACTCCATGGCTTTTGTTGGACGTGCAGAGGTTAGCCAGCGGCAACCAACAACAACAAATTTATATATTCCATCTGAAAGCGAAGGTAAACTAATGAGAATGTATTCATTAATTGTTAATATTGTTGTTATCGGAAAACCTTTTTCTTACAGAATCAGCCCTATCATCTGCTTTATGTGAAAAACATGAACATATATTTAATGTTAATATGCTGAATATTGTAAGCAAATTACCAAGTAATCGAAGTCATTTGAACCCATGCGCACGAAGTTTTTATGCAGCGAAGGTTCTTCAGAACGCAATTCCTGCAGAAGTTTTTCGCAACATCCTTCCATTTTACGGCGCTGCACCCAAGCTCGAACTCACATTCTTCTGGATCTTCTTTTTTTCTTTTTGCTGGGTTTCTGAAACTGCTATAGCTCCAGCAGTTAATAATAAATCTCCAATATCACTGTCACTAAACATTTTAACTTTTCACATTGGTTCACAAACACAATTTGATACTGTTTGTCAGATGGATTTCATAAACATAACAACATTGTTTGACAGATGTTTATCATACACACCGGACAAGGTAGAAGCATTAGCATTAAAATTAAGGCAATTGGTACACTGGGGGTCGAAAAAGTACAATTTTATAATCTCGATGGTACAAAATTGAAATTCTCATTTTCCATCCCTGATGGAGAAATATATGACAACAACAAAGAGTAAACCAAATTTGACAATTGTAACTGATAAGCGAAAGAGAAACAAATGGAAATCAGCTGACAAACAAATGATAAAAGTTCAGTCAGCTGTGCTTACGCTTCTACCTTTTAATAAATATACATTGCACACCGGACAAATAAAATTATTAGTATAGTGTAAAGGGGTATACAAATATTTGTACCAAACATGGCTGACACAGAATTGTCTGTTATTTGCGCAAATAAAATTCAAACAAATATTAGTGCAATCTAAACCCATGCCCAAACATTTGTCACAAACCATACTATTAGCCCAAACCATTATTTGTTGTGTTTGGACAAATATTAGCATAGTCTAAACGTACCTTAAGTACGGAATTTGATATTAATTTATGTTTTTTTATAAAACTTACTATTTCAAATTAAATTTCACAAATTAATTTATTTGACAAATTAATTAATTTCACAAATTAAATTTATTAAAAAAACTTCTATTGAAATATTTTCGTGTTCGGAATTGCAAATCAAAATAAGCAACAATCAAGCATCTGCATCAGCTGATTGGCATCAGCAGTGCAAACGCATCACAGTTGCGCATCAGATGCTCTGCAGTGATGCATTTCCGAAAACGCCAATTATGTAAAGATTATGTAATTTGCAACAATTCGACGAACAGCGAGCACAGGTGTACGATTATTACGACCATAAAATGCAAAAGCGCACGAAAAGTTGCAATTGGAGAACGATTATTTCGATAAAAAATTGAATAATTTGTAAACTTTGTTCTTGCGTATATCTCTCCATGATGAAATACTTCTTTCACTTTGGTTTTTCTAAATTTACTTTTTATAGGGTTCAAAACTACAATATATACTAAATATTGAAAACTAGAAAACTTCCTATTAAACAAGAAATTTCCCAACATATGTTAGTCTAGACACAAACCAAAGCAAAAGTACCCAATATAGTTGATAATACTGGGTTGTAGCATAATAGTGTTAAAAAAAAAGTTTTTTAATTTTTTTCATTTAGCCCCCATCCCGCAATATGCGATAAGGAACGTCGTTCCAAAACTAATTTGTACTTATTTCTGCCGTTGTTAATGTATTTTTACTTTTATTTGTTTACATAATGGAGCAGATTTCAATCAGCTGTTCTATCTTGAAAATTTTTGTCGGCTAAAACTTGTCCAACCAAAATTTGCAAGATCTCTAACATCTAACTGTCCAACATTTTCGCTCTCTTTCGAACACGATTCAGTAAAAATTTCCACAACTTTTCGTGTAATCGAACAGAGCTAATATTTGTAAATTGTTAAAATTACTTGCATATTTTGCGTAAAGCAAAGCCAGTTATTCGTGATTAAATTTATTGTATTTTACTTTCAGATTATGGACAAGAATAAAGGTTTAAGGAAAAAGCAAATGTGCGTTAGCAATAAACACAAAGCAAATGGCCCTGGTGAAATATCTGACAAAACTGGTGAGTAAGGAAACATTTTCTACCATGCAGATTTTATTTTTCAAAAATGAATACTTTGCCCGTCCGCTAGATGATTTTTCCGCCTTTAAGACTGACGCTGGCGAATTTAAAATTTTGTGGGTGTTCGTTAAAAGTGACGATGGGAATAGAATAAGTTTTGAAAAAAGTGTAATATAGGGAAAAACTAACTTATTATGAAAATATTAGTGATGCACAGAACCGAGGAACTGGTTCCGCAGAACCGGTTATTTACATGAACCGACCGACCAAATGAACCGAAAACGGTTTCGAAAGTACCGAAACACGGGTTAAAAGGAACCAACAAAAAAAACCAAAAAAGTTTCTAAATGTACTGAAAAACGGTTGTAACAATTGGTGCTTGAAGAAACGAAAAACAGTTTTCAAAGTACCGAAAAGAGACTCGGTGTCAAAGAATCCAACAATTTACAAGTCTCTGTTTTACTTGGAAAAGTCGTACTTCAAAATATTCGCTGCTATTTCATTGCCACAGTTTATGTTATAGTTTGTATTTGAATGTAAACAACGTGCATTTCGAGTGGACACAAGTATTTAATATCTAATAATATTATTATACTAACGTTAAATTGATAAGCCAGTAAACACTTTTAAAAATATTAAGAAATAATTAATGGGTCCAAGTGCTGTTTAGTAACATTTATATATCTACATACATATATGTACATATACGCGTATTACTTTGTAATACTTGAACGGAATTACATAAGGACAGGCATTATTTTAGTTGTATACTCATTATTCAATTGACGGAAGAAGTGGTGTGGTTATATTTTAAAAAAAAATTATACTGCGTAGATAAGGCAACTGTTCCGTATGCAAACATATTTTTGGATGTAAAAGTAGTTCCACATCAAGTATGAACAAACACCTTCAATTTGCTCAACCGACCTTAGATAGTTCGAGACAATATCCACCTTCAAATTCTAATACCGAAAACATTTAAAAATCGGATGTTGATAATTTAAGCAACGCTGATTCAGATGTTCTTCCCTGAATAAAAAAGGCAGTGCAACCAACATTAGACCACTAGATGCCATGAACAAATAGAACATTGCTGAAAAGGTATTGGAAACGATCATTAACGATTTAAAATATATCTCAATAATTGCCAATAAAAGTATTACAAAATACAATCTTTAAAAAACAAAAAAAAATTTAGACGTCTTTTATTTTCAAATTCGCACTATTGAACATACGATATGTCCAATCTTACTTACATACATATATCCAATCTACTATAGTTCCGGCAGTCTGATATTATGATCGACCCGATCACTTATCAAAAACCCAAAAGAAGTTATAAATTTAAACATACATCTATAAAATACAAAATTATTAAATACAAACTGGGAAGAGCTGCTCTTTACGCTGTTCAGAAAATCGTTATATTTCCAGAGTTTAATTTTTCATGCTGCAATGATGTCATTACGAGTATAAGGTATTTGAGTAATCTGAACATTTTCGATATCCCTTATAAAATATCAACCATCCGTCAGGACCTTGTGCACAGATATTTAGGCAATAATTTTGTATTCACTCCTATTTGGGTGTTCATATTCTTTATCGTGGCCGTCGGTGGTGCGATGGTTCGATCTCTCTCTGCTCAGACCGCGTAACATATCTATCTACGACGGTCATCTCGCTTAGTGACGGCGACACTATCGACTATTTGGCAATGAAAAAGCTTCTCAATAATACCGTTCGGAACCGGTGTAAAACTTTAGGTCCCAATCAGTGAGTGTAAAACTAGATCTCGCACAGCTGACTGGTTATGAGAAGCTCTACCCAATCCCTTCGTGGGATTTAATGGGAACCCACGACGATGCCCCCTCTTTAAACGTATTCGCATTCCCCCTCTTGTCAGTGCCCTTTCCACATTATATTCCTGTGGCTTCATAATCTTAACTTTAGCATTCTGCTTAAATTCATCTAAATTCCTCCCCGGGCCTGACAAGTTTTCCGGTTGCTCCGTTATCTCCCTTCTCTGGTTAACTGCAAATAGTAAGCGACATGGCGTGGATCATGTTGACCTATTAAAGATGTTTCTAAGCGCAAACTAAATCTTACTTAATGCACCTGTCCAATAAGATTGTCCCCATGGCTCGCTAAGCTTAGTCAACATGCCTACATATATTACAGTTTTACTAACTCTCTCCACTTGACCATTCGCCTGTGGTGAGTGTACCGCAACCTTAATCTGTGTTATATTCCTGTCATTCATAAAATCTTAAAATTGCTTGGATTGCTCGATCTGTAATACACCTAACTGGATGACTGTAATAATCAAAATCACCTCTTTTGTCTACTGGATAATTCCGGATTAAGTCTAACGAATTTGATTGTATTTTGGTATTCGATCTTTTTGTTACTAAAAAATCCAAATTATTCGAGCTTGAGCATAATAATCTTATATATAAAAATGAGTTGGCGTGTGTTTGCCTTAGCATAACTAAAGAACGGAGTGACGGATTTGGCTGATTCTTTTTTAATTTTGTTCACTGTTGACTCCGAATGGTTTGTAAACAAAAAAAATCCATAATTTCAATAAAAAAATTTCCATAATTTCCATATCTTCTTTATATATAAAATTCTACTGCACGTGCGTATGTCACTGAACTCCTCCTAAACGGCAACACCGATTTTAATGAAATTTTGTGCGTGGCTTTAGGTGGACAAGATTCGTCATAAAAAAATTATGGGCAGTGTTCTTGAAGCTACAATTTTGAACGGCAAATTTGAAGGTAAAGTTGTTCTCCTGCCACGAATCCCAATGATCCCTTTAGACTCACCCTTTCCATTCAGACGTCTGCAATTTTCAATTCGCTTGGCGTTTGCCATGACTATTAATAAGTCACAAGGTCAAACAATGTCGATTTGTGGGTTGGATCAAGAAAAATCGGCTCTTTATTATATGTGGCGTGTTCTCGCGTTGGAAAACCATAAACTTTATTCATTTATACTCCTCAGAAACTCACTAAAAATATTGTTGATCAACTCGCATTATGATAAAATTAAACAAACATTGATTATAACGAATTGTTTGTTGAAAAATTGATGTTATTTAAAAATAAAGAATAATAAAATTATTATATTATTTGTCATTCATTTCATACTTTGTTTAATATTCAAATCGCTTGAAATATCATGCAGGACAATGTCAGTCCGTATAGGTTCTGATAAATTCCACAATTATACTGAAACATCTTTTATTACACCTTAACGATTACCCAAATATGTGTTTCTCTTTACTTTGTTTAATTAATACTCTTAAATTGTATTCTCTTTAAACTGAATATTAATACTCAAACCCCACAATTCCTTTAGTATTGTAAATGTAAACGCTACTGCTTATAGTTTCATATTCTTAAATAACGGTATAGTCGTACGATATTTGCTTTGTACATATGAAAGTAGAAACAAACAACAGATTTGAGTGATAATTTTAAGTCTCTGTGGCGATGATAAATAAAAGAATGATCACTGCGTTTTGAGACAACACAACGTAAAACAACTTCTTTCTTTCTTCTACAAGGTCTGAATAAATGGGTAAGTTTCGGTCAATAACAGTGTTAGATTATAATAGTGATTTTGTTTTCAATTAACTTCAATAATAAGTGAGTGAGATGCGCTCAAGAAATTTGCGAGCGATTGAAAGTCCTGAACATCAAGCAAATCGGTTTCATTAAAACTACAATTCAGGGGTAGCGAAGCGCACCGGGTCAACTAGTACACAAATAAAAATAATACACTTAAAAAAGTTTATACAAAGTAAATAAGTTACACAAAGAAAAATATCTGTTATAATATATCTGTTTTAATGTTAATTCTTTTTAATGCAGCTGTGTTAATTATTTGTAGCACATAACGACGTTCATAATACTTTTCCATATTTAAAACTAATAAAAAATAAATAAATGGTTTCCCATTACATCCCATGAAGGGACAGGGGAGAGAGAGCTTCTCACAATCACTGAGCTGTGCGCTTTCCAGTTTTCACTCACTGAATGGGACCTACAGTTTTACACCGATTCCGAACGGTATTTTGAGAAGCTTTTTCATGGCTAAATACTCGACAATCTCGCCGTCACTATGCAAGGTGACCGCCGCCGAGAGAAATTTTAAGGTGGTCTGACTCATGTATAAGAGACGCGCACACTACCATTGCACCACCGACTGCCACAAACTAATACATCTTGGAAATTTGTGTAATGATTTAAAGCAGCACAATGGGATGCTAATGCTGTTTTTTGTTTAAAAATCTTTCTATATTTTTTTATCTGATTTGTAATTCTATATTTCTATTTATGCCAATTTTGTACCACGAAGGGGAGAAAACAGTGCAAACATCCTAAATAACGTTATGTGTGTTGCAATTTGTAACGAAATCTATTCTATTTCAGATTTTGCAGCCTAATTTCATTATCTAACATTCACTCTAACCATATCTAAATTATTTGTGTCGATTTCGTACATAAAGTTTTAGTTTAAATTCTATAAAGCTTGAATATATAATCGGGCGTATCTGTGACATTTTGTATCCAATCGAAATGGTCTATATGTATATATATCACGGAAAACTTGCAAAGATCAGATAAGAAATAAGGCCTCTTTCAAGATATAAAATGATTCATTTACCCTTTAACGGCAAGTGATATTAGAGTTTAAAATTAAAATATATATTTATAAATAAAGGGTTTTCCAATTTGAGTGGTATTATTTTGTAAGTGACGTTTCGGGCATTTGTAGTGTCATGATCTGCCATTTTGTTTTCATTGTATTTAGTAATGTTTACAATTTCATCATGGAGAGATATACGCAAGAACAACGTTTACAAATTATTTAATTTTTTTTATCAAAAGAATAGTTCTCCAATTGCAACTTTTCGTGCGGTTTTGCCATTTTATGGTCGAAATAATCGTACACCTGTGCTCGCTATTCGTCGAATTGTGTCAAATTACGAGCGTACATTTTCTTTACATAATCTTCAAGTGCCAATAAGACAAGCAACCGCTCGAAGTAATGAAAATATTGCTGCCGTGCAGGCAAGTGTTGCTGAAGACTGCAATTTATGGTTGTCAACAATTGGGACTGTCTCAAACCCCAACCTGGCGGCTTATGAGAAAGGGCTTGCATCCGTATAAAATTGTTATCACTCAAGAACTGAAGCCATTGGCAACAACCGAATTATTGCGAGAAAAGTGTGGAGATTCGATTATTTCAAGAAATTGTAACATTAACACCATTAGACCATTTCTTTTGGGGTAATTTGAAGTCATTGATCTATAGCAATAAACCTGACTCTTTTCAAGCTTTACAAATCAATATTGAACGTGATATTCATGACATACGACTTGACATAGTGGAAAAAGTGCTCGAAGTCGTTCCTGCAAAGGAAGACGTGGAGGCCATTTTGCAAGACGTTTTATTCAGAACTTAATTGTATCGATTGTACTTCATATTAAATTAAAAACATTTGAATTTCCTTAACAATTAGTGTGTTTTTTATTAAAGAAATCATATCACTCAAATTGGAAAACCCTTTATATGATTTCCCGCATACGCCCATAGCCTATCTTAGAACACTATGAATCACTAACCTGGCGTTTGCACGGGACAGTTTTGCTCCGACAGTAGAAATACATTTACACATTTTTACTACCCAACTTACACTTCTCTCACTTGCCTCGCCACTGTCTCTGATTTTCAACGACAGTAACTTCGGCAAGAGATTTGACATAAGCGGCCTGATCATGGCTGAACTAGTAGATGTTGGCTCATTAGAGCAACTGATTGTGCTTTCGTATTACTCCATCTGTTAAATTCAGTGTATTTTGTTGTTGTACTTTTTTGTTTACTGTGTTTGTTCCTATGGATCTGTGTCGAATTTGACGGTTAGAATCATGAAACAAAAACTAAATGCCTGTTGGTGCACACAATTACAACAAATCCTACTGCGTCAACCTCTACTAGTTCAGCCATCGGTCATATCGGTGACGTTTCGTAGTAATTTGAGAAAAAAACAAAACATCGCAAACGACTTTACAAATTGGGAAATATATTTGTATTTGAAAATTGTGGTAATTTTTATTGAAATATTGTTTGACAATACAAACATATAAACATGAATACATGTCTAATTTTTCAGAGTACATCAGTTCCATTGTAATTTGGTGAAGTAAGACAAAACACAATGGCAAAATAGCGAAGAAACAAAAAATCAGAGCACGAAATTTAACGAAACGACACTGTCGGCGGTTGCTTAAAACGGTACTGTCTTTATAACTGGCTGGACGCGTACGTCACACAAACAATTTTTCTCTTTGTGACAACTAATACATATTCTCAACCATCTTGTCTCAAACTGTCCCGTGTAAACGCACCGTAAGAAACAAAATTATAATACTGACCAAAGTAACTAAAGAGAGAAGTTTTGTTAAAAAATTTAAATTTTCCCTGCGTAGAAGATTGTGTTGAAAAGAGATTCGAAAAGATTTGAAAATGTTTTTTTTTTTATTATATGTATGTGATTCGATCTGAAATTATTTCTTAGAAGAATATTTTTCGATTTCCTTTGAGCACGTTTTTTTCTGCAATTAGAAAAAATGTGATTAGAGTCCGCGTGATTTAATGTGGTTCTCGACGTGAAGTCGACGGAACCAGGTTTTGAACTCTCTTTGGCGGACGATTGTTTCGAAGTTTGGCCCTCTTCTCATTAGCGCCTTAGCGTTCTGGGCCAGATTTGAAATGGTTTTAAATTATCTTTAAATTATGCCGTGATTTTTATTACCATCTGTAATATATTTGTAATACTTTTAACCAGTTTTTTGACAAAAGCCTTTACAAGTTTTTGCCATTAACCTGATGAGCTCTCTTCAAACTGTCCTTGGAGGATATGGTGTGCTGGCGAATTTTCCTATCGACAAAGCTTAACAAATTCTCTATAGGATATATATCTAGACTCTGGGTTGGTGAATACATGGCTTGTGGACAGTTTTACAACAACCACGATCGCACAGTGTAAGAATTATGCGTTGGGCCATTGTCTTGGTAAAACTGATAGCCTTCATCTAGACCAATTTGTTCTTTGCAACGCACTGTGATGCCTCAGCGGAAAAAATAAAAATTTTCGAACATCTAATTCTTATATATAGATGGATCAGGTGAATTAATAAATATTTGAATAAGCTGAATTCATAATTTTTTTTTTTTTAAATTAATTTTTTTATCTACAAAATCGGAGACGGAAGTCAGAATAAATTTGTTGAGCTGTAATTGTTAAAAAAACTTGCTGAATTGAGCGATGAATTTGTCTGATACAATAATTCGAATTTATATTTTAGGGGCTTAGTATTAAAACGTAATACTTTCTTGACAGTTGAAAGAAAAAATTAATGAAATCGATCAAGTATTTCAGAAAATATAACCATTAGAAACTTATGCTTTGAAAATGCCGGCCATCATACATTTGATGGACAAAAACTGTGTGTGCTACGTCTTGCTACTATAAAAACGTATATAGAAATTAAAGGTCGAAATGTGTTGTTTGGATTTTTGGAAAAAAATTTTTGTAATTTTTTGCACTTAACGTAGTTAAAGCGATTTGAATGTCGAAAAGGCGATCTAAAAATCGTGCACAATGCATAAAAAACACGGCATACTTTTAGGATTATGCTAGTTAATAGTCTCATAAATGTAAGTAATGTAAACAAAATGTAAAAACAAAAACAACAATATTATTAAATGCAAAGAGAGTGTTTGGTGACATTCACATCAAGTTTAAGATTTTTTGTATAAAAATTCAATTGAAACAAATTAAAAAATTAAAATGAGTAAATTTTAAGTTTCACATAAAGAATTATGCGAAGAGCTTATAAATGTGGTAAAAATGTGAATGCTTTGACTGAATTTATTAAAGCAAAAAAGAACGACCTAACCGAGGAACAAATAAATTTCGTGAAAAGAGATATAAGCCAGCGATTTTTAAGCAGCTTTAACAAGCGTTGGTCTGATTCTTATAGAAGAATTAATTATTTTTTAAAAAAAATTAAAATTGGTTGAAAAGTAGATAAATATATTTTTGGATAATACAAAAGAAATCGTAAATTTAAATAGGTTTTCCAAATTTATAGATACATTTGATGTGGAGTTTCCATGCAGCCAATCTACTGTTGCACGCAAAGGAAAAAAAGATAAGAGCTTTATTGAATGTTGTGATCGCGCAAAACGCTATAAGGCTGCTGCTGTAGCATCGCAGTTCCCGAAAGAACAACTTGAAATGGCAAGTGATATGCAGGGTGGAGGAAACAGAGGAAAATCATATATTGATCCCTCAGTTGCACTGGCAATATTACTGAACGCTGACCATACAAAATTTCAATACGAAACAATTAAGATAGCCCTTAGTTCTGAAGGTTTCGACATTTTGCCGCCTTATAAGAAGGTCTTAGAAGAAAAAAAAAATGCTATCCAGACGAATTGGAAATTACAGAAACGTCTGCTGTTGTTCACCTGCAAAGTTTGCTGGATCACACATCAAAGCGCCTTTTTGAATCATTCACAGCGGAAAAATAAACTGGTCTTTCGGGATGTGATTTAACTCTCACCAGTAAATGGGGCTGCGATGGGTCATCTGGACATGCTGAATACCAGCAAAGTCTTCTTAGCGATGCAAGTGATGGAAATATTTATTTAGTTTCAATGGTACCGCTAACATTAAATTCAGAATGCAAATAATCGTCAACCCGATACTGCCGTCCGATTTCGTTCGAATTTGCCAAAGAAACGAAAGATAAAGTTGAAGAAGTAGCCGGAAAAATAAATTCCCAGATCGCTGCTTTGAAGCCCACACAGATATCTATCTATAATAGGGAAATAAATGTGAAGCATAACCTTCTGTTCACAATGATCGACGGTAAAACGGCTCAAATAGTCACACATACTCCTTCTGCAGCAGTATGTCACATTTGTGGTGCAAAACCAACAGAAATGAATAATTTGGAGCTGATTTTATCAAAAACAGTACAGGCAGAGGCATTTAAATTAGGGATATCATCTGTACATGCTAGGATAAAGTTTATGGAGTGCATACTTCATTTAGGATATAATTTGCCGTTTCAAAAGTGGGCTGCGACTCTTGAAAATAAGCAAATTAAACAACAAAATAAAATTCGAATTCAGGAGCGTTTCAGAGAGAGATTGGGCTTACGAGTGGATGCTGTACAGCAAGGGACTGGCACATCTAACAACGGGAACATGTCAAGGCGTTTTTTTTTTCAAACCCTGAAATTGTGGCCGATATAACGGGAATAAAACACGAACTGATAGACCGATTTAGAATTATCCTCCAAATACTAACATGTGGACAAAAAATTAATAGCGACAAATATAACACTTATGCAATGAATACAGCAAAGTTTTTTGTCGAGAATTACAGCTGGTTTTATATGCCTGTAACTGTGCACAAGGTTCTTATACATGGCAAGCAAATTATGGATGCCGCAATACTTAATATTGGAATGCTATCGGAGGAAGCCGAAGAAGCCTGGAATAAGGATTACAGAAAATTCAGGCTTATGTTTTCTAGAAAATGTGAAATCGCTTTCAACAAATTCTGATGTTTTCCATCGACTGTTGGCAACTTCTGATCCGTATATCACTTCCGTACGGCGACAACCAAATAAAAACACATTCGAATTAGATCCCATTGTCCAACAAATGATAGAGGACTAAAAAAGCCTTTTGCTTTAACTATTTTTGTTTTTTAAATAATTATACTGATGTTTGCGACAAACTTCCAACAAAAGTATATGGTTCGCATGAACTTCTTACAAGTTCGAATACCTGCACATAATTATCAATATAACAAAAAGTTTACCTAATTGTTCGCATCTTTTAAGCAAATGGTGTTCCTTAAAAATGTTTAAAAACTCACAGAAAGTGGGCGTGGTTGATTGATTGATTTAATAATAAATACCCTTTGTTTTTACCAATCTAAATTAGGTTTGATTGAGAATACCGAATTCAAAAATTTTAGATGTAAGGATAATGGGCGTGGCAGTGATCCAATTTTTATCTAGATATATTTTTTTGGTTTAAAATAGGGGGCTCTACTATCCTACCAAATATCATTAAGATCGAATGAGAATTGCGAGATTTTGAAATTTCAGTTGTATGGCAGGTGGGCGTGGCAATGGTTTGATTTTGACCAAATTTTATAATTTTCTTAATGTGATCAAAATTATCGTGTGTGCCAAAATTCATTGCTCTACGATTACTCCTTCTATTTTTTTTCCAAAAAATGTATGGGGCGGCACCACTGTGCAACGTGGCAATTTTTCTTTTGGCAATACCCCTCAAATACCCTCAACAAAATGCTACACCCCAGGCTCGGATGCAGAAAATGATGCCCACACAATTACATACTCAGCACCGTGCTTTGCAGTGGGCTTCAAATTGTTGGCAAGGAGCGCTTCATTTGGCCTCATAGGGTCTACCATATGAACCAAAGAAGTTGAACTTGCTTTCATCTGTCAATTGCACGTTCTTTCAAAATTAAAAATCTTTCGAATGATGTTTGTTTAATAATCGCAGACTTGCTTTTTATTCCGCCTGTTGATTAGAGGTTTACTTCTTGCTCTTCTGCCATGGAAATCAAACTTATGCAATATATTTCTTATTGTTTGTGAGCAACATCTTTTCCCCGAATAATTTTCAACAATTACTGCGAGTTTCAGCGCACTTAAGAATGAATCCTTTTTGACCTGCCGTAGAATATACTATACATCACTCACGGACAAAATTTGGTTATTTGCTGATTTTGAGATATTTTCAACTCTTTTTATCAGTTTTGTACCGTTGTATTTCATATTGAACGGTTGATTGACTTTGGTTTACAATTTTGGATATCTCCTGTAACGGTTTGTTGTTTTCGAAATTTTGAATTACTAATTTTCTCTCTTCAACGCCGGTTTGTCCTCTTTGTCTTCACATTTTCTACTTCTATTATCTTTTTTGAAACAAATAACACAATATTCAAAATTCGGCAAACAAATTTAATTTTAGGGATTTCTCTAAATACTTTTACCCATATAATATGAAGTTAGCTTCAAATAGGTACAGGGTTGCCTAAATAATTGGAACTGTACGAGTTTGGCTTTTGCGTTGAAAGTTGTCACTTCATAGAATATATGTTTTTATTCTAATAAATAAAGATAATTTTGAAAGTTTTCGTCTGCGGTTAAATGTAGGTACCTAGTATACTAACAAAATAGAATATATTTACTTTGGTAGCAGAATTAGTAATAAATATATTATATAAAACAAAATATTTCCCTGGGTGTACGAGTTTCGCTTGGAGCTACTGTACATACATACTTCGTTGATGTAAGAAGTTGGTTTGGAAATTTATTCATTCCTATATGAATGATGTCCAAACATTAACATCAACTACCGTTTATTGCCCATTTTATAATATTTTCCACTTTACTATTTAGTGGAAAAATTAAAATTTATTATTTTTATTTTGACAAATGACGTAGCATATAGTTTCTGGCAATTTGACAGTTATGTGGTGAACATTGGTGTAAAATCAGAGTTACCCTTATTTGATCCAAATCAGTTTCGACGCTTTAATGACTGATACGTTGCAGCAACTGTTTCAGATGGTTAACTTTAGTTTAGTTTTAGTTTAGTTTAGTTTATTGGTTTATTTTCGATGGTAGAACAATAAGAATACAATTCTTTTATAGTTCGGAAATCGGAAAAAATAATCAATGTTTGTTTGTCCAATGAATTTTGTACGTTGCATCGAGAAAAAATTTTGAAATAATCACAATTCTTGTCAAAATGAGATACCTAGTGGGGTAACCATTCAATTAATCATTATTCGGTTAATCGATTAATTGTGCTATAAAATTAACCGAACATTTTAATAATTAAATATTTCGATTAACGATTAACTCGAACAAATCAGCGATTAATCGATTAATAAAATATAAGCACGTGTTTATGGCAAGCAGTCCATCTTGAAACACTCCTACAATGTGGCAACTCATATAACAACGATTTACGAATAAATTTCATAACTTTACACACATTTCGAACAGATTCAATAGTTTGTTGAGAGAAAGCGTCGCACAGTGCTTTGGCTCGTAGACATACATAAAAAAATTGTTTCGAAATTGGTTCATTAAATTGGGTGTAATAGTCTGAAGAAATTTCAAGACCCACTGGTCACTTTGTATGGGGGGTAACAAAATACCTGGTCCGATTCTGCTCAAACTATATACAATAAGGATAATAGTCAGAAAATTAAGTTTTGTAAAAATTAATCAATCCAATAGGTTGTTATAGTGTGATATAGTTTCAGAGCGACACTACCCTTTGTATGGGAGGTACCGGAAAGCGTGGCACTTTTGGGTCCAAACTGAGTCTTTTTTTAATTTTGGCTTGGTACCTAAAGTCACTAATTTTCATGTTGCTGATGCAACTACGATTTGTGAATTGTACCTACATGTATTTTATACTTTATAACGAAGTTGCTTTTGTTACGTTTTGTATTGTTTTAATAAATGTGCCTAGTACAATGTTTGAACACAGTTTTCTTTTTTGTTTTATTTTATTCGAATAATGGATTAATCGAATAATTTGATTTCGTTTTGTTAGGTTAATTGTCAGATTGAAATTTACGATTAACGATTAACCGATTAATCAAAAACCCCGATTAATTGGTAGTTACTCTAATACCTACCCTTAATTGTGAGCCCAAGTAAATGCTGGGTGCTTTACAAAAAACAAATGTGCTCCAAGTGCCACAGGCCGTAGGCAACCCTGCTCTACGGTAAAGCTTAGGTTAGTAAAGAACTAACTAAAATGTTGAAAATCGAAAAATTTACCAGGGCGTGTAACTCTACCATTAGTTGTCCAATTTTTATAAACGATGGCTTGCTTTGATCGAGAAAGTCCAAACTTTCTATTTTCTCGATTAATATTTTATATATATTGACAGCTGAAATGCAAAACAACGTAACTACAATACAAATTTGTTTTTACAGAAGGGAAAAACTTTTAAAAATGAAAAAGAATACAGGTTCGGCAGCTATATTTTAGACTTCTGCTCAAGGTAAGACAGTACTTATGGCATGAACCGAGAATATGGGTTCCAAAACTGCAATATTTACCATTTTATAGGCGGTCCGTTTCCGCTCCTGTATAGAAATGATAATTGTAGTTACGTTGTTTTGCATTTCAGCTAACGATACATTTTTTTTTTTCAATTTAAAATCGTGATTTTTGCATACAAATTTTAATTATTTAAATGCCTTTTACGTCAAAACTATTGAACTGATTTTAATACTTTGTATGAAAAGTTTTAGAAAAGATAATTTCTTTTAATTTGAGACCACTCCTGTAAAAGCGTTTGGGAGTTATGCTCCAATAAGCTTTGGCATCTCATAAAAAATTCGAAAACAATATATAAAATCCATAATCAGGTGAAATTTTTTAAAATTCATTTTCGTGTTTAGGAGGCCAAAATCTATAGAGAACAATTATTTACTCTGAAGCAGAATGACTGTAAACTAGTGTTATTGAAAGTTTTTTGAATTTTTCGTGAAAATTTTTTAAATTTATATTGAAGCAAATTTTGTTTTCGTACACAGCAAAAAATAATTTTTCAATTCAATTAAAAAATTCGAAAATTCAAACACAATATTAATTGAAAATCCTGTGATAAAACAAAATTACATGTCAGCTAACATATTTGTAGGTTGTTTATTGGAAAAATATTATTTTTTAATCGATGCAAAATTTCACCCATCTACGAAAATATTTGTACGTTATTTATCAAAAATATTTTCGTTTTTAGTCGATGAAGAATTTGGCATATTAACAAACTAAATTGTATCTCAGTTATCGTATTGTCTTCGAAGTGGATGTGACACAGCGTTGCTTTGGTCAGCGTCTAGCCCGTTACGCCACCGACTGCCTGTACAAACTTATCTCTAAATGAAGTTATGTGGATGTTCGTATCGTATTTACTTCGTTAAAATATTGGAGTATTTCTTATGAATTTTTTTGTTGGTACCATTTATCGATTTTCATTTCAATATTTGAGTAATTTGTCAGTATATCAATGAAAACTGTAATTGAGTGCTGCGATTTTTCACGTACCAATTTTTTTTTGTTAAAATTTTATCTTTATTTTCTGTGAAGTTATTTCAAACCAAAATTTTAAATTACATAGGTATTATGTAATTCATTATCTATCGTTATAGGCCAAAACCCATTACATACATAGTAAAAATTTATTAAAATTTAAATATATAAAAATTTCAATAATATATATATTTATACGGAATACCCCTGGTTTTATTTGATCCCGATAATCCGGATTCTACTAGTTCTAATCTTCTCCTTATTATTTTTGTGAAAATTCCCATATCTTAGGTTCTTGCCGTATCGATAACCATTATTTTCGGGTGTTTGGAGTGATAACACTGTGGTAGTTTTTGACATCCAATTTTTTTTCAGCGTTCTAGTAAATTGTATCGGTTAGAGGCAAGACTACTGAGTTGATCGGTACCCCTGAAATGTCTGTATCAAAGTAGAAAAGTCAAGTATTACAATAGCTTTAATTTATTTTTACACTACTTCTGTATGTAAGCAACAGTTTCGCAGTTAAAAAAAAATATGTGGTGCAATGCCTAGTGTGCGCGGCTCTTGTACATGAGAACGTGGGTGCGATCCCTGCTCTAACCACCTCACATTTTCGTCGACGACGGCCACCTCGCTAAGTGATGACGACACCATCGAGTACTTAGTCATGAAAAAGCTTCTCAAAATACCGTTCGGAATCGGTGTAAAACTTTAGGCCCCCATCAGTGAGTTAAAAATTAGAAAGAGCACTGCTCACTGGTTGTGAGAAGCTCCCCCCAATCCCTTTATGGGATGTAATGGGAAACGGTTTTTAGAAGTAAGGCACTTGCAGAATTTCCAAATTATTTTAAATACTCTCAGCCGATTAAGGACAATATTGCTGATCACGATCTGCTGATCACGATTCGTCATTTGCATTTTTGAGTTTGGATGTCAAGTCATTCCAAAGCTGTTTCTTTACGCAAAAATTGGGTAAAAGAGAGCAACATTTTTTCTCTCTTAGGAGCAAATTAACTTCCTCTTTTTACCAAACCATCCCAAAATTTTTCTTCTGGTAGGTTTGGTAAAATGCCAAACAAATCAGCTGTTTAAAGTCAGCTGTGCAAGATCAACTGTTTTCTTGTTGTGAAAATAAATTACAAATTGTTGGATAAAATAAATTACAATAATTACAATTTTAAACAAATATAACATTAAATGGGGAACTTGGAAAACGTAAGTAAATATTAGCAGCCCAAGATGTATCTATTACAGCTGGAAGCGTTAGAACAGCTGATTTAAATTTTTTCTTGTCGTAGTGGTCCGACCTTGTCAAATATTGTTTATATTAATTCCAAGATCTATCTAGAACAGGTGGTAGCGTTAAAATAGCAGACGAAATTTTTTACATTTCATTGTGGTTGTTGCCGAAAATTACAACAATTCCTCCTGATATAACCTGAAATAAATACATCTTGACAATTTCGATCGACTGAATTTGACAAGGTCGGCTTCTGAAATAAAAACAAAATGCCTTCAATTTCTACTGCTTCTAACTTACTTATTTTGCCATGGAGCAGCCCAACAGTTTCAATAAATTAATATTATGAAAATTTAAACTTTTGACAAATAAATGACATCACAGTTGGACGTTTTGGGTAATAAATGTGGTTTTTGTGTTTCTTTACTTTTGCGCAATTTAGTATTTTTGTAAGAGCATTTTTGGATTACTCTCATTTTACCGAACTTGTGTCCGACCAAATGTGTCCGCCTCATAAACCTAAATAATAATTATTTTCGGCTTGCTAAAATGAATTTTAAATAAACCTGATCTCTGTTTTTGAACCTTTTCCATTTTAATTGAATGCATTTCTGAATATTCTCCAAGATTTAACCCACAATTCTCGCCAAGGCAGGCACATACGGTCGGCAGAGCGTTAGCGAGGCTACTCCATGTGTTTTCCTTAGGCGGGTTTTATGTAAAAACGAAATAAAGAAAAGTGAGTTTTATTGCTGAAAGCAAAATTACCCTTTCATATAAAAAATGGTTTCAATATATTAGAAACTACTCTTTTGCAAACAGAAGATGTAGGACGCGCAGCAAGATGAGGCAATTGATGACTGCATGCCTATCACAATACTCGGAGGTCAGTCGTTTCTTTGTGATTGTCCTGTGAAGTTGAAAGAACGGAAAGGGACTAGGTCACATCGTTGAAAGACGGGGCAACGTACCACCCAAAACAGCGTTTCTTTCTATGTTGTAGGGCTGGTCACTGACAAAGAAGTTGTTCAATGGTCTAAATTTCGTCATCGTCTCCATTTAACCGACAGTAGGCAACGAGTGAAGTCTCCAACATCGCAGTGGTCCGCAATCACTCTAAAAAGCACCCGCTAGCCAGTTTTATTCAGTTGCAGTATGGATTGAGTCCTACTCGAGGCAACTGTCGGCCATATATCCCTTGAAATTCTGTAGTCCACCATTGAAACCACCAGTAGACCATTGAAAAACCTTCTCAAAATACCGTTCGGAACCGGTGTAAAACTGTAGGTCACAATCCGTGAGTATAGAACTAGAAAGCGCACAGCTCACTGGTTGGGGGAAGCTTTCCCCAATTCCTTCATGGGATGTAATTGGAAACCATTTATTTATTTAAAAGCAGATGATTTTCACGACGAATAATTTACTGAGGAAGTTTAGGTGATGGAGTTTGTCATGAAGACGATGAAATTGTAATGGAGTGCTCATATACTGAATATAATCTATTTTCAAAATTCGATGCGACGTTTTCGCCTCAAACAATCCTCTATGATTGGTTGGTTGAAAAGGCTGCAGGAGAGCACGCTGTCTAGCACACTTAGGCTAAAGAAGCCCATTGTGATACCTGCAGTTTCCTCCATAGCAACTATTGACTAGTCGTTCAGCCAATTTGCCCTTTCAATAAATTTGTCTATCAGACCTACATGAATATCCTGTAGGGCTACGGTGCTAACTAGATGTGTTCCGAATATCCTACTTCTCAGTCCTGCCAGAGCAGGGCAACCCAAGAGGTGTTTCGGCGTTTCCTTGTCCTCTTCCACGCAGCGTCTACATATAGTGGAGTTTCTATGTCCCAATATTAGGGCGTGTTTTCCTACAAGACAATGTCCCGTAAGTGTTCCTATCATTGTGGGTAACCTGCCTCTCGGCAAGTTAAGTAGTTGCTTAGATCTCTTCTTGTCCACCTGTGGCCAGAGGACCCTGGCTTGTTTACAAGTTGAAGTAAGTCTCTACTTGTCCTTGAACATATTATCGACCCACTGCCTGATCTGCAAATGGTAAGTAGATATTGGCATACAAACACCTTCTTTTGTCGGAAGAACCTGTGCCGTAGTGCCCTATCTAGCTAACGTATCCGCTACGCAATTGCCTGGAATGTCGCTGTGTCCCGGTACCCAGATAAGCCTGATGTCGAAATACTCTGCCATCACCCTAAGTGATGAGTGGCATTCGTTCGCCGTCAGGGACGTAGCAAACATGGCTTCCAGGGATTTTATGGCAGTCTGTCTGTGTAGATACAATACACATTCTCCGTAGGGTTGTGACACTACTTTTCAGTAGTTCAGCAACCCCAGTATGGCGGTAATTTGCGCCTGAAATACACTGCAGTGATCAGGCAGCTGGAAGGAAATATTTACATTTAGGTCCGGTGAATGAACCCCATAGCCTACTTGCTCGTCCAACTTTGATCCATCCGTGAAAACTCTGATACTACTGGTATCCCATTCCAGTGACTTTCCCAGGTATATTTCCCAGGAAGGAGATATTTACATCTTGGTCAGGTGAATGAACCCCATAGCCTACTTGCTCGTGCAACTTTGATCCATCCGTGAAAAATCTGATACTACTGGTGTCCCCTTCCAGTGATTTTTCCCAGGTATTCCTGTTCGGAATAGAAGTCATTAGATTTGTCGCTGGTAGTAGGTAGGGGATACAGTAGTCCGTTTTTACGGTAATAGAGTTGATCCGATGTCAGGATAGCACTAAGTGCAGTACCTGACGTCGTGCAAATTGCCCAACTAACGCTAATCAGTGCTGATCTTTGCATTTTCATCAAGGAAATCAGAATATATTTCTTTTGGAGGGACCTCCACCAAACTACGATGCCATAGAGAAGTATTGGTCTGACTATTGCCGTATAAATCCACATGGTGATCTTAGGAGGCAGTCCCCAGCGCTTTCCTATCGCCCCTGTACAGCAGTAAATAACAACAGACGCCATTTTTCACCCACTCCTCCACATTCGGTTTCCAAGACAGTTTTCTGTCGAGAATTATCCCCAGATACTTGACCTTTTCCGTCAACTGTAATTGCACCCCATTAACTGACGGCAGTTCAAATGCGGGTATTTTATATTTCCGAGAGAACAAGATAAGCTCGGTTTAAAGTGGGTTAAGTGATAGTACGTTGTTAGCGGTCCAGTTCGAAATCAGACTAAGTAGGCTGGTTGTACGAATGCTAAGTAAATTGAGGTTTCTACCCGTATAGATGATAGCAATATCATCCGCAAAGGCAAAGACCTGGCATTCGCCACTGTCCAATTCAAGAAGCAGTTCATTGACAGAAATTAACCATAATAGAGGAGACAGAACTCCCCCCTGCGGTGTCCCCCTGTTAACGGTCCTATCAATTGTAACACCACCCAATTCAGCTTTGACGGATCTATCCACCAGAAGATTCCCAATTAGGCGTGTCACTGAGCTGTCGACTCCTAGATTCTGTACCGACCTGAAAATCGCCGAAGGTTGAATGTTATTGAAGGCTCAATCGATGTCCAGGAAGGTCCCTAGGGCGAAGACCTTATTTTCAAGAGAGTTATCTATTATGCTGACTATAGAGTGGAGAGCCGTCTCAGTTCAACTCAATAGTAAATTCTGTGGAATATTACTTTGAACATGAATGTCCAATAACCTTTCAAATGCCTTAAGAACAAAGGATGATAGACTGTTTGGTCTAAAGTCCTTTGGTTTGACATGAGAGCATTTGCCCGCTTTCGGGACGAAACCCACTTTGGTTTGCTTCCAAATACTAGGAATGACTCCCAGCGTAAGGCAGCCCCCTGAAGATTGCCTCCAACCAACTACAAGATAGGTATAGTGCCTCATGTAGTTGCTCGGGATTTATCCCGTCAGGTCCGGCTGATTTATAGGGCTTAAAGTATCTAATGGCCCATATCAGATTCTTTCTGCTCACTATTGAGCGAACTTTTTCTAAGCTAGGTGAGTTTCCGCCTAGCTCTTCTGGCTGATGACCAGCATTCCTGTCATCGTTGGGAAAGTGGGTATCCAGGAGAACCCCAAGAGACTCTTCAGACGAATACGTCCATGTTCCATCGTCTTTCATTAAGAACCCCGCACACGGTATGTTTTTAGCGTGCACGCATCTTCAGCATGCAGTCTGGTTGGTTCCCTCAAAGGATTCACAGAAGTTTCGCCAGGATTTCCGTTTGGCCTTCTTGATTTTACCTTTATATAGATTAAGACTAATCTTGTAAACGTCCCAATCCCTTTGGTCGCCGCTCTTTTTGGCCTTGTTGAAAAGCAGCCTAATGGACGATCTTAGATCCTGAAGCTCAGCGTTCCACCAATGAGGTTTTTTGTTACCCTTGGCAGCATTATAACCACTGGTCTTACAGGACTCATTGAGGGCGTTCCTGCACGCATCAGTAAATTTGCCAACTAGTTCTTTCAGCTCTGGCACATTAGTCGGAATATTCGGATGGTAAGCTAAGAGTTTCCTTAGGCGCCCACGATAGGCGTTCCAGTCCGTTTTCCTATAATTTTTAACTTCCTGTTTCAGAGGTTCGATATTTATGTGGAACTGTAGATATTTATGATCAGAAAATGAGTGATCAGAAAGTACGCTCCAATCGGATACAGTTACATAGTCGTAGCTAAGTAGTAAAGTTAGGTCTAGTACTTCCCTCCTAACCGAAGTTATAAAGGCCGGTTCCTCGCTTCTATTACATATAGTCAAGGATTCGCTTATAATGAAATTAAAAAGAGACTCACCTCGATCATTGGTGCCGGTGCCTATAATGACGCTATAATTCTGTCTTTTTGCCTCCGATACAATATCCCTGACGCACTTCGGAGGGGGAGATTCAGTATGGTCGTGCGCCATGTACGATGAAACTAGCCAGATGTCCCGCTGGCCGTTTTCCAGCGAGAGACTGATTGGGGTTGTATCGCTAAAATTCTCCAATAAAAGAGCATTGAATTTGTTTTTAATGAGTATGGAAGATCTTGGCCTACCTGGGGTTGATAGGACGAAGGTCCTGTATCCATTGCACCTTATACCACATACATATACGATCATAGCCCGTCCATGGTTCTTCTATCAGGGCCACATCAGCTCCACCCTTCGCAAGACGGAGAAAGAGGTTGGCAGATGCTGACTTACTGCGATGAAGATTTATCTGCAGGACTTCCATCATCTACAGGATCTTCAACTCCCGGTACCTCTATTTCGGTTGTCTCGTGATCACCGTCGCTAGTGATGGACAGGTCGATGATGCTGGCACTGTCGTCATCCAGTAGTGCTTCTTCAGCATCTACCGCCGTTTCAGAAAGCTTTCCAGCATTTACATCTGTGACATCCGACTTCGACTCGGCCAGTTTGCCCCCCTGCGTATCCACTTTGTATACCCTGAGTGGTACACTCATGAACCTAAACCGAATTTGGTCATTGGACTCCTCTGGGGGTTTTAAGGAATCCTGGTCTAGCACCAAAACTACCTGTCGCGAGGTCCCTACAGGGTCCTCAACCTTGACCACCTCCCTATCCTTTGCAGGAATGGAGGGATTGCAGTGGTTGATTATCTTTAGGATCTCCAGTGGGTCAGTAATTGAATTTGATGGGACCCAAACCCTAGCGCTTGGTCTAGATGGTATATCCTTCCTATCCACGGCTCATGACGGACTTATACATATATACCACCTACCCGACTCATGGCGGACTTATACAATCGAGCTGCTCGTTCATCAGAGCAGCCGATAAGTTTAATACTTCCCTGGAACCATCCCGGGTCTTCGCAGATTGGCACAGGACCAGGGTTGTCGTTAACGATGTCCATGAACACCGTAAGAAGGGCTCCTTCTACAAGGCGC
Source organism: Phaonia tiefii (assembly GCA_963931995.1). NCBI lineage: Eukaryota > Metazoa > Arthropoda > Insecta > Diptera > Muscidae > Phaonia > Phaonia tiefii. Next base: position 140,998,782 of record OZ008368.1, read on the forward strand.
CATTTATCCTTGGGGATACGTCCATCCTGGGAACCTTCATCCAAGCCGCCAATGATTATCCTCTATAAAAATAACAAATTAAAACAGAAGGGAAAATGTGAAAAATCCGTTTTTTTGTTGTTGTTTGGATGCAAATATAAAGTGTTTGTAGCTTGTCGCAAATACTACACATTGTGTTTGCTAATCAATATTACATGTTGGAGACGCAATGACTAATAGGTTATAATATATGTTTCTGTGGCCCAAATGTGGTTTTGTTTGTTGACAACTGCTGAAAAGAAAAATGTGACGCAACAAAGAAACAAAATGGCAGTAGGTCTTCAGTTCATGAAAACAATGCTTGCAAACATATACATGGTTCCGTGCAATATGTTGCTGTTGCCGTTTTTTAGCGTTTATTTGTGTATACAGAAAACGGCGAAATTAATTTAAAAGTTAATAATTTTGTGATTTGCCCCCTTTTAAATTATAAAAAATGATAGGAACTTATATATTTGGCCATGACTATGGTTATACTGGTGATGCTAATTTAATATTTGACATTGCGGTAAATATTTAGTTGAAGATTAACAAATGAATTTAAACAAAATTAAAGAGCTGTTTGTAGTAATACGTATTTTGTAAATATTCGATTCTATTGTAAAAATTCGATTGCAGCGGAAATCAGCGAAAATTACCTTTGACCTCTCAGTGGACATAATCGAATCATTTAAGAGCAATTTTTAATATATATTAAGCCCAAATAATGTGATAAAATGTTGTTAGTTTCTTTAGAAGGTATTTAAAATTATATGAGTAAAATTTAGCCAATTGGTCTAGTAGACCTGGAGTGCTCACAATCGTCAAAATGGAAGTATGGTAAGACCAGTTTCTTGTGTTTTCATTTGAAGGTAAATTTTGTGCGGTTTCATATGGATTTACCCAACTATTGTATTTTGTTTGTCAATTTGCAGACACATGTGTTTGAATTCTCCAAATCTGACAGTTTTGATTACAAGCGGGGATGAGTATCCGATTTCTCTCCAATTAACGAAAGTTTAATTTAATTTTTCTCATCGCAAATCGTCCCACTTGATCTGATAGTGTAGCGTTCTTGGTCCGATTTCAGGTGTAATATCATGAAAACTAGGTAACGAATCGTATTTTTTTATATTGATTGATGTATTTATTAAATGTATAATAATAAAAAAAAATTACTGTTTGCTTTGTGTTTCTCCAGGTAAATCACTATTTTTCAACTTTGACGGAAAATGAAAAAAATCTGTATTTTTCTATATTGGCCATATTTTCAAAATATATCCTTTGATTGTTCCTTTACATAATTCAAAAGGTTTTATCTGCCTCTAGGCGCCATTTTGGCTTCTAGAGGTAAAAAAGTCAAGGTTCCAGAAATTGTATGGCATGCATCCCTTGCATATTCAATACATATGTTCGTGGAAAACCATTGTGCTACGCCTACGCTATTGTTTTTTTTTTAACAGGTACATTTTTAGGCATGGTAGCATAACCCATTTTATAAACTCCTAATCCAAAAGGTACCTATCAGGTAATAGATTACACTACACAGAAAAAAATTCTATGATATCGGACAATGTCGCGTCCGATTTCAATGATTTTTTTTGTAATTTTCAGTCATAGAAATAGTTTATCTGATGTAACAAAACAAAATTTGTTATTTTTCATCCTACAGTTATTGTTAAAACTTCACACTAATTTGTTAGTTTCAAGAAAAAATTTGTAAATATTACAAATCTTTAATTCTTATTTTCAAAGAATTCTATTTGTCAATCTTTGATTCAACAAAAACATTCCTTGGTTTAATTCATTTTATGTAGTGATTGATTAACGAATTAGGACTATTATTCATAAATTTTGAAAATTCAACGAATAACAAAAATAAAGTTAGTCAAATTAAAGAAATATTTCTGGCTTTTAGAAAAAAATTTCTCTGTATTGATGAAAGAAATTGGTAAAAATCGCTCAATTATTTCCTACAATTTTCAAGTGTTTAAACTTAATTTAAACTTAATTTGCTTTCTGGAATATTTTGGAGCAAATATTGCCGTTTTTAAATTGAATTTTATGACAGATTGCGTTAGTTTTTAGTTAATGTATGAGAGATTCATACTACAGGCGTACAAGGTCAGAAGCATTTTTCTAATTGAAAAATGTTTGGGTTTTGTTTGACTAATAGACAACTCAGTTGAACACACTCACTGGCATGACTCCGTGACAAGTTCGTCATCAGATGCCTAACTACTGTGCGTTAATTGATACCATCGGTTGATCATCAACCGTGTATATACAAATTGAATTATGCAATTTACATATCGTCGCTTATCTTCCTTAACCACGTAAGCGCCATCAACTCATTTCTCATAAAACGAAAAAAACTTAATACGTTTTGAAATATTGTTTTTAAAACAAAATTTTTTTCTACAAAACATGGCTTTGCTACTCTATGAAGAGTTTCGAAATATTTTTTTAAAAAATTTTGAACTTACATGTAACTGTAGCCAATTTTGTCGCTTACGTGTTTTTGACGCAAACACTAATTTGCAAAATTTGTCGCTTACGAGGTTTTTGTAAAAGTGAAAAAACATAAATTTCTGTGTGTTAATTAACATTTATTCTTATAATTAAAAAAAAAAAAGTATTCTCTTAAAATAATAGCGAAAACTCTTAAATATATAATGTATACAAAGAAACTTATAATGAAATTCACTCTTAAGCTATTAAAAAATTCTAAATAATAAAAAATTAAACAAAAAAATTCAAAAATTGTTATGGTAAATAAAAAAAGTTTTCTTAAACTGATAAAACTTAAAAAAAGTTAACATATACTACTTTTTGATATTATTACCAAGTTGTTCGAAAAAGGGCCAACTATTTCGCGGCATTACTTTTTTCAAACTGATTAAGTCGTCATATTTTTGCTTTTGAATACCAAGGGAGCTTTTATAAAGTGGAGGCAAAGTTATGTTGAGATCTACATAATTTTTTTCATGGGGAGATAAAACAAATTCATCATTATAATTCAATTTGTAGTACATGCCATGTTTATTATATTTTAAACACTTAATGTCAATCACTTGCGGATCACCTGTTTTTCTTCCAGGTCTTATGGATCGATAAAATGTAAGCTTTTTAAAATCTTTGAAAAAACAATGTTCTACATAATGAACATTGTAAGGGGACGGAATAACTCTGGCGTTTTCTATTAGCTGAACAAAATCTGTTGGAACAAAAAGTTCTTTATTCTTTTTCTTTCTTTCGATCAGTGAATGCACCGAATCGCATTCCATTTGTGTATGGCCTACGCACAAATACTTTTGAAAAATGTCAACATGATTTCTTGAAGCGATCAGCTGTAAAGTATTAGCTAACGTGGTATTTCTATTTTGAGCGCCACAGCCATCACTATATAAGACTGTAGGCAAAGAAAGATTTACGTAATTTTGAAAAAAATCAAAAATACATGAAGCAAATATATTTGAATCCATAGCCCCTTCACCTTCATGCCATACATAACAATGCACTTCCAAGCTTGCAGTATTGAAAATTGTGAACTGGTGTACTGCTAGCTTTTGTTTAAAGTATATACCCCGGCAGGAATTTGCGGTAGCAATTGGACGGCTTGGACGTCGAGTGTGAACATATTTATTTCATTATTCTTGGCTCTTTTTTTGTCCTTAGACTTTTCTTCTCTAGCTTGTCTTTTTTCAAGAATATGTTTCTCATAGCGCTCTTTTTCAATATTTCCCTTTTTGTGAGCAAAACATAAGTCACACTGGTCTTTCTTTGGTTTAAAAAGGCCAATGTTTAGTGAATGAACAGCTTTTAAAAATGTACTATAACAAGCTTTTGCTTCAGAAGCGTCATCATTATTTAAGTGGTTTTCGTAAACCCTGTAAATTTCTTTAACTGACGCATAGGTCAAGTCAAAATATTGTCTGTTTGTAGAAGCTCTGCAGTAATGGCTTTCCATTTTTGGCAGGCTTTGAGATTTTCTTGTTTTTTCGCTTTCTTGTCTCAAGAGGTATACTATATTTGTTAACGTTAAGAACCCAATTCCTAACACTCCATTCATTAAGCCCAAAAGTGTTGAGAAACATCTTCTTGCAAACGGGAACTATTTATTGATGTGTTAACATCTATACGCGCGCCTCTAGGGCAGTAAACTATCAGCTTAATACATACGCAAGTGTTAGGTTTGTAAGAGTAAATCATCGTTTGTTTGTTCGTAGCTTGGCAGTCGGTATTGAAAGTGATTATTGGGCGATTTTCATATAATTTTCCCACGCGATTTTCTCCGGAAATTCATAGCCGATTTTATTAATTTTTGGATTAAAAAGCTAGTGCGGGTTTCGACGAAGAGTTTAGGCCAAAAATTAAGGCGATCCGATATCGGCGAGCCGAGATTTAAGTGTTTTAATTTGGAGTAATATTAAAAAAGTGTTTTATGTTGATCTTCGGTTTTGTCTTATCATCGTTAGTTTGTTCGTTGCTTGGCAGTCGGTATTGAAAGTGATTATTGGGAGATTTTCATATAATTTTCCCACGCGATTTTCTCTGGAAATTCATAGCCGATTTTATTAATTTTTGGATTAAAAAGCTAGTGCTGGTTTCGACGAAGAGTTTAGGCCAAAAATTAAGGCGATCCGATATCGGCGAGCCGAGATTGAAGTGTTTTAATTTGGAGTATTAATTTGAGTAATATTAAAAAAGTATTTTATGTTGACCTTCGGTTATATCGTACGAATATAACAATGTATGTATGTATGTACAAGTGTCTGTTGCTTTGCATTCTTTGACTTTTGTGGGAATAAAACAAAAAGTATTGAGCAAGAAAATAATGACACATGTGCTTGCACTGGGTCTTTAAATAATTTTAAGTACATATTAATATTATTTAACTGTAACGTCATCATATGATTGAACGCTGTTTTTTATTTTCCAATGTAACATTTACGAATGTGTTCATAGAAATCGAACAGGTACCGTGTAGCAAAAAGGTGTTAACACATCGCCCGTGAGTTCGAACACTCATTGGATTTTTTTTTGTTTTCAATCTTTAGGTTATAATGAAGAGTACAAGAACGTTTTTGTGTTTCACTATGGGTTCGTCGACGGCGCACATTTGTTTTTTTTTACTAAATTGCTTATTAACACTTTCCTTTGAGCCCAAGAAATTTGTTTCCAAAACGAATAAAAAATTTCTTTCCTCTGGTATTCGGTAATACTGCCACAGCTTTTTCTGCAATTTTGGCCATCACATGCTGCTTTAAATTTTCTCTTCTCACGCTTAATTTTGGTGCGAACCTTGCCATCCACAGTTTCGTTGCTAAAATATTCTTTGCCCCGAAGTCGAAATATTTTATTTCTATTTTTATCCCACATTTCTGGTTTGCTTTGCCCTTTTCTTCTTTTGCTTTTTGTTACAACTCCGGACTGCTCATCTAAAGTAGTATCATGAAATATTTCTTCAGCATCTGACAACGATGATTCTGAAGACGGGTGGAAAGAGCTTCCTGAGTATTCAAAGGCACTTTCGAAGCTAAGAGTTGGTGAATTGCTGATTGGTAATACGAAGTGACCTGTTCGTTCGTCTAAGACCAATCCATGATGGTATTGGAAATCGCTTTCAGTGACTTTCGCTGAGCTCTCAAAGAGTCCAGTTAATTCGTCTAGAATTTTTTCCTCCATACTAGAATGCAATAAAACAATTTACAACCAATGATCTCCGAAAAAATTTTATTAATAAAATATTTCTTAAAACAAATTTTTTTGACGTCGAACGTTTAATATCACAATTATTTCTTACTTACTCTTATTAAAATCACTTAGATCACAACGAACACCAATAATTAATGAGGCAACAGCAAACATTAGCAAACGAATGATTACCACAATTAGTAAAACATGTTTTAAAATGTTTCTTTTCTTTCTATTCACTTTCCTTTTGTCTTTCCTTCTGTTTGCATTTTCTTAATTTCTATTTTTTCTTTCTTTTTCTTTTTCTTTTCTCATTCTTTTTTTTCTTTCTTTTTCATTCATGCGTTCATTCTTCCATTTTGCAGTTTCTTTCTTATTGCATTTTGATAGCAATAAGGTGCATAATTGTGACTGATTTGGTATTTAACATAGTAAGGGCTCTATTAATTCACGAATTTTTCGTACGACAGGCAAGAGGTGGAGAATGTAATTAAAACGCAACCAGTGCTAAGGTGTAACCGAAATGGTGCCAAAACTTTTGAATGCACTACAAAATAAATTCAGATTTTTTAAATATTTTAAATTTAACGGATAAATAGTATTTGAGTTACTCGACGAAAAGTGTCGTTTTTAAAGAAGTAACTGACTTTGAGCTCCTGGCACCGCACCAAAAATGCTCCAATTACCCTGAAACTTACCAGGCTTTTTTTGTATCTCAAAAACAACTAATTTGGTGGGTGAGACTTTCAAATTTCCCACTTTAAATATAAAAAATATTATATTTTCATGCAAATGTCATTTCGTATGGCGCTTACGAGGTTTTTTAAATGACTTTAATTTTTTTTTTCCATACAAAGTAGTCAAGATGTGAATGCAATCGGGTGGTAAATGTTATTTTCTACCATAAAAACCAAAAAAGTCAATTTCGAAAAAATGGCGCTTACGTGGTTAAGAAAGATACGCGACGATATGCGAATTAGTATCGATCGAAGATTTAAGTAACATCAAAAACAAAATTCTCTAGTAGGCTGTGACTTCATAATGAACTCATCAGAATGTTTTAGAAAATCATATATTTCGACATAAAATTTCAAGAAATATGCGGTGCTTAAAAATTCTTAAGTTTGAATTGATTTTACTAATTCATTAACGAAGTTTTTTATTTGAACTAATTGTGACACATTTAGCTGATTAAATTTGAAATAATTTCCAAATCTAGAAAACAAAGTATTTTTATTTCAAGAATTTTTTCTTAAATTTAAAGAAATGAATATTTGAATTCCACAAATTTTAGTCATAAAATTGTAACTATTTGATTTTACCAATTCTGTTTTTTCCGTGTATATATTGCAAAATAAGCATAATCCGTGGATTAGTCTACGACTGAAAGTTGCGCATCATGTACTGAAAACATGGCGTTGAACAATTTAAAATTACCTTTTCGCGGAAGCTGCTTTAGAAGAACTCGATAGTTTATACGCAAATATTGAGAGAAGCGAACGTATAAAAAATACTTAAGTTGTATTTATAGTTGACCTTTCCTATTATTATGATTTTCAATTTTAGTATCGGTTTGTCAATCAATAAATTTGTCAATTGCATGTCTGTAAATTTGTGCACATTGGTCCGTATCGCGCTTGTAGTAGTCTTTTCTCAGATGGAACGACACTAATATGCAGCATTTCCTGTTAGAATTTTCACTTCGTCAAAGTTTGGCCTGTGTCCAGTTAACGTACAGTGGGCTGCGAGTGCTGTTTTTGTGTTCCAAAGGCTTATAATGTGCTTTTTGGTCCGATTTATGTGATGAAATTCTCGTCTTCAGTTTATTCCTTGTAGTACCCACATATACCTTCTGGCATATGTTGGTTTTGTCTCCGTTGCATTTGATTTCGTACCAAACATCTGCAATGAATGTCTTGAAACTGTTTTCAACACATTCAGTTGAATATGGTAGTGTAATTTACTCTCTGCTTTGCCAAACAAATGAATGGAAGAACCGTTACCAATACAAATAAGAAAAGTGTGCATGTTTCGCACAAAAAATCAACACAAAAATGTAGTATTTCAGTGTACACTGTCATATCAGACGAAATGTGCCCGTTTTTTGTCTTATCGTGTTGTGTTGTTTAATTGATAGAGCATATAATGTATGTACTTACTATGTGTAGGTAATAATAGGCATATTAATATAATTTTCTTATTTTTTAATAAAAGTTTTCGTATTATACTTGTACTCTGCATTCCGAATTGTTGTGAAAGTGAAATTTTTTCACAAAAATGGCGTTAACGTTATTTTCACAAGACATTTTGTGAAATTGTTTCACAATAAAAATTTTGCGAAAGTAAAAGTAAATAACATTTTCTGTATCAAAAATACAAACTAGGTAAAAAAAAAAAAATTAACTTAGGTGTTCAAAAGTAACAGTTTCACAAGTATTAATTCACAAAAAGTCATTAAACAAAATTATCTAAAAATGTTGGCATTTCTATTCTGTTGTCATTCCACATTTATACCATTTTATGCAAATCAGCCATGTATTGGATGTCCGAAAATCCAAAGTTGCCAGATCCATAGATTAAAGAAATTCAACAATCAGTTTATTTATTTTTAGAGTTATATCGCAAATATATCAACGTATAAACACGACAGTATATGTAAGACAAGAATGAAAAACTATTATTTCCTAAATTCTATTCTTTTAAATGAGTAAAATTTATAATTATTCACTCAAAGTCTAAGGCTTACTTTTTGAGTGGAAAATCATCTTTGATCAACGATCAAACAGTATTCAAACTCTGAATTCATATTTTAGGTTAATAGTTGATTGCTGTTTAAACAGCCAAAGTTGGGCATTTAAACTATGATCAAGTGACCATATGATTTTGACAGAAAACAATAAGAAGAACATACACAAAGCTTCTTTAATTGCACTGAGAAACTATTTTCGTATTTAAAGTCAGATCAAACATAAAACAAAATCAACTGAATACCAATTTAAATAGCCAGTCAAAAATTCGGCCTAAGTGAGTAAAATTGGCAACTCTTTCATGTGTCATTTTGTTTTGTTTGTTTTTTGGCGCACATATGCAAGTAATAATTTGGAAGTAATAAACAAGAAAGTTGCCATGAAGAAATGTAGTATGTATTTTGAAAAACTTTATGTTTATGAATAATTATTTATATTATATTTGTGTTTACAGGGAAACAAGATAATATGTCAGGAAGATATTCAATAACCGTTCTGTTGGTTTTTGTCTTCCTTCCTTTCTGTCAACATGTGTTTTGCAATTCAACAGTGTAAAAACGGCCACGAAAAAAGTAAGTTCGAAAAGTGAAATCTCAGAACACCAAACTCGAATACTTGTGAATTTAAAATGCGTTGTGAAATAAATACGAATCAGAATGCAGCACATGGGTGATAATACAATATTTTGTTATTATTCTAAAAATTTTACATACGTAAGTCCAGCTCGCATATATGACATCTACATGTAATTACCTTCTGTTTGCTTACTGATTGATATGTCTTATGAATTCAGTGAGTACAGTACGGTCATAGACTAATTACAATACTAGACTTAACATTTCTCTCAGCAAATTTATGACATTTGGCCTGGTGTAGTATGAACGTTGGATGTTGAAAAGAATTGCTTTACTAATACCAGATAGAGGCAATGGTTCAAAAAACGAACAAAATAACAACAACGGCATTTCACACAAAAGTGTGTTAAAATTATATATTATATAAAAAACACAAATGTCTGCTAACAATAACAGTCAATAAAAAAGTTTAAAACACATTTAAATTTCGCAGTTTTTCATCAAAACGACATGAACAATTAAAGTCAGAAGTTATTGTATCTCTCTCTATCACACCGACCGCACCACGGAGAGTGTGAAAGGAAAACTCAGATGAGTTAAATATTCTCTCTAGTAAGATTTACTCTATGAGTACGGTAGGCTTCGACTTCAGTAGTGTGCATATTTCATTTTGAAGAAGCAACACGAGGAGAATGAATAAAATAAACACACAAGCAGAGATCATCTCTTGGTTTCAAAAACTAAGCAGTGTCAATTTTCAACTTTGACTTTGGGATCACTCAGTTGTGTTGTTACTTGAGTGAAAACTACAGTAGTTCAGTGTGCAGTGAAGAGAGTGCAATACTGTAGACAAAGAAATGAATGTGTAATAACCCGTAAATAATGATATTTAACAACAATGGTTTTTCTTTATTGGTTATTTTATTTTAGTTCTTTTATTTTACTTTATTAAGGAAGGCACAAACACTACATATTAGTAACGTAATTCTAGTGATCCAACGATAGAACAAGAACAACCTTTTTCTTCTACAACCATCGTTGCCACCCGTTCTCAGTTCCTGTCAGTCTAGCTCGCGTTGCCACATCCCTCCTATTTTCTTTAGCTTCAGTTTTATCCCAGGACCTCCTGCTTGGGCCACAGCCGCCGTTGAACCATCTATACTACCCGGTGTCGTGCTATCGACCGATGCTGATAACCGTGAAGGATCCGAGGCTCGTGGAGAGGCTCCATCGTCAGAAGTCGATGGCGAAACCCGTGCCGAATCCAAGGTTTGCGACGTTGCTTCTTCAGGAATTGTAGATGACGTTATCTTCTTCACATGGCTGATGTTTCTCTTAAACGTCTTTCCGTTACCAACGATTTCCACTTCGTTTCCCCTTCTGTGTATTACCTCATATTCGGTCACATCGAAATTTGTAGTTAGCTTATGCGGGAACACAACGTTTTTTAGCAGCACTTTATCTCCCACAGCTATGACCGACTCTTTCGCTTTCCGTCTTTAGTCTCCTCTTTCCTTTCCCCTTTGTTTGTTTATGCCATCCAAATCCCTTGCTGACGAGTCAATCATGTCCTCAGTTATGTCCTGAATACCAGGTATTTTGTCCCGTATAACTCGGTTGAACATTAGCTCAGATGGAGGTGATCCTGTCGTTCCATGAGGTGTTACATTATATGTACATCAAAATAAACTTTTGTAGTTCTTGTTTGTAATTACTTTTGTTAACGCAGGCAATTTTCAGTCGTTTTACCAGGGATTTGTTCATATTTTACACCTCTCCATTGGCTTGCGGCTAGTAAGGTGGTGTCGTGATCTGTGAGATGTTGTTCATTTTACAAAAGTTTTTAAATTCCGAGCTTACGTACTGTCTGCCATTGTCTGTCCTCAAAGATTTAGGCAAGCCAAGTCTGCAAAATATCTCTTCCATGGCCTTTATGATTGTCTCGAATGATATGTTTCTTAGAAACACTACCTCCTGGTACCGCGAATAGTAGTCTATTAATACTAACAGTACTATTCTCGACCGAGTGGCAAGCGTATTTGTCTTGATAGTAAATACATTTGTGACAAGAACTTCAATTTGCTATTCTGGATGTCAAATGAAAGCTCTTTTTGACAATAAAAATGTTGTGTAAATAAACAGCAAAAATTAGAAAATTGTCTATATCTCGCAAACGGAGTGCCCAAACGAAAAATTAGCCAATTTATAACGGTTTCCAGGGATTTTAGAAAAGTTGGTTCAATGCATATGTTAAAAAGATTTGGCAATTTTGTTTTCTAAAACCTTGGAAACACGGAAATATGCTTAATTTGTTGTTTGGACTCTCCGTTTAAAAGAATATTTTTATGTAGCCATTTTTCTAATTGGTAATAAGTAGGGATGGGATTTCCATGCCCCCCCCCCAACTATGTCATGGTAAATTAGGGTTATTTGAGTCCCCAGATGACGCACCACAAAACCACAAAGTCGAGCATAAAAATGTTCCAATGATATTATTTTTAAAACAAAAAAGCTTTATAGCCTGTTTTTGTAACTTAATTTTTGATCATTCGTACGCCAAATGACTGGTTTTTGTACGCTTTGTTTTGAGTGAAACGAAAAGAGCTTTCGTTTTGCTTAAAAAATTTGGTTCAGCGAAATCAAACACGAACGAAACAAAACGTCAGAGTAGACAATCAGAAAATATCAATCGTTTAGTTTGTTTACGAATGTGTAAGTAGCGACAACAATCGCTCTGCACACAATCAATAAATGTCTTCGGTTAGTGAGTTGTGTAAATACACACCGCAGTGGCTTAACGGGCTAGACGCTGCTGAAGATGATGCTTCACAAACATCGAAACGATCGTCCAGCGAATGTGAGTTCGAATCCCACTCGCGGCATTTACATTTTTTTCACTAACCGGAGAAAACATGATCTCTTACAGCCTTAAAGGAAATTACAACTTTAAACATAACCAGGATCTAAAACAACTAAATTTAAAAAAGTTTCTTTACGATTTACAAGAAAATTAATTAAAATTGTTGTTTAGTATGGATATTTCTAACAAAAAAGTCGCTACACGTCGCCCCAAATGCCATGGATGCAATCATTTTAAAAACACTAATTACCTCACTTAACAACTTTAATTTTTCCCACTTTTCTTCTGGCAATTTGTTGGTTGTTTATTTGATTTTGTCTGCAATCAGCTGCTTCCAATTAAACAGCTGATAGAGCAGTGTTGCCTGCAGTTTGCTAAATTTTGGTATTTTCCAATAGAAAGAGCTTTTAAAATCAACAAGAATAACTCATTGGCAACAATGTACTTTGACATAAGGGCAGCTAGTAAATGAGCTTTCACTCCCAGATGAAAATGGAACAAAAACTCAAATATAAACTTGATCGCCTGGGTAGCAATCGCACGTCTGCTTAAACAAAAAAGTTCGCTGAACAGGCTATTAAACTTGTCACAGCAATTCCAGAATAGGTAATTGAAATGCCAATGACAAGAATTCAGTGACAATAAACTCATGAATGACGGTTGTCATGAATTCGAGAATAGCACTGTAAGACGTATTCGTTGTTTGGCAATGGCCCCAATAAATCCGTTGCCACACATTGCCTGGGACCATTAGGAAACGGATGCCTCTGCATCGGCGCCGGACTCGATACCTGTGAAACAAGCAAAAAGTCATGACAGTTCTTAACGAACTTTTCAGCATCCCTATCTATCAGCGGCCACCAGACTTTAGCTCTTAGTCTACGTTTCATAGATGACTCTCCTGGATGTCCTTCGTGTGCTAATTCAAGGACATTATTTCGCAGCGAATTCGGTATATCAATGCGGGTGCCTCGAAGAAGAATGCTGCCAATCGTCGAGAGCTCAAAACGGAATGGACAATAGATATTCGATTTGTCCAAATCCCAGGACTCGTTTCTAACATAAATAAATAAATAAATGGTTTCCCATTACATCCCATGAAGGGACTGGGGAGAACTTCTCACAATCACTGAGCTGTGCCCTTTCCAGTTTTTCACTCACTGATTGGGACCTACAGTTTTATACCGATTCCGAACGGTAATTTGAGAAGCTTTTTCATGGCTAGATACTCGATAGTGTCGCCGTCACTATGCGAGGTGACCGCCGCCGAAAGAAATTTTAAGGTGGTCAGAGCCCAGGTTCGAACCCAGGATCTCATTTACAAGAGCCGCGCACACTAACCATTGCACCACCGACGGCCACAACATGCTTTATATTATTGCAGATTTCTTCATCATCCGCACTTCTTTTCGCTATGACAGTGATCGTTAGAGGCATTGGGGCCGACTTTGATACAATTTGAAGAATGTTCTCCTCACAATTTCCGTCAAACGAGCTGGTATTCGAGATTTTGCACAGCGTAGACACCGAATCAGCAATAATCTCCTTCCCAGTACGATAAATTACTTTAAACTTGAATGATTGTAACCGTAATAACCATCATTCTATCCTGGCTGGTGGCTTAGATGTTGGCTTAAATATGGACTCCAATGGTTTGTGGTCTGTTACCAATCCGAATTCCAGTCCCGCTAGGTAGTAATAAAATTTTTCTAATAGCCCAGACCAGAGCCAAACTTTCCTTTTCGGTCTGGGAGTATCTTTTTTCCACGTCGGACAAGGACGATATTATTTTAGGATCGTCATTGTAGTCAAATTGGATTAGGACTGCGCCCAAGGCAACTGGGCTAGCGTCTGCTACCACTCGAATCCTTTTCTTTGGGTCAAAATAAGCCAAGTTAGGAATTTGAGACAGTTGATATTTAAGTTGTCGGTTGTTCCTGACTAGGCCCCCATACAAATTTTGTGTCCAGTTTCAACAGGATCCTCAATGGTTCGGTGACATCGGCCAAGTCAGGGATAAATTTCCCCACGTATGTAATTAGACCCAAAAAACTCCTAGTTTCTTCCGTAGTACTCGGGGCTCGAAATTCCGTAATCACCTTAACCTTCTCAGGATCCGCCGTGAAGCCTTTATTAGAAAGAACGTGTTCTAAAAATGTTAACTGTTGGGTTTTCCAAACACATTTGCTCTCATTGAGTACAATGTCGTTTTCTTTGAACACATGGAGTACTTTTTCAACAGCTTTGTCATGCTCCTCCTCAAATGGAGCGACTTATTATTTTTCTTCACTGAAGCGACTATCTCCTCCGATGCCAGGTAAAGCTTAAACGACCGAAACCATTTTTCCTACTCCACTCGAAGTAGCGCTTTGTCTATTATATCGCAGAGAAATGGTTTTATGTCGGACATTGTTATTCCAAAATAAAAGCGAAGAAAAAGAAGAAGAGAAAACGAAAAGAAGAAAAAATGTCTGGAAAGAAAAACTCTTAATCTAGGTATCACACAATTTAATGTGCCTTGTCAACGTACCCATGCACAATTGAATGTGCTGCCAATTTCACAATTTAATGTGACACAAATTTCACAATTCAATGTGACACCACTTCCACAATTGAATGTGACTCCAAATCCACAATTTAATGTGCTGTCCTTCCGATCAGAAAATTGATCCAATTTAGTGGAATCGCCTAGAAAAAGAAAAACACACACACACACACGCATGCACAGCCTTTACCATAGAGTAATCTCAGACTAGAGAGAATATTTGGCTCATCTGACGTTTCCTTTCACACTCTTCGTGATGCGGTCGGTGTGATAGAGAGATGTTTGACAAAAATGGGATATACACCAGGTGGAATTACAATAACTTCTTGCTTAATTTTCATGCCATTTTGGTGAAAAACTGTGAAATTTAAATGTGTTTTAAATTTTTTTATTGACTGTTATTGTTAGCATACATTTGTGTTGTATTTAACACAATAATTTTAACACACAAAACGAAATGGCGTTGTTGTTATTTTGTTCGTTGTTTTGAACCATTGCCTCTATCTGGTATTACTAAAGCAATTCTTTTCAACATCAAACGTAAATATCACACCAGGCCTAATGTCATAAATTTGGTGGGAGAACTAGTAGATCTACTATAAGTATTAATCTATGGCCTTTACACGATGCCATTTTTTAACCATGCAATTTGCGTTTGTTGATAAGGGGTGTAGAGAAGCAAGAAGGGAGGAAAAAATGGCACGACGCGCCACCGCACCGGGTTTCATGAAATTTTATTGCAATTCTCTTTGTGCTCGTTCCGCATTTGTTATCATTTTGACATTTGATGTTATTGTTTCTTTCATTCTAGTTTTTCGTGTGTTGTGTTACATTGTTAGAGGTTACGTGAAATAATTTAAAAGAAGTTAAAAAAAAGAAAAAGAAAGTTAAACATAAAAATTAATTAAAAATAATAAAGAACAATTTAATTTTTTCCTTCGAAAAAGCAATTTTTAGACTTATGGAGAAAAAAAGAGAGATGTCAGAAAAAATGGCAAGGACTAATATCATGAGATGGCAACGTGTAAAGGCACAAAGATTTGCGCTGCAATTTCAAAAGAGAATTGATAAAAATGGCAGCTAAAAAAGGCATAGTGTAAAGATGGTGATGCACAATTTATTGTGCCATTGCATTAAAAGAAATTTTCTTTTATTAAACATGAGGGAAGCCTGAGACATCCAGTCCGCGTTTTATCTTTTTTTCGCTACAAATATTTACTAGTCGTCGCCAATGTAATAACCCGACCGGAAAATTTCGACTCAGTAACTCCTGTAATTCCGGAAAATACTCTTGTAGTTCAAGAAAATACTGGCGCTGATACTGTTAATGATATTGGTCCAATTTTGTCACAGACCTCTGTGGCAAGTGTTGGTACTGTGAATTCTATCTCACCCCTATATGAGGTAAATTGTTCCGGCGAGAATTCAGTGCGGACGAACGTAAATTCTTCCAGTGAGGAACCATCACCAATAAATGATTTGGTTGTAGTTCCCCCACGGAAGACTATATTTTTGTCCCGATTGTCCCCGGATACATCCATTGACCACATTCGAAGTTATGTGAAATCGAAGTGTGCCGGTATATTTGATAATGATTTTAATGTTCTTAAATTTAATTTTTCGCAGCCTCGTGATATTGCATCATTTAGAATATATATGCCAGCGAGAATTTTTGATATATTAGTGAATAGATCTTTTTGGCCTGAGGGTACTTTGGTTAGAGAATTCGTTCATAGGGATCGTGTTCGATCCGATGTACCGAAATTGCCACCTAGAATTGTCGTCCCAAAAAACTAGATAAAACTATGTCAGTGTTATATCAAAACGTTAGGGGACTAAATTCGAAATTAAGAGATTTATATTTGAAAAGGTTTGGTTGTGGTTACGAAGTCATTGCATTTTCTGAGACATGGTTAAAGGAAGGAATCAATGACTCTGAAATTTTTTGTGCAGATTATCAAGTTTATAGGAAAGATAGGGTAGATAAGGTTGGTGGTGGAGTTCTTATTGCTGTCCATAACTCCATACCTTGTGAGTTGGTTGAATTTGCGTATTATGCAGATGCTGAATTTTTATCTGTGTGTTTATCACTTAATGGTAGAAACATTTACGTTAATTGTTCATATATTCCACCTAACTCTAATATTGACTTGTACATGCACCACTTTAGATTTTTACACGAAATTCACGCTGGTCTTTCGTCTTGTGATGAAATTCTTTGTTTAGGCGATTTTAATTTACCCTTAGTGTCTTGGCGATTTAATTCCGAATCTAATTGTCTACTTCCCTACTCTACATCTAATTCTGCTACTGAATTCCTTGAGGCTATGTCGGGATTACAGCTGCGGTCAAAATAATAGCACCACGCACAAATTTATATTGACTCCGTTCACATCTGTTTAACAGTTGGGCCAATTTAGCTCAAAACAAGATAATAAATTCTTTGATGTTAATGGTTTATTATCATAAGAAAATTATTTGGTTTTTTCAACAGTTTATAATTTGCTAATTAATTTAAACAAAAAACTTAAAAACTACCCAGTCAAAATAATAGCACTTCATTTCATTTTTAACAAAAAATAGTGGTCTTT
Source organism: Phaonia tiefii (assembly GCA_963931995.1). Taxonomy (NCBI): domain Eukaryota; kingdom Metazoa; phylum Arthropoda; class Insecta; order Diptera; family Muscidae; genus Phaonia; species Phaonia tiefii. Next base: position 141,015,815 of record OZ008368.1, read on the forward strand.
CTTAAAATAAATCAAAAATTGTACTCAGATATCATGTTGATAAATTAATTGTATTGTTTCAATACTTTGTCGCGTGACCTTTGTTTGCTATTACCGCGGCACAACGCCTTCCCATGGAATCGATTAAATGCTGGCATCTTTCAACTTTGATGGAACTCCAAATTTTCTGCACAGCCTCCCAGAGCCCTTCAACGTTTGTTGGTTTTATTGTTGATACACCCATCTTTATATCCGTCCACAGATTTTCGATAGGGTTCAAATCTGGGGACTGTGCAGGCCACTCCATTAGATTGACAGAGTTATCGTTGAACCATTTTTTGCCATTTTGCTGGTATGTTTGGGGTCATTGTCTTGCTGGAAGACCCACACCAGCGGCATTTCGTAGGAAGCATACGGCATCATAATTTCATCAAGGATTTTTACATAAACCGATGCATCCATAACGGTTTTGATCCAATGTATGGGACCCACACCTTGATATGAAAAGCAACCCCATACCATAAGACTATTACCTCCATGTTTTATAGTTTTTGATGTGAATGTTGGCATGTTTTCACTGTTAGGTGGCCTACGGACAAAAGATCTGGAACCCTTTCCACCAAAAAGGACAATTTTGGATTCGTCAGTCCAAAGCACATTTCTCCACTTTTCCTTTGGCCAATTTTGATGTGCTTTAGCAAAAGATATCCTTTTAGCAACATGCTTAGAGGTAAGGAGCGGCACTTTTCGAGGACTACAGGCATTGAGGCTATTGTCTCGAAGTTTGCGGCGAATAGTTTCCACGCTTGCCGGCACATCCAATGTTTTTTTGAGCTCCGTGGCTGTCATAAAGGGATTTGCTTTAGTAGTCCGTACTAAACGCTTTACCATTAAAGGTGACAAAACTGGCTTCCTACCACGAGATTCAACTTTTTGCTCATATCTTAGGGCATTTATTATCATTTTATTGGAACAGCCCAGCAAATTCCTTATTTGGGAAAATAAGATTTACCCTCGGACGCAAATTTTTTTATTTGTTCACGTTTTTCCGGCGAACAATGCTTTCCGCGACCCATAACTATACAATTTTTATAAAAGTATTACCTGATTTTGAAGAAAGTATATTAAAAAATTTGTATTACCTTTTGTTTTCACTTTTTTTCACAAAATTTTGCAAAACAAATTTAAAAAAGGCTGCTGGTGCTATTTCATTGACTGCACTGTAGTAGATCCTTTTGTGAATGATCGATCATTTCTAGAGAACCGTTAACTATCTTGAGGAAAAAACTTCTCTTAAAAAGAGTAAACAGAGTACTACGTCATCGCTTAGTTATGTTCAAATAATAAGCACAGAATTTAATTTTTTATTGGAATGACAATAGTTTTCGACGTTGGTGCTATTTTTTTGACCGACACTGTATGTTTGTATCAAATTAATGAGGTCTCTAATTGTTATGAGAGAAGTTTAGATTTAGTATTCTCTAGCTCCCTAGAATTTTCTTTACGTGGTATTGATCCCCTAGTTTATCCTGAGGATAAATATCACCCTACATTAATTGTGCCTTGTAATATTCCGATTCTCATTGTCGGTAATGGAACACATGCTACTAATTTGAAATTATATAACTTTCGTCTCTCTAATTTTCCTATCTTAAAGTCAACTTTATATGATACACTGAAAATTTTTCATGCGTAAAATACACGAAAGCTTAAGTACATTGTACGAAAATATTCGTGGTTTTGACCCCACTCAATATTTTGTACAATGTACGAAAAACTTTCGTGGTAATGAGTAATTTATTTTTGGTATTATTTACAAAATTTCCATAGAAGTACGAAAATAACTTTGTAAGATTACGAAATTTTTATTGTACTTTTACAAAATCTTTTGTAAATAGTACGAAATAATTTTGTAAGATTACGAAATTTTTTTTGTAGTTTTACAAAATGTTTTGTAAATAGTACAAAATAATTTTGTAAGATTACGCAACTATTTTCGTACATCTACGAAAGTTTTGTAAATAGCACAAAATAATTTTCTAAGATTACGAATTTAGATTACGATTTTTAGTAAAAATATTTCGTTCTTTCCACGAAATGTTTTTGTGGATTTTACGAACTAATTTGTATTTTGAATATGATTTGGGGCTTGTTTTACAGTCGCCACTTAAATATCAAAGCTAATTTTATATATACATATATATAATAAACTTTAGTTTCCGGACATTTGATATTTTAATGTGTAAAAGCGATTTTAGTGGCGACTGTTAAAGTAACCGTTGGTGTTTTTTTTTTTCATACGTCCGTGTATATAGTTTTATTGGCAAAACAAAATTAAATTCACAAGCATATATAAAAGAAATTAATGAAAATGAAAAAAATTAGACAAACTAAAAAATAGCAATAGAAAAATTCATTTTCGCAGGAATTAAACAAAAAAATATCTAAATAAGCGTAGAAAACCCAACCATTTAATATTTTAATCCGCTTAATGTTGGTCGTCATCCTTGATATCTAAAAGAAAAAGGTTTTTATAATAAATATATAAATGTAATACAAATTTTGAATGTATTTACTTTGAATCTGTTTACTCAACATATGAGTTGCCGGAGCTACAGCTGAGACTGCATCCATTTTATAAAATGATACGTTTATTAAATCCCACATATGAGCAGCTGAATCTGGATATTTAATATTAAATATATGATATGCTTTGAAACATATGTCAAACGATATTGGGTCACAATGCGGTCCTAATGGATTATTAATTTCTGCATCGTCTATGTATAAATAAAAAGGTAAAAGTATTGAACCGGTATTAGAAAAACGACTTATCCTCTTTTTCAACAATTGACCACTAAACACGTTGGTTTGGACATTCATTTGAATTGTGTCTAATACTTTAATCAGTATGTCATCTTTTTCAAAGACTTTTCGAAATTGAAAATGAAAAGGCAATAAAACCCCAGTGATAACTTTTTCTTTAAATGAAATTTCACCTTTAGAAAACACTTGATCTAACTCCATATTGATTACAAATTCTTTGTAGTTATAGACATAAACATTTGAAGTAAGCCATCGTATCAATTTGTTGTCATTGTCACAATAGGAAAATAAACTTGAAACGTTTTGCTGCAATGCCACAGTATTTAACTTAATCGAAAGATGTTCATCTAAATTATTTTTGGCAACAAATTGTTCAATTTCCTTGACAATTGGCGATACCACATGTGTCGTAACGTTGCGAAGAATCTCTGTTACATCTTTCCGTGTAAAATTTGGTTTATTGTGACACCATAATGAAAACATTACTCCATCGTTTGGAGTTAATGATGCCGAAAAAGAATTTTTTGTTACACGAGTATCATTTGCACTTGATGTAGGATGATCAGCAATTGAAATACACCTGGAAGTACTATTGTTTGCTTGGAATGTAGTGCAAATCTCTTCGGAAGGTACAACACTAACTGCATGAGTGTCGGAAAATGATTCTGTATGACTTCGAAAATGTCTTTTTAAACCACTAATTGTTGAAAGTCTTTGCCCGCAATTGTGGTATGTACAAATAAAGCCACTACTATTGCTTTTATTATGCATTAATCGGAAATGCTTCGAGAAAAATGTTTCAGTCGGCAAAAATATTTGGCAAATATAGCAATTCATTTTCTTTACTTACCTTTTTTTATTTTTTCACACAAACTATTGTTATAACACAACTTGTCACACTGAAAGCCACTGCAAACTGAAAAAATTAACGGTTGTTTTTTCGTTGTTTTTTTTCTCTAAAAAGCAATGACTACTTCGATTTTGTGTATCTATCATCAGCCTACATACACAATTTGCACGAATCGTCTCACAGAAAAAAACTTCATATTGCCAATAAAAGAGAATATGGTCACCTTACGTAAGAGGAAAAAAGCAATGCCTAACTTTGATTTTTTGTATTTATCATCTAACTAGGCTGACCATACACATTTTGCACGAACCGTCTCATAAAAAAATAAATAAATTTACCAATAAAAAAGAATGTGGTCACCTTACTTATGAGAGCGAGAGAGTATGGGTTTCACTATGAGAGTAAATGTCTCTCAATTATTTCATTCATTTGTACAAAATAATTTCGTGACATGCACGACAGTTTTGTACAAGAACATTTTAAAATTATTCAACGAGTACGAAACTTTTGTAATATACACAAAAGTTTTGTGCATTGTACAAAAAAAATTTACGAAAAACACTTTCGTATTTTTATGCATGAAAAATTTTCAGTGTACCAACTGGTCTAATAGTGATGACATTGAATTGCAGGTCTTAGATTTGTATAATACTCTCGATAATGCTTTCTGTTTATCTGTTCCCTGGGTAACTGATGGACCAATATCTGGTCCACCTTGGTGTACTAAAGAATTGAAAAGGTTGAAGAATGTGAAAAGTAGATTGTATAAGAAATATAAGAATAATGGTTCTGTGGTAAATTATGTCAACTACACAGTAGCCCGGAGTAAATATAATTTATCGAACCAGAGGTGCTATTCGAATTATATTACAAGGATGAGGTCTAAGATTAAGACAAACCCTAAATGTTTTTTCCAATTTGTAAACTCCAAGAGAAAGGTTCGTGGATTTTCAACATCGATGAAATATGGGGACATTGAGTCTTCGGATGATTCCGAAATATCTAATTTATTTTCTGAATTTTTTCAACGAACATATTTGTCTACTTCATTTAATACCGATTATCCCTACGAACTCCCAATGTATGAGGCATTCACTAATTTAACAGTTAGTGAAGATGATGTATTAAATGGTCTGAGAAGATTGAAGTATTCTAATTCGCCTGGAGACGATGGCGTCCCTGCGTCGGTGTTAATAGTATGTGCTGATGAATTATGCATTCCTCTCATTAATATTTTCAATAAGTCCCTTCGTTTAGGTTATTTCCCATCTTCATGGAAGAGGAGCAATATCATTCCGTTATATAAGAACGGTAATAGATGTGTTGATAATTACAGGGGAATAGCTAAATTAAGTGTTATTCCAAAGTTGTTTGAATATTTAGTAACTCAGAAGATTATTCGATCGGTTTGCGCTGTCATTTCACCCTACCAACATGGTTGTATTAAGAATAGGTCGACTAGTACAAATTTATTGGAATTAATGTCCCATGTTTTTAAGGCTTTTTCCAATCGTTGTCAGACTGATGTCATTTATACTGACTTTAGTAAAGCGTTTGACACTGTTGTTCATGATCTCATATTTAAATTAGATAAGTTAGGATTTCCTCCAGGTCTATTGAAGTGGATATCTTCGTATCTTACAGATCGTACACAGCGAGTTATGTTTAGAGGTTGTTTGTCTAAAAACATATTTGTTACATCTGGCGTTCTGTTTGTTTTATATTTAAATGATTTACCTTCAGCTATTTCGTTCTCGAAGATTTTAATGTACGCTGATGACGTTAAACTGTTCTTGTCATTTAAAAACTTGGATGACACCAATCGATTACAGTCTGACCTTTCTAGCTTGGTCAAATGGTGTACTATTAATGGTATGTCCTTGAACTTGAAAAAATGTAAAAAACTATCTTTCTCTCGAACATCTATAATGCCTTGTGAGTATACTGTTGGATCTTACATTTTGGAAGGAGTAAACTCTTTCATGGACTTGGGTGTAGTATTAGATCAGAGACTTAGATTTCATCTCCACATTGATAGTATTATTAATAAAGCCTTATCTATTTTGGGATTCATCAAAAGGTGGTCTAAGGAGTTTGCTGACCCATATATAACGAAAAGTCTTTTTGTTGGTCTAGTTAGGCCCTCCCTTGAGTATTCATGCGTAGTTTGGAGCCCATACTATAAAGATAGAATTGAGTCAATCCAGAAAAAATTTCTCTTATTTGCTTTACGTGGTTTAGGCTGGAATCAATCGGAAAATTTACCACCTTATGAAAACCGTTTAAAACTTATTGACCTTCCGACACTTGAACGAAGGAGATATATGTTAAGATGCATGTTTATTATAAAATTGATAAACGGTCAAGTTGATTCAAAATTTTTGCTCAGTAAAGTTCGTTTTAATATACCATCTCGCGTAACTAGAAATTTTCGTCCTTTAAAATTGTCTGTGTCAAGATCTAATTACGATTATTATAACCCGGTCCGCATTCTATTTCTTCTTTATAATGATCTTTATATTTATCTACCGTTTTTTGAACCATTAGCCAGGGTGAAAAGTATATTATTTACGAATTTACACATGCTATGGTTGCCAGTTCATATCATTCGAATCGTTAAATCAATGTAACGCTTGTAATGTCGTTAGGATTGAATAAAGTCGTTGCATTTTATTACCTCAATTCTTTTGCCTGCAAGAATCATTTCTCCGACGATTCATGAGTTCTATATGCTGATATATATATGTTCCTGGTTGCTGAGAATTTTTTCTACTGATGATGTCGTGTCCAATTATTGCTGCTCCTTATTCCTGTTTTCCTGTTGAGGTGATAGCACAGCGTCTTCTAATTACATTTATTTGGTGTTGTTCCTGGTTTCTTGATATTTTTCCTGCTTCGTAACTCTGGTGTTTTATTGTATGTTCCTGGTTCCTGGACTGATGATGTCGCGTCTTATTATTGCTGTTGCTTATTTCTGTTTCCCGTATTTCTACCGATCCTGTCCCGTTAAATTATTTGCTGTTGTTTATTGATTTCGTTGTTTGCTGGTTTCCTGTATAATGTCAACTCGATATCATGGCGTCTTTTTATTTCATCTATTTGGTATTGTTCCTGGTTGAATTGGTGTTATTTGTCCCGCTCCGTAACTCTGATGTCTTAACTTAAGCTCCTGGTTCCTGATTTCCTGCTGCCTGTCCTAACATTTATTCCTGATTTTATTGGTGTTGCTTCTCCTGCTTTGTAACTCGGGTGTTTTAACTATTATTTATACTGCCAACTCAACATCATATCCCATATGACGTATTTGCTGTTAATCAATGTATCTCGAATGCTGGTTCCTGTTTATTCCCGCTTGTCTTTGTTTTTTTGTTCCTAATTTCGAATTCTTCTCCTTCATCTTATTCCCGGTTCCTGCTTCCTGATTTTGCTGTTTCTTTATTTTAAGTTTTTATTATATTAATTTTGTTTTGTTTTTAATTTCGCTATTCATATGTATGTGCTGTTTCTTATTTCCTTATTTTAAATTTTTATTATATAAATTTTATTATTTTTTAAGTTTTTTTTTTTTTTATGCTAAACAACACATTTTTTCCTGCTCAATGTTTAAAATTTTTTATTTTTTTTCTTCTTTGTAATTGTATTTATATATTGTATTTATAAGATATTTTTATTTGTAAATTTTAGTTTAAGATGAATTTTGAAAAAATTATTCCATCTCCAGCTGGACTTATTTGTAGCGGAGTAAATAAATAAACAAACAAATAATGATATTTAACAACAATGGTTTTTCTCTATTAGTTATTTTATTTTAGTTCTTTTATTTTACTTTATTAAGGAAGGCACAAACACTACTTATTAGTAACGTAATTCTAGTGATCCAACGATAGAACAAGAACAACCTTTTTCTTCTACAACCATCGTTGCTACCCGTTCTCAGTTGCTGTCAGTCTAGCTCGCGTTGCCACAGAATGTGTTGATGCAGAGGTTTGTTTTAGTTCTACTAAAAAGGTGATTTAGGGTAAAGTTAGACTTTGGCGCTAAATGGTATTTCTCCCTGTCATAAATGTTCGAATGTTTGATTCTTTCAGAGAGTCCCGGCACATACGTTATGGATTTATACATCTTATCCGGTCTTGTTTTATCCTTTGGTGTTGGTGGATTCAAATCTGTTCGCGTTAGCAAGTCGTCAATCGTGTTGAGGGGAAAACTGTTCACTTTTAAAATCATTCGTACTTTCTCCTTATTTTTGCCACGAAATTCCACGTCGCTATTTTCAGCACTGTTAACTAAATTCTTGGCCGTATTAATTATTGTCCCTATAGGATGCTTAGAATAATAATTTAGCAGTCGTCCTGATGCTGTAGGCATTTGATACCAGTCAACTTTTAAATTTCCATCTTGTCTTATAACTATGCAATCAAGGTATGGTAATTGTTGGCCCTTTTACTCTTCCACTGTAAATTGAAGTTGTCGATTGAAAGAATTGAGCGCCTTCAACGTGTCCTCCACCTCAGATTTCCCAATGATTATAAATATATCGTCCACATATTTAGTTATAATTTTCGGTCTCCTCGTTAATGTATTGAGCGTCGTGTCAAGTAATCCTTCCATTATAATGTCCGCCATTATCGATGACGCTGGAGAAGCCATAGGCATGTCCTCTCTGTTCATAAAATCTGTCCTCATACATATTTAAAATAACGTGTATCCTTGATACAAAACGACAGTAATTCCATAAAAACATACTGTGGTATAGTCGTGTAATCCGCAATTTTACACCATTCAGCACACTGTACGTTAACTGGGCACAGGCCAAACTTTGACGAAGTGAAAATTCTAACAGAAGAGAAGATTTACTCACGACGTCTCTTTCAGGAAATGCTACATATTAAGCGTGTTTTGGTTACACCGCTTGCTTTTATAATCGCTTATTTTGTATGAATCACTTAGCGAAGAGATAGCGAGAACTTAGCGACGCGAATCATTTTCGCTAAGTTTAAACAAATTTTTTTTTACATCTTTTACCATTTTCTACCCTTTTTCATATTTTTGAATAAAATTACTTATCGCTAAATAACCGTTTTCTTTGCAACTTAGCAAGCGATAACGAATGTAACCAAAACACGACTATTATTGACGTTCCATCTGAGAAAAGACTCAACTACCAGCGCGATACGCACCAATGTGCACAAGTTTACAGACATACAATTGACAAATTTAACCGGAAAAATCAAATTAGAGTCCAAACATAATCAAACACGCTACATACGACGACGTTTTTTTTACATAGGTTTCTTATGGCAGGGAAAAATCGCCACGAAAATCCGCTGCGGCTGACAACTCGCCGCTAGAATAAAATCTTTTCTAGGTTCTTGGCGGCGTTCTCACGAATCCTCTCAATTGAGAGAATGGAGTTGCCACATTTTCACAAAAATCATAAGTGCAACCAATACATACATATTAAGCTTGTTTTTTTTATTCCCGCTAAACTAATTTTTCGACGACTTTGTTGGGTGAGGGCGCTTAAAATCGCTTAATATCGCTTCGCTCCCAATACAAAGTGGTCGAATATCTAGTTTAGCAGGGAATAAAAACGGGCTCAATATTAAGCTTGTTTTTTTAATTCCTGCGAAACTATTTTTCGACGACTTTGTATGGGGAGCCGCTTAAAATCGCTTAACATCGTTTAGCTCCCCATACAAAGTGGTCGAAATATTAGTTTAGCAGGGAATAAAAAAACAAGTTTAATAAACCTGTTATGAATAAAGAAACAGGCTCAATATTAATCTTGTTTTTTTTTTAATTCCTGATAAACTAAGATTTCGACGACTTTGCATGGGGAGCTGTTTAAAATCGCTTAATATCGCTTAGCTCCCCATACAAAGTGGTGGAAAAATTGGTTTAGCAGGGAATAAAAAAACAGGCTTATTGTTTCCAAAAATTCAAACAAATTCAAGAAAAGACCGGCAACTATACACAACGAAAAGAGAAAATATAAACTGAAGTCGCCAGACGCTCTCTCTCTCCCATGTTTAGACGCTGGGAATTTTTTTCGTCGTCGTCTGAAGCGTGTCTTGTTCTGTTTGGACTCTTAGTTGACAAAAGCTTGCAGCAAAAACTAGTCGTATACTTTTTGTTACCTCACAATGTAATTATATGCATAAATATTATTGTGATTTCCTACCCAATAATCTCTAATAGACAATATTGTATTTGAAGGAAAGTTTTGTGTGTACTGTTTTCACTAATGTTTTATAAAATCTTTGTTTTCTTATATCAGATCCTTGAAAAGATTAACGTAGTTGATCGAATTATTGGAAACTAAATAAATTGTGATAAAAGGAAAATTATACAACTTCGTTTTCTTTTCTCATACCTATGACCTCGAGCCGATACTAAAATTGAAAATCATTATAAAAAATAATCTTTATCTTATACTAGTTGACCCGGTGCGCTTCGCTACCCCTGAATTGTAGTTTTAATGAAACCGATTTGCTTGATGTTCAGGACTTTCAATCGCTCGCAAATTTCTTGAGCTTGTAGCCATACGGCTTCTGCGACCAATGTTCCTACGTCTGATTGGCGGCATCTCACTCACTTATTATTGAAGTTAATTGAAAACAAAATCACTATTATAATCTAACACTGTTATTGACCGAAACTTACCCATTTATTCACACCTTGTAGAAGAAAGAAAGAAGTTGTTTTACGTTGTGTTGTCTCAAAACGCAGTGATCATTCTTTTATTTATCATCGCCACAGAGACTTAAAATTATCACTCAAATCTGTTGTTTGTTTCTACTTTCATATGTACAAAGCAAATATCGTACGACTATACCGTTATTTAAGAATATGAAACTATAAGCAGTAGCGTTTACATTTACAATACTAAAGGAATTGTGGGGTTTGAGTATTAATATTCAGTTTAAAGAGAATACAATTTAAGAGTATTAATTAAACAAAGTAAAGAGAAACACATATTTGGGTAATCGTTAAGGTGTAATAAAAGATGTTTCAGTATAATTGTGGAATTTATCAGAACCTATACGGACTGACATTGTCCTGCATGATATTTCAAGCGATTTGAATATTAAACAAAGTATGAAATGAAAGACAAATAATATAATAATTTTATTATTCTTTATTTTTAAATAACATCAATTTTTCAACAAACAATTCGTTATAATCAATGTTTGTTTAATTTTATCATAATGCGAGTTGATCAACAATATTTTTAGTGAGTTTCTGAGGAGTATAAATGAATAAAGTTTATGGTTTTCCAACGCGAGAACACGCCACATATAATAAAGAGCCGATTTTTCTTGATCCAACCCACAAATCGACATTGTTTGACCTTGTGACTTATTAATAGTCATGGCAAACGCCAAGCGAATTGAAAATTGCAGACGTCTGAATGGAAAGGGTGAGCCTAAAGGGATCATTGGGATTCGTGGCAGGAGAACAACTTTACCTTCAAATTTGCCGTTCAAAATTGTAGCTTCAAGAACACTGCCCATAATTGTTTTATGACTAATCTTGTCCACCTAAAGCCACGCACAAAATTTCATTAAAATCGGTGTTGCCGTTTAGGAGGAGTTCAGTGGCATACGCACGTGCAGTAGAATTTTATATATAAAGAAGATATGGAAATTATGGAAATTTTTTTATTGAAATTATGGATTTTTTTTGTTTACAAACCATTCGGAGTCAACAGTGAACAAAATTAAAAAAGAATCAGCCAAATCCGTCACTCCGTTCTTTAGTTATGCTAAGGCAAACACACGCCAACTCATTTTTATATATAAGATATGCAAATATTAAGGAAAAATGGATAAAATGCAATCGAACCATTGGGAAACTCAACTCCAAATACGAGGAGTGGCTTAAAGACGACACTATCCTGGATGCATTGGCAGAAGATAAACCCACCAAATCAACCGTAGGAGCAAAAGGAAAGCAAAAAAAAGTATGGAGGAGTGTTAAATTTTCACAGGAAAGAGGAACTTGCCGATGCCACCAATCACTTGACCACGAAGCATTTATCGGAAGCGCAGTCTATTAAATATACAAAGGATAATGAAAAACGTAGGTCGCAGATTACAAAATCTATTACTAATGCATGCCCACTGTGACTAAAAAGGATTAAGGAAATCATTCCCACGGCACCAAACACATTAAAAAGTATGTGTATGTAACAAGGCCTTGGCCTTGTTTATGGACTTAGAACTTTCCACAGAAATATGAGATACTACAGGCTGCTTCAATGCGACGCGGGACTGACATTTTACGCGGATACAAGCATATTTCGAAAGCCACAATAAATTCACGACCACTGCATACGGAGTTTACGAAAGTCTCTGTGAAAGCCAATCTGCAGGATCTTATGGGTCATACAGCAAGCGGCTGTTGGAGAGTCTTCCTGAAAATGAGGTGGAAATTCTTCCTAAGAAACTGAAAGGATATCTTCCGATGACGCTACAATATCGGACAGAAATATGCCTATGGCATCTTTTTTTCTTTTGCGGCTAAAATCTGATGTTTCCCTATACACTGGAAAAATCCACAGCCGTCATCAGACCAATAATGTTTCAGTTTGCAAGGGAATCGGCAGAACTCATAAGGACCACGGTGAAGCACATTGAATAACAAATAAGCAAGATTAAGCCACAAAGCTGCAAATTGGAGAAGGAATATATATTGAATGTAGTTACGGGTTCCACCTGGCCATGGTTGATGGAAAAGTCGTAAACGAACTGACAAGAACAACCTCAACATTAAGGCTGTTTTTTTATTCCCTGCTAAACTAATTTTTCGAGGACTTTGTATGGGGAACTAAGCGATTTTAAGCGGCACTCCATACAAAGTCGTCGAAAAATTAGTTTAGCAGGGAATAAAAAAAACAAGCTTTATTGCCATGCCCGATTTGTAAAAAGAGTCTGAAGAAATTCGGTAATTTGAACGACTCTACAAACGAAATCTTGCTAAAAAAATATACCACAAGAGGAGGAAAACTTCGATGAAAATACATCAATGAAGGATAAGGAAACGATCAGAAAGAAGCAAATATGGGATGCTTTTTTTAAACAAGTTGGACTAAGACCCAATTTTTGACTGGTTATTTAAATTGGAAATCAGTTGATTTTGAGTTACGTTTGATCTGACTTGAAATAAGATAAGAATTGTGCAGTGCTTTGTCAAATAATGAAAAATAACCGGTATTCATACATTTATCGGCTAATCGCTACAATGAATCAAGCTGACTCAATTTGCAAAAGCAAAGTGAAGTGATTAAATTCAAAATATGTGATGAAATTGGAAAGTATTTCAGCAAAAAATTAGTTATACCTGCACTACGAGTTAAATTATACGTTTTTATTATTATTTCAACTAGGATGGTGATTATAATTATTCACATTAACATTAACGCAACTTTGGCTGTTTAAACAACAAACAATTACCTTAAAAAATTACTTCAGTGTTTAAATTATGTTTGATCGTTGAATTGGGCCTAAAAGTAGATTGTCCCATGTACGGATACGGAAACTCAAACCATGAAAACACTGCTAGGAGATTTTTTGAATATTATGAATCCAGGGATCACTGGAATTGATAATCAAATCGTGAAAAAATTGGAAACGATCTTGAATATTTTAAACTGCAAAGAAAATGTAAATTCTACAAAATATGGAGAATATGCATCGAAAACTGAATCACTTTTAGCGGAAATGTATTCACAGAAGAAGTTGAAATTTACAAACTCATTTTCATTCACCAACACGAAACCAAATGGTGTCTGTCCAAACCCATTATACAATCTCTTCTGGAAACAAGGACAAATCGATTGCCATGTTGGTCATTATCCAAAAAATAGGAAAATAGGCAATAATCTGCAAACGCATTTTCATTCACTAACACGAAACCAAATGGTGTCTGTCAGTATACGGTTCCTGCAGATAAGCCCTAGTGGCTTCGCGGGATGCAACCTAAATTCATGAATATCAATAAAATTTAAAAAATCCAAACTAATTGAACAGAGACGATTTTAAAAATCTTTATATGAAAATGTCAATAATCTGCAAACGCATTTTCATTGATTAACACGAATCCGAATGCTGTCTGTCCAAACCCACTATACTCTCTGGAAACATGGACGAATCGATTGCCACGTTGGTCATTTTCCAAAAAGTAGGATTTAAGGAGCTATACTTATAGGGTGCACAAATTTCAAAAATCTTCATATGAAAATTGCAATAATCTACAAATTCATTTTCTTTGACCAACACGAGCCCAAATGGTGTCTGTCCAAACCCATAATACGGTCTCTTCCTTTTGGAAAATGACCAATCAACCGAAAACGGTCGGCTCCTAGTTGATATTTTTATGTATTTTATATATCGCTCGTTTTGTGCAAGACCGTCGCAACTCAAAATTTGCAACATTACAGGAGAGCGATTTAAATTTTTTAAACCATCATATCTCAAAACATTGCATATCTGGATCTAAAATATCTTCATGTGAAACATATTTAATGCATTATGAAGTCAATTATTGACTCATCAGATACATATTTTGTGTGTGGGCCCGGTTTTATAGTTGTAGATTCGAGTTGTGATATTATTGGTGCAAAATTTAATATAAATATTTGTTACAAGTAAACATATGACCATATTGTTATGAAAACGTTTATTTATTAAATGGATTAGTATCAAAATTATCAAGTTCAATTTACAAGCTTTCATAGCACGATTTGTATTATTTTATCCGCATTAATACACAAAAGAAATAATTTTTTACATTTCACGCGCGCCGTACTTTAATATTTATGCAATATAAACAATAGTGTCACATTATCCTGCTAAGCAACCAAATAGTTTCGTTCCAATTTTTATAATTTTTTATCAAAATGAACTTTTGTTTAAAAAGTTGTTTTGTGTTTGTTTTGTTTTAAAATCAAAACATTGAAACTACAACCTATTGTCCGGTTTTATATTCGACTACCCTATATTAAAATCCAATTCAATATTAATTAGCAAATATTAATTGATCTTTATATTGAATAGTTCTTTCCATTAATGTTTAAAACTTTCTAAAAATGGATTGACGCATTCAAATAAAAAAATTTAATTCGGTCTATCGGTTATTGTTCATCTTGTTTTTACATCACAAGCACTGTGAGAATACTACATAAAACAGGGTTGTCAGTCAATTATCTGTTCCCTAGTTAAAATACTCATTATAAATACGGTAATAAAAAAACCTTCGCCAAATCTTAAAGCTTTCAATAATTGATGAATGCTTTAGAGCTACATTAATGTTTTTAATAATAAGGCAGATTTGTATGTAAGAAATTATATTACAATAATGTTACAATTGAAAATAATTCACTTTTGCACCCAAAGACTTGTATTTTTTACCTCGTTTTTGTCTTTCAAAAGTTATAAAATTAAATTATTCTTTTTTGCCACAAAGCACCTCGCGAGCATTGGTAGACGATTAAACAGAAACTAAAATACGACTTTGTTGATAGTAATTAATAGACCTGAAGCGAGTGAGGCAATACCGCTACAACTCTCCGTAGTACCGTAATTGTTTGCAGGCGTATCTGCACTCTTGAATAGTTTTATAGAGATTTATGAGCAGAACATTTCTGTATCACTAACTCAAAAATGACAAAATTTGAGTTGCTGAAATGTTGAAATTTGAAATGTTGTTAACGTTCGCATATGTGCACTTGTATGTTTGCATGTAAATTTTGCAACATTTTTAGATAAAATGGGAAATATCGATATGAAATAGAACAAATAATAAAATTCGAAATATCCAGGATTTGAGCTTGAATTAAATATAGTTTAGAAGGATACTATCAAGGAGACCGAATATTGAAAATCAACAACATATACATACATACAGGTGATGTCAAAATAATAGCACCACTCTGTTTATTATTTTTAATTATATGCTAAACGAAAAATTAGAAGCAAAATGTATTTCAAAATAAACTTAACTTAGACACAGATAAGTACACAAGACTTGTGTGACAAAAAAATATACTTTGAATTCACATAAACACAAAAAAATTCATTGTTTTATCCAAAAGTCAAAAAATAGGCAGTCAAAATAATAGCACCGCTTATATGTAGCTAAAAATAAAAATTTTAAATAATTAAAAATAAGTTTTATTTTGTAAGCTTCTTGTTGGAATATGCAAACAAATTAAAATCAATATTTAGTTGGGGTTCCCTTATTTGAAATAACGGTTGAGCAACGTCTTCCCATTGAGTTGACCAAGGTTCGGCATCTCTCACTTGGTATCGAATACCAGAACTGTTCCACAGTACTCCACAAATCATTATTTTTGGAGGGTTTGACTTCAGACACCCTCTTCTTCACGTCCGCCCATACATTTTCAATGGGGTTCAAGTCTGGCGATTGCGCAGGCCATTTCATTTTGTTGTCCTCAAACCACTTTTTAGACTTTCGGCTTGTATGTTTAGGGTCAGTTTCCTGCTGCATAATCCAAATTAGTGGCATTTCTTCAGATACATACGCAAGCATCACTTCCTCGAGGATTTGAACATATACGGAAGCGTCCATGATGGTATTTATACGATGAATCGGGCCAACGCGTTTGATAGTCTTTGAGGTATATTTTGGGTTAAACTCTCAATTTGATGGCTTCCGAACATACGATCGGGATCCCTTTCCACCGTATACAACAATTTTGGATTCATCTGTCCGAAGAATATTTCGGCACTTTTCAATTGGCCAGTTTTTTACTGCTGCTGTCGACATAAGGGGATCTTTTTTAATCTGCCGCACTATTCTATTGACCGTAAGTGGCGACGTGGAAATTTTACGACCACGTTTTTCAGCTTTGTATTTGTAGGTTATCGCGTTCCGAACCATCTTATTCAAACAACTTAAAATTTCCCTAATTTGCGAATAAGTTTTGCCCTCGGAAATTAATTTTTTATGAGATCACGTTTCTCCTTTGAACAATGTTTAGCACGTCCCATTGCAAACAAAAAAAAACCGAAAATTGTATTAGTTTTTTTAAATTTTTATTAATTTAAATCACCATTAACCACCTTAAACTATCATAAACTAATATTTCAGGTCCGCTTTAATTATTTTATACAATTGCTTCAAATGGTGCTATTATTTTGACAGCTCTCTCGGCATCTTATGTTAATAATTTATAGAGTATACACAATATTAAAACTGAAAATAATCTACCGCATAAGAGAGCAGATATCAGTTAACGGGACTGCAAATTTGTGGAGGGAAATATGATTGCAGAAGAACATTGTCTCAAAACAAAATCAAAACCTTTAGGTGGTGCTATTATTTTGACAATAACTACATATTTTATTACGACATATGAGCTAATACTCGTAAGTCCTATGACAACATGAAAACTAACATAATTTTGTCAAGCTAAATATTCACCACATTGTGATTATTTCACAATTAATCAGTCTTCTGATCCTCTTTTACGCGATTAACGATACTGTTATTTTTATACAGTAAGAGCGCTACAAAAGTTTAAATAAAACGCAACTGGTTTTAGATACCAATGAAATTCTTTATTCCTGTGAAAGTACGTTCGATGCCATTATGTATGGAACTCGATTTCTTTTGCACCACGGGCACGCTTGCAGAAGTCCAGACGCTGAACCCAATTTTCGACGGTTTTCAAGCATAAATCGGCCGATACTGCTGCAATTTCACGTTCGATATTCGTACGAAGTTCATCAATCGTCGCTGGCTTGTTGGCGTAGACCATAGACTTGACGTAGCCCCACAGGAAATAATCTAACGGCGTCAAATCGCACGACCGAGGCGGCCAATCGACTGGGCCATTTCGTGAGATAACACGTTCACCAAACTTGGTTTCCAATAAATTGATTGTGGCATTCGCTGTGTGGCTTGTGGCGCCGTCCTGTTGGAACCACATGTCCTCCAAGTCCATATTATCTAATTGGGGCCAAAAATATTCGGTTATCATTGAACGGCAGCGATTCGCATTCACAGTAATGTGCCGGTCTTGATCATCACGGAAGAAGTACGGCCCAATGACGCCGCCGGCCCATAAACCGCACCAAACCGTAATTTTTTCGGGATGCAATGATGACTCATGGATTACGTGTGGATTGCTGTCTGACCAATAACGCATATTTTGCTTATTGACGAAGCCATTCAGCCAGAAATGAGCCTCATCGCTGAAGATGATTAAGGCCACTGAAGTTGAGGCCACTGACTCCAAATTTCGGTAGTAAATTTTAATAATTTCGACTTGTTGTTGGCTCGTATATCTTTCCATGATGAAATGGCAAACCTAACTGAAGAGAAATGTCAAAAGAGCGGGAAAAAATATGGCGTCGTTTGCTGTCCCTATCGATTAACTTTTGTAGCGTCTCTTTTGAAAAACCCTTTATATAAACCCAGCAGGAAAAAATACTAGTTCGGAACTAGTAATGACATATTATTTTTGAATCATACAACTAGTACTCGCCCATAAAAACATTGGGAGATAATATTGCGATGTGTCGCTTTCGAATTAGTGGTGCACCAGCTTAACAGTACTAGTTCAGAGTCAAATTGTATGGTTGTAAATTATCAGTTTTGAACTAATTCTGTGCCATAGAAAATAAATACAGTTCAGTACTATCCATTAAAAGTGGTACTTAATCAGAGCTATGGAGATAGTACTTGATCTAGAACTATGGATTGAATTAAATTTATGGATTTCGGGCGAAACAGAAGATACAATTTAGGCAAAACAAAAGAAATAGGAAAATTCATGAAATTTTTGCATCACGATTTGTACCCCCGACCCACGTTTGTCTTTTTCAAAGAAAAGCTAGGAGAAACTGTTTCAAGCTCAAAAGACCCACCTTAAGCCACCATTTTATATACATAGAAACATTTACACTATTTTTACATAAAACATAATTCATATAAGCTACATGCACTTTAGTGGTGAAAACTAAATATAAATGTTTTACATAATATGTAGTATATAAATTTTATAGAAATAAACACATGCTAATTTTCTTAAATAATAAAAATAATCCAAGGAGGGGATACGTAACGATACAGGTCGCGGTTTTTAGTAAGTAAGAGAAGCCAAGATGGAGAGATGGCGGATATTCCGAAATTAAGCCGATTTGTCTTACTCGTTAGAATCTATAGCAAAGATCTCCTTCAACGTTGTAAACAGAAGGGAGTAGAAAGATTCTTACGAGTAAATCGACAATTACGCGGATAACGATACCCCATAAACAATGTGGGCTTACTATAACTATATAACTGGTTCAGTTCTACCTAAAGGGTTTTCCAATAAAGGACTTGACAACTTTTTTTTTAAATAAAACGCAAACCATTTGAGATATTTCAAAAACTTGAAATACAATCAAAACATTTATGAATGGAACTCGACTTCGTTCATATGGCCACCGCGGGCACGTCGGCAGCGGTCGATTCGTTGGACCAAATTTTCAATGACTCGGTCACACATTTCGGCCGTAACGGCCGCTATTTCGCTTTCAATGTAGGCTCTGAGTTCTTCCAACGTTGTCGGCTTGTTGGCATAGACCAATGATTTGACGTAGCCCCAAAGAAAAAAGTCTAGACGCGTTAAATCGCACGAACGAGGCGGCCAAACTTACTCTTCAATAAATCGATTTTAACGTGTGCTGCGTGGCTTGTGGCACCGTCCTGTTGAAACCACATGCCGTCCATGTTTTCCAATTCTGGCCAAAAATAATCGGTAATCAAACCACACCTAACAGTTATTTTTTGTGGATGAAGTGGTGATTCATGAAACACATGTTGATTTTCACCCAACCAATAACGCATATTTTGCTTATTCACGAACCCATTGAGCCAAAAATGAGCTTCGCCACTGAAGATGATTTTGCGATGAAATTCATCATCTTGGCGCATCTTCTCCAGAGCCCAATTGGAGAACGTACGTCGCGTCAAATGGTCCATCGGCTTCAATTCTTGAGTCAGCTTGATCTTGTATGGGTGTAAACCAAAATCCAGTTCTTGAGATTTGGATCGTTTGTAACGGACGCCTGAACGGCAGCGATATTTTCGTCACTTCGACCAACCCGTTGTCTCGCTGGCACTGCAGCATCACACAATGAATATGTAGACTCAAATTTTTGCACTAAACTTATTATTGCTTGTCTACTAGGGCGAGAATAACGACCGAAAATTGGAGTTAACGTTCTTAAAGTTTCGGTCGACGACTCCGAATTTCGGTAGTACATTTTTATAATTTGCATTCGTTGTTCGTTCGTGTACTTTACCATGATGAAAATGTTGAGTTTACTGAAAAAAAGGAAAGTAACAGTTAGATGATCAGTGAAATAGCGCGTTCACAAATTAAATTCAAAGTTTTCAAGTACCTATTGGAAAACCCTATAGTTTTGAACTAGAGGCAGAATAACCAGTTCAACCTTCTCTAGTGCATGACCTAGTTTGGCAGTTTCCTGCTGGGAAGGGATGACAATTTGTTTGGAACAGTACTGGGAAGCACTTTAGGTTATTTAAATTCCATGCTACCCATGCTCTTCACGGAGGTCGAAGCGATTCTTAAAATCTTGTATGCAATTCCGATAATATCAGGGTTGATAAATCTGTTCAATACATAACCTTTCGGTATCGGCGGAAAACTGTATCTAGGTATCCTCACCAATAAGACTGACTGATTTTGAGAAGCTTTCCCAATCGCTGCATGTGATATAATGCGAAGCAGAGAGTTGTTAAGTTCATGCTTGACTTAAAAAACAGCAAAATAGATTGGATTTTACTCTAAAATAATATTCTATTGCTTTCGTACTTATTGATATTTCTCTCTTTTCAGTAAGTCTTTTAAATTCAAGGACAGTTAATGAGAACATCGAATATGATCTGGTACCACCAGACGGTGGCTGGGGCTGGCTTGTTTTAGCTGGTTCGATGATGGTTAACATTTTGATACCTGGCACAATCAAAAGTTTCGGTGTGCTCTTTGTAGAGTTTATTGAAGCATTTCAGGCATCACCTGCTACAGCTGCCTGGATTCCTGCGTTGTGCTACTTTTTATACAGTTCTTTGGGTGAGTAATCTAAAAGATGTGTTCTGGAAAATTGTAGTTTATGCTTAATCTATATAATACAGGTCCTGTTTCTAGTATTCTTTCTGTAAAATATTCATACAGGACCGTAACGATACTTGGTGGAGCGTCTGCTGCGCTTGGAATGATATTGTCTTATTGGGCAAATTCAGTGGGATATTTATACTTAAGGTATACACAATTTATGCCCGCATGATATTCATTATAGTAATTCCTTTCTATTTTGTTTAGTTATGGCGTGTTGGTAGGAATTGGAGCTGGCCTGTCTTTCCCCCCAACAGTGTACATAGTAACATCTTACTTTGTGAAACTCCGTGGACTTGCCAATGGACTTTGTATATCTGGTAGCGCCTTGGGTTCCATCATATTGCCTCCGGTTTTACGATGGCTTCTAGAAACTTACGGCTACAGGTATTTATTCACAAAAACTTCGATATAGTGGAACTTTGTTGGCTTGGCACCATTTTTTTTATCGTGGTAAAAAATACTGAATATCTGTTTATAATCTCTTAACCAACAAAACAAAAAATGTTTTTAAATGTTTAAAAAATGTAAAAATGTTTATCAAAACTCAAGCTTGTGGTCAGTTATATTTTCAATTTATGTATTTAATTCAGGAATAATACGGCCATGCATATAATTTGTAAAATGTATAAACTTGGGAAAAATTAAAACCTTCGATAAAACAGTAAAACTAAAATAAAAAAGCTTAAGAGAAATATTCTACAGTGGGCACCACTAGCACAAGAGGTGAATTATAAAACAGATATTTGCAATATATCGCAGAGCTATAAGCTTCTAGTGGCTTCTAGTGACAATAGACGCTAATACAATAGACGTACACCAATGTGAGGAAAGCTATGACAAACGCCTAACATTGGGGATGATGCACGTACAGATTACACTACCGGCAAAAGGGGTGAATCTCTCGCAGAGCTATAAGCTTCTAGTGGCAAAGGGGATTTCCAAAAGTTTAACGCGAATCAGTAATACAATAGACGCTGAAGGAGTGGGATAATAATATTTTTATTAACCTTTTGTATTTTATGTTTGCTCATTTATCGTTGGTTTTTAAGGTTTTCCAATATAATTATATGTATGTCCGTATCATTCCTGAAGATGGTCCTCGGTGGGGATAGAAACATTGGATGAATAAATTGAAAATGAGGCTGACCTCGAGCTAGAGGTTTGAACAAGAACAACAATATTAACGGTAAAGGTCGAATATGAAAATCAAAAACTTCAGGAAATAATTTGTTTTTTTTATTATATGCGATTACTTATATATGCATCATTTAACCCTGCACCGTCATCCTTCGTCCAAACGACGACAGGCGAGTTTATTTCGAGCTAAATATGTCTTTTAAAGTTTGTTTTGACCTCATTTTTCGTATAGCGTTAGTCGTTTGAAAACTGATTTTTTGTTGAATATTAATTAAAAATGAACAATGTAAATAAAAGAATAATATTAATTTTGCTTCAAATTTTTCCTAACGATATTATTTATAACGCCTTGAAATAGGTCGTAGTAAAAATGACGAAGGATGGCGTTAGTGTACAAAAAATAAAGATGACGTTGGAGGGTTAATTCAATATATATCTACATATATTTATCTGGTGGCCTGGGCTTAATATAATATAATGCTTCGGCTAACCAATGTCAATCAGCCGGAGGTGATTGGTACAGAGCCGGAGCTATTATTTCATTATATTTTTTTTTTTAATAACAATTGTCTTTTAATTTAGGGGCTCCGTTTTAATAATGGGAGGCGTAACTCTGAATGTGTTTGTGGCCGCAATATTTTATGAACCAGTTGAGAGACACATGGTGCGTGTTCCTAGATTAAAAAAGACGCTTGAAGATATTGAAGAGGAGGACATCGGAATAGTGCTTAAATTCGAGTCCGTCGACGAATCTAATGGAGATAGTTTACCGAATGACCACATATCTGGAGCTAACAAACAGCTCGTTCCTCATAATTCGCCACCTATTCAATCAAACGATCTGCACAGTTATAATATTGTTGATGATGATCCGCAGTTTGTACGAAGCGCGTCGGCAACCGTAGTCCAAAATTTTGGCAAGGGCCATGATGAATTCCTTTCGTCTTCTTCATCCCGCATTCGGAAAGTGAGCACCCCTGTTCGCCAACCACAGCGAAATCAAACATTTACTCCCGGTCAATTAAATTCGCAATCGTCCCTATACGCAGTGCCTGAAGGCAGTAGTTCCAACAACAAACTTGAACGAATACAACCCTTGCGTAATAGCTCCAAGAATCGTTTACCACGTTCATCTCCATCCACAAGTAGTTTTCAGTATATAAGCACGCCATACCATGGCAGTACATTATCATTTCAGCCCAAGGAATTTTCTTCGCATCTTTCACTGCGGTCTGTCCCAAGTGGGACAGGGGTAAATGCGGCTTCTGGATCTGACGGTTTATTAGATAGCTCTACTAATATTCAACAAGAAACTTCTGACAATAAACGCGCAAAGTTCTTCGACTTAAGTCTTTTAAAAGATCCAACATACTTAGTAATATTAATATCGAATTCCACAAATGCCATTGGGTATACGAATTTTATAATACTGCTGCCAGCGTACGGAGTTACATTAGGTTTTGACAAATCACTCGCCGCTTACCTAATTTCAATTGTATCAGCTACTGACCTAATTGGACGTATTGGCGGTTCAGCCCTGTCAGATATGGGTTTTATTCCAAAAGCATGGTACTTTATTGGTGGGCTGGCTATTTCGGGAGTAAGTTTGGCCCTTCTTCCATTCTCAACCAGCTATGGAATGGTTGGTTTTTGGTGTGCTGCATTTGGTTTAGCTTCGGGTGTTTATGTGGGTATAACAGCTGTAATTATGGCTGATATGCTAGGAACCGAGCGCTTAACTTCGTCCTATGGAATAAGCTTGTTTGTAAACGGTATACTTCAATTAATCGGCCCGCCTTTATGTGGACTCTGGTTCGAAGCAGTACATAAATATAATCCTCTCTTTCACACGCTTGGCCTTGTTTTGCTTGCTGGCGCAAGCCTTTGGGGATTTATGCCTTTTATAAACAAGCAAAAATCTAAAGAATCAAACATGGAGGCAGATGCGGAATAGTTCAACAATTGTAATATATTGTATAAGTAATATGCATATATTAAAACGCTACCTTTCGACAGCACAGTGCTTTCGCAAGACTTTACGTACAAAAGTACTTATCAATTTCCTTTGGATAAAGAATTTGAAGCTGGAACATTAATTTGATATACTTCAGTTGAAAATATATTTAGTTTGTAACGACACATTTTTCTTGTATTTGTGGAGCTTAGGTTTTCTACTCCATATAACATTTATTTTTTAACTAATTTTGTAATTACTTAGCTCAATTGAAAAGTGTGAGTAAAAAAATGTTGGGAATACCAAAAGTGTAATTAATTTATATAAATATTTCATTTAGCACAAAGTCGTAACTCACAAAAACTCAATAGTAACACACATAAGAAGTTATGCCAAAATATTACGTTTGACCTTAGCAAAAATTAAAACAATCACAAAAAATGAATTTGAATGAAAATCGAGATTATAAATACCTATGTATGTACATGTAACCAATTTAATATTTTCTATTAAAGTCAATGTTTTCAGTTATTTTAAGTATAATCATATACGTATGTATGTGGGTAAATATAAGCTGTAGTACTTAATAAATATTTTGTATGTCAATTACACACTAGAAATATGGAGTTGGGTGCGTCAATTAAAGTTTTGTATATTTAATCCTTTTCAGTCACATTGATTGGATGCATCATATAATTTGTATTTAACACTTTAAATGGCGCATTTGACATCGTTTTTACATTAAGGATAATAATATGCGTTAGTGGTAAGTATGAACTCACCGCCATCGGGAGGTGGTTAGGAAATATATCTCCGCCCTACTCCGAGAGTTTTTATACCCCTAGAGAAACATGGGCTGGGTGCTACAGGGCGTGTCTATCGAATGTCAATAAAGCTGTAACTATCGAATGTAAATAAAGCTTCCCTGACATATGGCGAGAGCGACATTATAATAACACAGTGTGTAATTTTTTAAGTCATGGCAAAATAACCATATACGGACACCACTACGTGATAAAAGACCAAAAAAACCCCTGTCTCCCAGTTTTGCCCAAAGTCCTCTAGGTTTTTTTTATTAAGTACAACATTGCTCGCGGCCTTTATGATAGCTTTTGCAGGGTATACACACATCAAGCGGTTTGACCAACATTGAGAGTGCATTTGTGAAAAAGGCACACGTATACGTCTGTGTGACGTTTGAAGCAAAATCAAAAATTTTTGATTTTCGTTCAAGCGGGTCGTCAAATTTGATGTGTGTATATCACAATTTGACCGGCGTTGTGGAACATAAAAGGAAAAGAGTATGCAAATCGCAATTTCTCATATTTTTTTTAACTTATTTCAGAATACGTAGACGAAAATAACAAGCAGCCGACAAGAAACCGTACGTGCTTTCACTTCAACATTCCCATAAAAATGAGTGTTCGAAGTACTACGTTTGACGTGTGTATATGCAATGTCAAACATATTTTACTAATACATTCACATTGTTGGTCAAACCGCTTGATGTGTGTATACCATGGTACAAAGAAATGGTAGAAGCACTAGCCCAGCTGATTTGAACTTTTTTCTGGACTTAGTGTGAGTAAGTTTTTCTCTTATGTCAAAATTTGTTTACATTTGTTTGTCTGCAACCCCCGTCCGCCATCAACTGCTGTTTTTGAAATATTTCTCTGCAAAAATTACATAGAAAAGTTTTAATTTTCACACTTAAACACTTTCAATATATCAAATAACACTCAATCATTTTCTAAATGGAACTTTTTGCAAATTTGTTTACATTTTCATAATTTTTCTATCAGCTGACTTGACACAACACAGACACTGAGCTAAAACAAAATGCCTGTTGTGTTTGGCTTGTTGTATTTGTTGTCGTACTGCATCTACCATTATATTTCTACCATGGTGTATACCCTGCATTACAGAGCAAAAGTCTGTTAACAACCTTAAAAATAAATAACAACTAATACTAATCAACAATTAGATCTGTTAAATGACAGTGGCAAAACAGAGAACATGATAAAAACATGTGTGCTGACAATAGCAGCATTTAAATACGAAGATGTAAACATACACATATTCATGAATAGCATACATATTTATGAATGAAAGCAATACAATTGAAAGATGAAACATCAATATCACAGCATCGAGTTGACTAGAGTCAGGTAAGTTTTCGTTATCATAGATTTTATGTTAATTTTGGTGAGTATAAATATAGATAATATTATTAGTGTGTATAATAATAAGGTAATAAACATAATATAACTAACATTGACCATTACTAATAAAGTATAATTTCAATTTTCTTTACAATTAGCCCCTATGAAAGAAGCTGGAAGTTGCAAATGGATCCAAAGAGTTGTCCGGTATAGAGTACAATCAACTACAAGAATGATCCTAAGATCTCACTAAATGGGTATGGTTTGACATTTAGAGTTAGGGTTGTAACAAAGAGTAGTAGCATGGATATTTAGTAATATTGATTCAGTGTTGTAGGGATTAGTAGTCTCAGCAGGGATGGCACTCCAATACTATGCTATCTATTACAAAAATTATAAAAAACAATATTCGTATTATGTTTATAATGTTGATGGCCCTGGACTTGCAAATCTTAAGTTGTGGATCCAAATCGTCGTCCGAATCTGACTCTGAACTAATGGTGTCCACAGGCACGTTGCTTCCAGACTACCCTCCATCATCAGCTTTTTCTTTTTCAGATACTTCATTAACATCATACAGGGTGATCTTGTGACTCCACCCACATACCTGAAATGAATTAGAAAATAAATCAAAAAAGGAATGCAAACCAATGCATCAATAAAATTGATACTACTTCTGCAAGCAATGCGTCGAGTTTTTTGCCTTTGTACCGTTTTTCCATGGGCATTGTGGTTTGGTGAAATCGTTCTCCTTGCTCATCGGATTCGGTAGGGAGTTGTTTGATAAAATCGTCAAAATGAAAATGAAGAAAATGCAGATTTAATGTCATCGATGTGCCGATTTTCTCAAAATAATACAGCATTTCTTTCACCCATTATCTTGCTTCCGGTTCCGCGTCTCGATCCCCTCCCAAGACTCTGGTGCATACACGCTGAAGGTAAATCCATGCCATTGAATGATTATAAGCATGAAGCGATTCAAAGTTGCTCTTGAATTGCTTTCTAATGTCAGGGCCATTAAGTACGCCTGTTAAATGAAGACAAAAAATAAAGACAGAAAAGAAAACATTAATAAAGTGGAAATAGTACAATGAGGTGAACAAAAATTCGTTTTAAATTTACTACAATACAATACTACTAATTTTGTCATCGCTACGCTTCGGGAAAACGCTTTTCAAATAGTCGAATGCGTTTGGGCAATTTACAACGGCTACTTCGATGAATTTTTTAACATTTCCCAATTTTATGTGGAGCGGTGTCTTGAGTATTGTCTATTAAAGGTGCATTCCTCAGTTTATGTTGTTTCATTTGTTCCTCCACACTTCCTCTTGGTCTCCACGAATTACATTGGTATTGATTCAGAGGTGAGCGCGAATCCCAATTACAAAGAAAACAAAAGAATTTTGGAAAGTCGCCCTTATCGATGATCCCTTGCAAAATGTTGATGACCTTCAAATCACAGCAAACCTTCCATTTATTTTCATAGTATTTGATTTGTTCCATTATATCTTTCAATGTTTCATAGCTTTCTTTCATGTTAATACCCATTGCTAGCGGAATGGAAGGTTTTCGGTTCGACACATGTAACAACACTGCTTTCAAGCTTGAAACAGAACCATCAATAAATAATCTCCACTCACTAGCGATGTAGTTCATTCCCATTTTTACCACCAAAGCTTTTACATCGTTGCAGTAAGCGAACGAATTGTCATCATTTAGAGTGTAGAGGCTCTGAAATTCAGCTTGCCGTTTGCGGTACGCCGTAGAGTTCACATTACCATGTGTGAGTTTTCTTTGCTTTAAAAGCGCTGTCAAAAATATGGCAAATCGCTGCGATAGTCCCAATATGGCCACAATGAAATCCATTTCCATTTGTGTTATTAGTTGTGGGCCATCTCTTCCCTGTTGGGGCTCATAATCTGTATCAAATGGATCTTCATAAGTAACACCACTTGCTCTAATCATTCCTGTACATTCTGTACTACGATCTGGAGTTGGCGGCCTTGGTGATACAACATTTTCAGGTACAAGCACTGGTAGTGTGGCTGTTACAGTTGCTTTATAACTTTTGTTCCTCTCAGCATATCGATTTAGACCACATGTGTAATTTACGCATGCATAGCAACTGGTTTCATCATGATCACCTGGGAGATGAATCCAGTTTACCGGCTTACAATACTTCATACTATGTTTGCCTCCACTCAACCAGGCAATGAGATTGTTATAACATTGGCGACACACTGTATTAGGTGTGTAATTTTCACCGGTCAAGTCTTCTTCGTCGAATAACAACTTATATGCTTTCTTGAATGCACTAGTTAAAAGATTATTTTCCTTTTGCAATGTTGTAGAACTATTTTTTCTGATTTAATGACCGCAAACGTAGCAAAATAAATCAATATTTTCACACTGCATATTGAAATTGTCAGTTGCCAATGTTGTGTGCGAATTATGCTGTAGCACTTTCACTTTTTTACTTTCACTTTCACTTTATAACTTTCACCGCTGAGCTCTCGTTGACGTCGCGCTGTGTAATGCCTCGATGTGAGCGTCGTGTCGCTTTTATATTGTGTGCTGCGTCCCTTGTGAATTCAATACAGATGTTTGCTTCCAGGTAGTTTTTTGGTAGAAGTTTTTTTGATTTTATATGTTCACAATTCCATCTTTATGACAAGAGCTCCAATGTTTTTCCAGGTACTTTTTTTTATATTTTGGGTTGTTTTTATGTGAATTCAATGCAGATGTTTGCTTCCAGGTAGTTTTTTGTAGCATTTTTTTTGATTTTATATGGTCACAATTTCATCTTTCTGACAAGATTGAAGTGTTGTCTTTTACTGACTCCAGGAAGAAATAAGTTTCTAGGACTATTTTTTGAGAAAACCAGATTTTTAATAAAAAAAAAGTGAGGTTAAAAAATCTTTTTTTTAATTATAAAGGCCTATATCTCAAGAAGTTGGGTCGGAATCCTTAAAAAAAACTTTCGGGTTTTAATCAGCGCTGTAAGCTCTACCAGGCCAAAGAAAATTGGCGCATTTTTCATAAAGTAAATTTGTTCGTAAAAGCGGAAAATAAAAAAAAAACGCTTTTTGGGCGATTTTTCGCTCATTTTTTTTAAAGTTTTTCGCGATTTTGACCTTGAAGGTGAAGTTTTTTTTGATTTTATATATTTTATATGTGTTTCTTTATGACAAGAGCTACAACTTTGCCTCAGAGAGTAAATCAAAATTCCGAACGGTTTGCAGATATGAGGTTGAGAAAATTATCACTTTTTTGCAAAAATGACTCCGAGGCCCCACTTCTTTGGGGGCCCATAAAAAAACCTGGAGGACTTTGGGCAAAACTGGGAGACAGGGGTCTTTTTTTGGTCTTTTATCACGTAGTGGTGTCCATATATGGTTATATTTTTTTGTGTTGCACTGTGTAACCAATGGTGAGTACAATACATGGCCTTATTCGTAAAAAGTTATAAGATGTTTGAGAGGCGATTTTTGTATGGTAAATCATCTCTCAAACCTCTCATAACTTGTTATGAATAATACAAGGCTGATCTAAAAGAGGTTAGCGCAGTAGGATTTGTTGTTGTGGACACCAACAACAGGGATTTTGTTTTTGTTCTATGACTCTAAATGTCAAATTCAACACAAATACATATGACCAAACAATGTAAACAAAAAAGTACAATAACAAAATACACTGAATTTGACAGATAGAGTCATAAGAAAACAATATCAGCTGTTCTAATGCGTTAACCTCTACTAGATCAGCTTTGGAATAATAATTTTTTAAGAATAATAATGTGGTTGGCAGCAGTGACGAGGACTTTTTACTTTTATTGACTATATTACAACCTCATGAGGCCAGACGTCTTACACATATTAATTAAACAAACAAATTTCAAGATATTCTTCCAACTGGCTCTATCCTTCGCCTTTTCTCGCCAGTTGGTAACACCAAGGATACCGAGGGATTCTTCTGCCTGGACTTTCCAGCGGAGTCTTGGTAGTTCTCTTTTCCTGCTTCCATCGGGTACGTTATCAAAAACCTTTCGCGCTGGCTCATCTTCATCCTTTCTGATAACATGGCCTAGCCAACGCAATTGGCCCACTTTGATTCGTCTAGCTATGTCCACGTCAGAATAGAGATTATATAGCTCTGCGTTCCAGCGACGTATATTTTTACGGAGAATTTTTCTCTCAACACGGGTTGATAGTAATTTGTCGCCCAGTCCCCCTCACGCCGTCACTGAGTTGTACTGCCTATTATTTACTGGCTACTCGTGGGAATCACATTATGAAGGCAAAATATAAGCAACGACTACTAATATATCTCGACGTGATAACTACACTGCTGACGAAACTGATATACTGATCCTTGTATGTTTTAGTTTCGGTTAGCACACGTGACAATAAGAGACAGTTTACAACTGCCTTATCATCACTATATTAGAGTTGTGTAGTTCACGAACGAACTAGTTCAATTGAACGATTCACTGTTCTGAACTAGTTCACACTGTTCCGCTCTATTTTTTCAGTAGTTCACTTGTTTCAGCAGATTTTTGTATTTCAGTTGTGCAGTTCTCTCTCTCCCACTTCATAGTTCATGCTCTCTTTTGCACAATAACTACAGCGCTGATCACCACTTTTGTTCCAAAATATAAAAACATTACAGAAACAGCAATATTTTGTAAAAGGAATAACCCAATCGTTAAGCCGATCTCAATTTGTATCTCCGCGTAGGTTTATATCAAGTAATGCCTTCAATTATGGCGATTTAATATAAAAAGATATCACAGTATCCAAAATACTTTAGAAATCTTCAAAAAACAGACCATTTTCGCGATTATTCGCTCCGACTGAACTAAAACTAAAAGTTGAACTGAAATGAGCTCTAAAGTTCACAGTTCATATGAACTGTTAAGCTGAAAGGGTACAATGAACTAGTGAACTAAATGAAGGAACTAGTTCATTCTGTGGAGCTGAACTAAAACTCTACTACACTCGGAGGTCGGTCGACCCATTGTGATTGCCCATATAATCTGAAAATTAAAAAGATAACGAGAAGGGAGAACATGAAAAGGGACGAGCCCCAGTAATAGCGGATATTTCGACGGATATGTAGATAGACGTAGGACAAACTGAAGAACCACTTAATTATGTTCCGAATATACATACAGTAGTGCGCAAAACCCAAGCAACTTTTGTATCAATTTCTTAAAATAAAAAATATTTTAAAAAGATATCAATTTAAAAAAATTAAAGACAGTACATATTTCATTATTGGCAACATACATATTTGCAAAAATAAAAAAATCAAATTCATAACGGTAAAATATGTTACGAAAACAATATTCAGCCCAATTCTCAATAACAATTCCCCGGAGAATTTTTTCCCTATTCCTTGTTCCCCTATTCTTAATAAAATCAAAAGTTCTTTCTAAACTCTATAAACCTGTGTATAAACATATTTATTTTTATTAGCCCATTGGGGGCTAATTAACCCTTAAGTGTACGCTAGACCATTTATTATTTGTTTTGTACTGATTTCCGGGCCGAAAAAGTTTCCATTTGTCCTACAAGCTTCCAATAAAAAATTAGGTGCCCATTGGATAACGCTAAGGGCTGCCCAAAGTTCATTGAAAAATTAAAACACTTTATATGGTGAAATATGGGGTTTCTAATGCAAATACGTATGTTTAAGAAAGAAAAAATAATTTGTATTTGCTTAACTAGACTTGAAATCGTTTTTAAATACAATTTCCGTTTTAACAAGCTGTAAATGATCAAAATCGGTAGAAAAACAACAAAATTACAACGGTTTTCTTTTGAATTTTACGTCAATTAAATGTTGTAGTTGACATGGCATTGCACATTCATGCTGTGTAACTTATCAACTTTTGCACATTCTCTTTCTTTCTTTGTTGTTTTTTGTTCTAACTGTGTCCCGTTACTTTTTTGGCTACAACAACACCTAGTGCTTCTACATCTAATACTTGTACCATGACAACACTTACAACGTAACGTCTGCTTCAAAGAACAAATTATTAATCCTTGAAACATGACAACATCAATGTATGAACTTTTAGTCATATCCTTGCCATCCTTTATGGGTAATTAAATAGAAATTGTTGTTTCGATGTCGGATTTACCATCTACATCCGCTTCGGAGTTACCATCGACTACATCCATGTTGATTACTCGATCCGGTGATAAATTGCGCTCCGTGGAATCAGTTGGGCATGTATCACACCTGATATCAGGAGCCAAATTGCCGTCAAACAGGCAGATACTGCAAGTTTTTTTTACAATATGCGGTTTGTAAATGTTGGCAGACAAAATTGTGCAAAAGTGTTTTTTTGGCAACAGTCGTGCTTACTAATACGTGATAAATATAAATGTCAAGATAAATTGCTAAAATTGTACGGCGACTGGAGAAATGTCCACAAACAAAGTGAAAACAGCAGATCGGATACATTAAAACCGAACGTGAACATTTTCAAGGAAACAATGGACGATCTGTTCGATGTCGATAATGCAAACGCCCTAAATGAGATGTGTATACAAGAAGTTTTTGTTGATGCAAAGAGAGAAAGGAAGACGCATGGCAGGCGTTGACAAGAAGTTATACGGACGAGAACAGCGATCATAACAACGAAAGCAAAAAGAAGAATCGCGGAAGAGAAAATATTCAGAACTTAACAATCAATATTGTAAGTGAAATTATTGAACTGTTTGAATTCCTTAAAACATGAATCATAAACTGGTATTTTGCAGTACTCGATACAGTTTATATTGGAAGTGAAGACGAATATGAATTCGATGATAACATTACGCGTAATTCGTGTATAGTCACTGCTTCTTCACTGGGGCGGAAAACTGTTGTCGAACCTGTTCGGCAGAAGCAAAATTGATTAAATTCCAATTCTCGCCATTTATGAAGGGACATCTACATTTTTGGGCATGTCGCCATTACATGTTGGAAATCGTATTGAAACACGTCTTTGAAGTCAAACATCCCGTAACAAGTGGGCCTGAAGTGGCTATTTTTAATCGTTTTGCTGCCACTTGGGAAAATCTCGACCACAAATCGTGTAAAATCGGACTCGAAGACCCAATTGTACGCTCAAAAATTAGTAATGGTGACTGCGAAGTCATTAAGAATTTCTGCAACCAACAACTACATCAAACACAAATGCGCGCGGATTACAAGGAACTACTACAATTAACAATAACGTTCCTTGGTGAAGTCGGCGGAAACTTTCGTACAGCTGGTCCAACATTCCACGCAAAGTTCATAAGAAAAAGCATGCACACCTTGAAAATATAAGTCTTTCGGGAGCAGTTCACTTTGACACAACGAGAATGGAATGGACTACGCGATATAATTTTCTCGTTCGACTGTATGCGGTTTACATACATAAATGCCATACGAGGCCCAAATCAAGATATACATTTTTTGAAAGACTATCGCATATGCAGAAACCGACCCAGATGTGTCTGAAGCGGTTTCATTTGTGGTATTTGGCACCGGAAACAATGGCTTTAGCTTTTTTCGATTCGCATGTTTCACACGAAGTGAAACGATATATGGTTAGGCGCCTGGAAGCTACATAACCAATCGTAAAATTGGATGATAGAAAATTCTCCGACCCAAAACTATTCCTGTACAATAATCTGAGCGATTTCGTGTCATACAAAACCAAAAATTTTTTCGATGCCTTCGGATTGACCACTGAATTCTTGAATCATGATCCATTCATTTAGGAAACGAAAGACTATTATCAAGATGCTCTCGATGTTTGTCGTGATCTGTATGTTGTTAACGATGCTGCTGAACGCGGTGTACAATTTATGAATGTTACAACAGGATCCTTACGAAAGACGAAGAACAGAATCAATTTATCTTACAGTGCATTGAAACATATCGTCGAAAATATCCCTCACACAACATCTTCAAATTTTTGTAACTTTTTGTTTCTGTAACGATTTTGAACATTTATGGCTTGTTAGTATAGAAGCTGTATTTAAAATCGATGTCAAGTCTAGTTATCAAAAACAAAATATTTTTAGTTGCTTAAACATACGTATTTTGATTAAAACCCCCATATTTCACCATATAAAGTGTGTTTTAATTTTTTAATGAAATTTGGGCAGACCTTAGCGTTATCCGATCGGCCCCAAATTTTTTATTGGATACTTGTAGGCCAAATGGAAACTTTTTCGGCCAGGAAATCAAGGATCGCAGTATCTTTCAGTTTCTGCCTCATATGCTATAAACGGTCTAGTGTACACCAAATTTTCTGGCACAAAGAGGCACCAGGGCCTGGCCAGGCCCAATACAACTTTGTATGCAATTTACAAATAAAACTCAAAAAACAATGCGTAAAACTCGAGTTACATTTGAAAGTTAATCATTTTTAGTATAAACAAAAGAATAATAAGCAAAAGAAATGGTAATTCTGGAGTAAGTTTAAGTATTTATATTCTAGTCTGTGCAGCATTCAAAGCATATCCATTATTCCATTCAAAGCATTATTTTAATTGCGTTGCTTCTGTACGATCAACTAACGAGAGTTATGTTTAGTTGCGTCAATGTGCTCAAGAACAACTGACTTCTTTTGTTGCACGTAAAGGGTGGTATTTTGAGTTATGCCGTTATTGTTGTAAAGTGCTAAATTTTGTGGTGTACTAACTATTTTGCATTGTGCTTTTTTAATTGAAAAAGGTGAGTTCAATTGACTGTATCATTTTGTAATGTGCCGTTTTTGACCAAATAATCGTGATTGTCGTAAGTTTTATCAAAATTTTCGTCTTTTACAATCGAAAACAAATAAAATGGTAATAATATTGGGATTAGCCGTTTGTTTGTTTACGTATTGTGCATGACTTTTGCAAAATCTTTTCTGACCTTTTCGACGAAAATTACGTGCCAAAACCCTGCACATTATTCAACTATAATGACAATTGATTCTAGCATGTCTAGCCACCCACAACGGTGATAGTAGTGCATATGATTTTATCATTTCTGGGAGTGAATATTGTGTGTCCGAAACAGCTAAAAGTAGCTCATCGGAAGAATACTCAGAGGAAGAAGTTGTAGAAAGATTTAATGGGAAGAGAGCACGATCTAGATATACATTTCAAAACACGAAACAACAGAAAGAAAAATCTTTAAGAAACGCCGGACTCTCTTATACATCGCTTTCTGAGGCAAGAATTTGGATCCTGTGGCAGAAGAGAAAAAGTAAAAAAAGTAGAAATAATTTATATGCGGTTTATTCTTAAAAACGTTTTACATAGTCTGAAACACAAGTTTTAAATTGCGAAAAGTAAATGTGCAGAATTAAAGAAATAAAAGAACATTTATGAAATTTTTATCAAACAAATATAAAACATTTTAAACAAAAAATCGTCGCTAAACAGAAACGCCAACCCATCCTAAAGCCACCTCTGTCCTTTCCAGCGCTGGAGACGCTGCAACGCACCACCAAGCCTGGGGTGCGCGGTATGAAACAATCTTTCCACTGCTACGACCGGACGGACAGACAAATTATCCTAAAATATAAAAAAGGGAAACATGCGATTTTGTTTTTTTTCTTGTTTAAAAGAAAATCATCAAATTAAATATATATACATATGTATAAGAGTGAAAACCATTTTTCTTTACCGGCTTTATAGAAAAGGTAAGCCTTGTGGGGGTGGCAAGGTCCGCGTCTTGTTTAGGGTTGAGCTCAGGCCTTGGAAGTGTCGCGGAAGCCCTAGTTCATAGGCCATAAGAAAAGTGTTTTGGTCTAACAAAAAAAAGAAAAAAACACATATACATAGCTACCTTTCGTCATCGTTGAGACCCCTGTACCACCGAAGACTCCATTTGCCTTGTGTTTTAATGAAAGCGCCTGGGGAAGAAGCCGAGTCGCCATTTTACTCAGGAACAGTAAAGACGCCATTTTGGAAACTTCAAGACTAGGTTGGAAAAAAAGTTTATATTTTGTATGGAAAGTGTAATCTAATTTAAAATTTACCTTTTTTTGCATTTTAAAAGATGTTACTGGATGAAATTGCAGTATTGGAGTATTATAATAATTTTCTAATGCCATAGAGTGTTTTGAAATTGGTGATCTAATCGCCAAGTTTTGAAATTGGTGACCTAATCGCCGATAAATAAAAGGAAGCGGAATTAAGTTTTTTATAATGAAGAAAAATCGCGTTTTAAATATGAATGTCTAGAGCATTAGGAAAGTGGTAGTGGGAAAAGAAAATGGGTAAGTAGAGGTACTAAACACTGGGGTATCTAAACCTTTTTAAAGATACCGTGGTGTATTCAGATTTTGGATTCCAAGAGGGAGGGCTCTCCCTGGCCGAACATCCGCCAGGCATCTTGTCCAAGTGTGTGTTAATCGTCTTTGCATGGTTCGTGAGTATATCCGTTACCCTGGTGTCCTTTGGTCTTGCTTCGGGTCCCTTTTTAAATGCCATCCGGCGAGCTTAGCCGCGCGGAACGCCAGCAGACCAGCCAAGCCGACAATCTGGCAATTTTATTCAATTCGTGGAATTTCGTCTTCCACTGAAAAGTCTGACAGTGACGAGTACATCATATTCCCGACAACTTTTACGAATCATATAACAAAATCGTATTTATTACTTACTTCAAAGCATTTAAAAGCTCAAAATTTATTTTTATTAAAAATATACTATACTTTTTAATATAATGAGATATTTTGATTTATACTTTGTGTTACTCTGATTTGTGCTAATGACATGAAGAAAGCTTTATTTTTAAATACATACAATTCAATAAAATCATCATTTTATTTTTCTTGTGAATTTTCATATTTTTTTGCTTGTTATTCAGTTGGCGAATAGGAAACTTAAATTATTTATCTTTTTATCAGCTAAGATAATATCACTAGTCAAACGAAAATATTTCAGTTAAAGGGTCATAACTAGAGTGCCCAAAACCGGAGCCGTAAAACCGGTTGACCTGGCTTTTTGCCATTTTAAAAACGTAATTTTCAAACAAACCGGAAACCGGTTATTTAACGTCGGTTAACCGGTTAATCGGATTTTACTTAATTTGTGTTAATATCCTTTAAAAAAACTAATAATAAATGATATGATTTTCGAATTTTAGTGAAATTTTGGAATTAGGAAACATGATTTCCATTTTGAAATACGATCTAAATGACATATCCAAACAAAATTTTTTCAAAATGACTTTATGATTTGAATTAGACTTAATTAAAAATTAATTATTAAGAATTAATTAATTAAGAATTTCAAACAATTTTTTTTATCAAATTACAAAATTAAAATTATCTTTTTCAAATTTTAATACGATTTTCGATTTTAAATCAGGTTAATGCGAATTTGAACAAAACTTTTAAATTTTATATTTGGAATATGATATTGGAATATGATATATATTTCTTAAAATGTGATGAATTATTCGACTTATCGTATTATATAAGTAGGTATTTAAAATTAAAATGTTCGAGCCTTAGGTCTATTTTAAATTATTTTAACCTTCAATATTTCTCTACCCATTGGGTAGCATTGTCAGGAAAATATGCACAATTATTAATTAAAAATTTAATTTTAATATTTTTTAATTTTAATTTTTAATTTAATTTTTTTTTTCATTTAATTTTTAATTAATAATTGTGTTTATCTTCCCGACGATGCTACCCAATGGTTAGCGAAATATTGAAGAATAAAATAATTTAAAATACACCTAACGCTCGAACATTTTAATTTTAAATATATACGGCCGTATTCATAAAAAGTTATGAAAGGTTTGAGAGACGGTTTATCATACAAAAAACGTCTCTCAAACCTCTCACAACTTATTGTGAATAAGGCGGATAGTTTTTATTTAAAATTAAAACGTGATTAATTAATTACATTTGTGAAATTTTGATTTTACAACATGAATTAGAATATAAATGATCGTTAAACAAATGTATTATAAGTTCTACATGTGTTTAAAGCAAAAAACCGGTTCCACCGGTTGTTTGCCAAAATAAAAAACCGAAAACCGGTTTCTTGAAAAATTGATTTTTCGAACAAACCGAAATTATATTTTATTTCCAAAAACACAACATAAAATTAAAAAAATAATAGCCAAATCTTCTTCAAAATTTACTTTGTTCATGATGAAACAAAATTTATTTTAAATATTACAATAATTTTTACATAAACAGTTTTTTGCCTCTCCTGAAAATGTAAGAATTTTGAGTTGTGACTCTTTTGTATTTAGGGTGCGATATGTATGTATGTTTAAGTTAATTTGTATCATCAACAATAATAGTTCCTCCAGGCAAGTGTCCACAATTGTTTTCATGTGTTTGTGAAGGCGTCAATAGTGGCGTCAGATTCAACGATTGTGTTTAAAAGTCTCACTTCATCTCAATTTATGGTAATACGTACTAGTAAAATAAAAAAGTACATGCGATTCAGAAACTAGTCTGGTGAGACATATCAACTGAGTATATTCGTCTTGTCGAATACATAGACTTTAATGACCTTTTGATTCGTACGAGTATAGAAAAATATTTGTCAACCATTGTTTTGTCCAAAGCATATCAAATTCCGTGTCTATGCGACGAAAAATGTCAATATGTATACTTACCATATTCTTCGGTGGATGATATATCAGTTTTTCTGTAAAGTCCTCATGTAACGTTCAAATATGTGTAGTTCCTTTTTAACAGCAAAGCCGCTTGTGAAAAATCGAATACATAAGTTTATAACAAGTGTTTTTGGAACAAAAACTAAATTATGATTCCAGTGACTAATATTTGAACACGAATTCTAATATTGCACTTTTTATTAGTTGTATCTTCCATTTCACATGAATGAGGTTTTTGAAATGCTCAAATTGGGTAATACAACTTAATTGCTGTATTATCAACTTGTATTTTTAATCTGTCAATATCATCAGCAAATAATGCTGATGTATGGCAATTATGAATTCTAATGAAAATATAGACTTTATCATGGAATTTCCAATGCCTGAATTGATTTCCAACTAATCTTTTCTCTGTATGCGGGGGCCTCCACGCAGTTTCTCCTCCGTTTCCCCGATATCATTTTAGAAAATCGGCCCGCAACAAAACTCCGGAGCTGTCGGGGTAACGTTGACAGGACCGGTCTGCGGAGAGGTTTCCTACGATATTGGCATATGGGTGTCTTATACTGCGTGGGGAACTCCCACACCCTGAGATGCAGCTGGGCATTAGTACTGGTTTGAATCTTAGGGACGAATGTATGAAATACTTTTGGATCTTACTTTGTGTATCTTTGTCTTCCAGACGATATTTTAAAAGACGCTATTTTGGTAGTACAAGACGCAATGTTGAAGGATATCATTCCGTAAAAATTATTCCATACAGTTTTTATAAATAAAAAAACCAGCATGAGCTAAGAAGTCATGGATAGGAAAACAGTCCGAAGTCGCTAACGGGTTTGTGTATAATTAAACAAAATATCTCTACATTCAGAAAGTCAAACAGAATTGTCTTGAATAGTTCCATCTCATAATGCATCACCAACAAATCTTACACACATACGTCTATTGTTACACCTATTTTCTCTCTCCTTTCATTGTATGCCATTATTGTCAAGGGGAGTTTATATTTTACTCTCATACGCGACGGTCGTTCATGCGCATAATTATAAAATTTATTGTTTTGTTTCCTTTCAATAAATGAAGTTCTTTATTTAACCGAAAGTTAATGTAGTTTTCAAACGAAAGGCATAGAGACCTAAAATAAAAGTTCATGACAATATTCAGAAGTGGAATAGAACGTACGCGTTGAAAAGAAAAATTATTGTGAAATTCGTATTACGAATAGAATTTCGTAACTAGACAATCGATACGCAACAGTGTGTGTGTGTGCATTCGCGGAAGAATAAATTTGAATTTGAAAATGGAAAAGTTAAGCAAATTAAAAGTTGACAAATTAAGGGAAAAGTGTGAAAACGTCGGTATTTCGAAAACCGGGATTAAAACCGATTTGATTGAAAG
Source organism: Phaonia tiefii (assembly GCA_963931995.1). NCBI lineage: Eukaryota > Metazoa > Arthropoda > Insecta > Diptera > Muscidae > Phaonia > Phaonia tiefii. The sequence continues at coordinate 141,055,900 of OZ008368.1, forward strand.
ACTGTACAGATACGAAATTGATAGCGAAAGATCGCGATTCGCGATCGCTATTCTCGAAACTTCGATGCAGAGAATGGAAATTGCGGAGGACAACGGGGACGGGGTACCACTAAGCAGATCCTCTCCATCGCGAGGAAACGCGAAGGCCAGTGTACGCGGCATGACGTCGCCGTTGTCTGCCACGACGGTTGGTAGTAATGCACTAGTCTGTTTCGGCTCATGTGGCGTCAACGGTTTCAAGTCTACGAGGGGAGAAACGACGTATGGTTTGTTATTGCCCCGCTTACCGTCAGCGGCTACGAACACAATTGACATGTATCGTCAACCCATTTCATCAATGGTTACACATCATCAGCAACACCACGGTCATGCAACATGTTTTGGACACAATCAGCATCATAACATGGGACAATACGTAACGAATGACAACAATGTGTACCAACAACAACAAAATTTGCCTTCGTCGAATATTGGTCACAACTTTGCAACGTTTACTTCGAAGTATTCGATCCATTACAGTGACAACTTGTTTCCGGCACAATATCAAGCTACGAGCATAGGCAACGAATTTTATTTATTACAGCAGATGCCAAGCGTGTGGAATGTTAAAGACATTGTGTCGATATTGCCCTCATAAGATCCAGCGGACAAATTATTTAATTCGTCAAAGTAATTTTCATTAAAATGAAGTAAAACTGAGGAAAATTGACCTTCGTATAGAGCCAAAGATTTTTGAACTCATTTTTAGTTCATAAATTTCCTTGGATATAGTTCATAATTTGAACTGGGAGTTAGTTCAAATTCATTGGTTTTTAGTTTAATAAAGTCTAATCAGTTTAATAAAGTCTAGCAAATATAGGAAACCGTAACTTGTTTTTAGTTAATATGTAAATCATATTGAACTAAATTCAAGTTGAATTGAACTAAAATCTAGGTAAAACTTAACCTTGTATAGAGCCAAAGATATTAGTTACTCACATACTACAGTTCATTAATTCTTTATAATAAGTATATTAATAAACTTGGAATTAGTTCAAAATGTTCCTACTCAGCACAAACATCTGCAACACTTACCCAATGTAAGATATAAGTTAACACAAACCAGTTCAATATTTTTTAGAAATAAACTAAAAATAAGTTTTTTTGAACTAAAATTGAGTAAAAGCTGTACTTAAAGTAAGTATACATTGAACTGAAAATGGGTAGAAATTTGTCATATTCAAGTTAACAATTCCGCGAGTATATTTAAGATTTAGTTCAATACTTCTTTAAACCTGGTAACATGTACCAACATGAAATAATTTGAACTAAAACACAGTTCAATTTCACTAACATGTAGTTTATTTGAACCTACATCGAGTATAAATTGGACTAATTTGAACTTAAATTGAGTCCATATGAACTAGAATCAAGTTCAAATTGAATAAATATCAGTTTAAATGCTGGTTCCTTTAACTGAAAATCAGTTCGGCATTTCCTCAAACTAAGTATATGTGAAGTAAAATTTAGTTCATATAAACTTGATTTGAGTAAAAAGATTACTAAAAAGCAGTTTGAATAAACTAAATTTTAGTTTATTTAAACTGTATTTGAGTAAACATGTTACTCCAATTTAGTTTTATTTTTTATTTTTCTTACATTTTTACTTAATATATTACATTGTTAAATGGAAAAATAAATATGTACAATATCGAAATGTTGAAGAATAATTACAATGACATTTTTAATACGTAATAACATTTGCATATACTATACAGGGTGATTCAGGAAGTTCCGGACAAATTTCTCCAGAGTATTCCTTGGCTATCGGCGTGAAGAAAACAGAAGAAAAAATGCAGAAGATTTCAATCGAGCAGAATTTCATTTCCATTCCGTTGCAGACTAAATTGTAACAAAATAAAATTAGAAACAAATGAAATGGCGCAAAAACAGAAGATTTTTGATGGAATGAGAACAAAAAGCAGAAGATTTTACAAAATGTAAACAAACAAAATTGTTAGCAAAAGAAAAATATTTTCTAAAATTGTTTTCATCGCTAATATAAATTAACAAATATAAAATGTGAAATGATTTTTTGATAATATGAATAAAATAAAGTATTATATTGAAATTAAATAAAAAATTGTTTTGTTAAATGAATATTGGCAAATTTTAGTTTAATTATTTTGTTCTGCAACACGAAACAAAAGATTGTGTAGCCCTTCGGAATATAAGAATCCACTCCGGAGCCACGTACAAATCGAGTGCTTTGTTGGTCATTGGCCAGAAAATAAAATTGTGTGAGCTATAGTGTGAGAAAGTGCAAAACATCTTCATAAGAGTGACCAAAAAATGCAATTGCATTTCCGGTTACCAGCAGCGAACACCACATTGTGCGTTCACTCCGAGTATAAGGATCTCCTCGGGAGACATGTACAAATCGATTGGTATATGCCTCATTATCCAAAAATTAAATTTGCGTGAGCTATAGTGTGGACAGTTTTGAAAAAGCGTGAAATATTTTCATATGTGTGGCCAAAATACGCATTTACATTTTCGGTCACCTGAAGCAAACAAAAGATTGTGTACTAACTCCGAGTATAAGGATCTCTTCCGGAGACATGTACAAATCGATTGGTAGATGTCTCATTATCCAGAAATTAAATTTGCGTGAGCTATAGGAAGCTATAGGAAACCCATTGCCCATCGTCGTGGGTAGCTACCCATTACTTTCCCCATTTTCCTGAGGGTAATGGGAAATCGTGATGAGAAATTCCCCATTTATTACCCATTATTTTTCCCATTGCCCTGAGGGTAATGGGTAATCGTGATAGGTAATTCCCCATTTCGTGGGTAGCTACCCATTATTTTCCCCATTGCCCTGAGGTTAATGGGTAATCGTGATGGTAAATTCCTCATTTTCGTGGGTAGCTACCCAATATTTTCCCCATACCCTGCGGTTAATGGGTAAACGTTCATTACACAGTCCCCACGACGATGTGTATGGGTTACACATGGGGGGTAAATACAAACTCTGTGTCAAACAGTTTTGTGTGTGTTTTTGTGTTTTTATTATGGTTGCATTTTTCTAGTAACTAACAGTGTTGCATCAAAAAGTAAACCAGTTTAAAATGCGGTAAAAAAATAAACTTCAGTTTCTACAGATAAAAATTTTATTAGTAATCTTCTGGGTTAGCGCGAGTTAACCTTCGAAATGCGTTAATCTTGTGTGGTGTAAATTCCATATTAAGCGTTAATGCAGATGATTTGAACAAAATATCTGTTGTTGTTATCAAAATATTAATTTATCAAATAATTTTAATTTTGAAATTTGAAAAAAAAAAAATTGTTTGAAAAGCTTAATTAATTCTTAATTAATTTTTAATTAATTCTACTTCAAATCACAAAATCATTTTGAAAAAAAAATTGTTTGGATAATTCCAAAATTTCACTAAAATTCGAAAATCAAATCAAATTAAGTAAAACCCAATTAACCGGTTAACCGACACAGATTACACTTTTTAAAATACCGCCAAACGGTTAATAGAAAAAAACGGTTAACCGGTTTTGGTCACTCTAGTTGCCACATAGCACTGCGTGGCTGATCATAGCAAATTTTTAATGTCGTATAAACAGAGACATGGGGATACCGCGATATGATCGCTAATTCTGCTATACATTGTATAACATAGGATAAGAGTTAATGAAAAGCGCGAAATAAAGTTTACTTTCAAATTTTTGTCGCCAGGGCCTATTTCGCCCACAGGGTCCAAAAAAGGGTCGCAAAATAGGGATATGTTGAAAAAAAAATTCGATTTTTTTAAGTGCTGTTTATAGTAAGGGTCAAAATAAGAGGAAAACAAAATGTTTTTTTTTCGATAACCGAGCTAGTTTTCGAGTTGTCGGCGTATACAGTTCAAAAATATTCAATATTAATGCATTTTTTTGTAGAAAGGGTCAGAATAACATGAAAATAGTAAATAATATTTGGAGCAAATTTCTTTTATCAGCAAAATTGGATTTTTTTCGTTTCTTTTGCCTGGTAGAGCATTAAATAAGGATTAAAAAAAAAAAGTTTGCGGAAGTCCATGTTTTCCGAATTATAGGTCTCCAAAGCTTGAATGTATAATCGCGCATAACTCTGCCATTTATTATCCGATCCTGATGAAATAAATTTCATAAATCTTTAAATTTATATTCCACCTAGTCGCTCGGACGTCCGGCCGGGCTGAGGCCGGGGGGTTCAAATTTCCTCTGTGCCTTAAGTCGATGTGTGACTTAAGTGAAGAGAAAAGAGCGCTTTCCGACGAAAAAACCGCCGCAGTCAAAAAAAATTTCCAATTTTTCGCTTTCTTGATTTCTTCTTTAATTTCAATTTTTTTTATAATTTTCTGAGCGTTCCCCGATCTCATGCATTTTAGCCAAAAAATTTAATTAAAGAAACATATTTTCCAATTCATCCTAAGGCACTTATGTATTTTGGACCCTGTGGGTCTCATGAGTCGGACCTTAATGTTTTTGTTTTTCGTATTCTAATACTTATGTTTAATGACGCATTTAATGGTGTCCATACACAGTGATTCTGAATCGAGAATCATTAGCGGCATTTATGCAAACGTGAAAGCCGAAAACTTTTGCTCAGAGCAAGTTTCCCTCGCACCGTTGCATGAGGCACCAAGTAAAGTTGCTCAGCGTATTTGTGCTCAAAACCATATCAGCTGACCAAGATGGATACATAAGGTGGTAGCAGTAGCAATTGCATGCATTATGTCTGTGTACTTTTTCTACTGTTCTAGTGCTATCACCTTATTTATCCATCCTAGTCAGCTGACAACGAAATGTCAAAAGTTTGCACAAGTCCAATCTGACTTGGAGACTTTCCACTTTTGTGCAAGTCGCTTTGTATGGGAAATTTCTTTGTTTTGACGTTTGCCGCGTAAGTTTGCGAGGTTTACGCGTTTACGAGGCTCTTTCGAGTTTGCATGAGGAGCACTATTATGTATGTTTAAGTGAAAATATGAATGTATGTGTCGTCACACCGACATGATGCATGCATGAATCGCGAAAATCAAATAATTTTGATATTTTAGCTTGATGCGCGTTTCTGATGCACTCGTGAATCAACGTGTGTGATAAAACTGCTAATTTTGTGTCGAAAAACGAATGTGTAAACATGTCCGCGGACGAAACCAAAAAAGAATTCCCTTTGGAATTTATTTCTGTATATCGTGCGCATGGTACAAAGAAATGGTAGAAGCACTAGCCCAGTTGATTTGAACTTTTTCCTGGACTGAGTGTGAGTAAGTTTTTCTCTTATGTCAAAGTTTGTTTACATTTGTTTGTCTGCAACACCCGTTCGCCAGCAACTGCTGTTTTTGAAATATTTCTGTGCAAAAATTACATAGAAACGTTTTAATTTTCACACTTAAACACTTTCAATATATCAAATAACACTCAATCATTTACTAAATGGCACTTTTTGCAAATTTGTTTATATTTTCATCATTTTTCTCTCAGCTGACTTGACACAACACAAACACTAAGCAAAACAAAATGCCTGTTGTTTTTGGCTTGTTGTATTTGTTGTCGTACTGCATCTACCATTATATTTCTACCATGATCGTGCGCTTACTGCTTTGTGGGATATACAAAGCCGTGAATACATGAACAAACATAAAAAAATAAGAACAAATGAATAGTTTTGACAAATACATCGTACACAATGAAACAACCTTGCTGCTCGAAAGCTGAACGAAAATGAGTGATTATATGAAAATGAATCGTCGTGTGTAGCAAAGCATGTGATCAACATATACACGGTTGAATCGGTATTCAGAATCATCGTCTATGGGCACTTTAAACGAAAATGGGGAGGCGGTGGCCTGCCATGATAATTTTTTCCGATTTGTCAGATTTGAATATTTCACAGATAAACCTGGCAATGTGAACTTCACTTATGAATCGACCTTTACAATCGGTTACCTAAAAGTACCATCAATCCACAATTCTAGTGACATGTACTTCTATACCATCGACATTTCAGTTATCGCAATAGTTTTATCTCTCAACAAAACCTAAAAAGTCGAAGGAACTGAATCATCAATTTTGGATAGGAGCGGCATTTGATTAACTTGGTGTCAGTTGACTCACAAAGTTCTTATTTATTTATAGTATTTAATCGTGTAGACGGCCCAGAGTCCGCGATTAACTTCAGAAACACCCATTTTCGAAGTTTGTTTCTATTACATTATGACTGAAAGGTTTACGTTTGGTGGATCACTTGCTCCAATTACATGTCATGCATGGAATAAAGACAAAACACGTAAGTTCTGCATACATCCATATGTAATAGTAAGGTCTGTAATTGTACCTGTGGTGCTTGCTTGTAGAAATTGCTCTCTCGCCAAATAACAATGAAATCCATATATACAAACGAGTCAGCAACGACTGGAAAGTAGTGGATATACTAAATCAGCATGACTTACGGGTCTTGGGTATAGACTGGGCGAAAAACACCAACCGCATTGTGAGCTGCGCCGCAGACAGGAATGCTTACGTCTGGCAGCAGGGAGACGACGGCAAGTGGAAGCCCACTTTGGTTTTGTTACGCATTAATAGGGCTGCGACCTGCGTCAAGTGGTCTCCAGCTGAGAACAAATTTGCAGTGGGCTCTGGAGCTCGCCTCATATCTGTTTGCTACTTTGAGTCCGAAAATGACTGGTGGGTTTCGAAGCATATTAAGAAGCCGATAAGGTCGACTATCACGTCACTTGATTGGCACCCAAACAACATTCTTCTGGTGGCAGGCTCAACCGATTATAAGGTAATGTGCTCCAATAGAACGTTAATAATCCAGAAATATTACATTTGTTTATGAAACAGGTACGTGTTTTCTCCGCCTATATCAAGGATATTGAAGAGCAGCCAACCCCGACGCCATGGGGAAACCGCATGCCGTTAGGTAATTTGATGGCTGAGTTCAAGAGCTCCAGTTCCTCAGGAGGGGGTTGGATAAATAGCGTCCGCTTCTCGAGCGATGGCAATAAAATTTGCTGGGTGAGCCACGATAGTTGCATCAGCGTTGCTGATTCGAGCAACGCCAACGTCGTCATTCGCTGCAAAACGGAGTATCTACCATTTTTGGCTTGTGAGTGGATATTGCCAGCGTCAATAGTGGCCGCCGGACATAGTTGCGTACCACTTATTTATAGCTTGCATAATGACAAACTGGAGCTCGTTAATAAACTTGACAAATCGCAAAAGAAGGAGTCAAGTGGTATTTCAGCTATGCGTATTTTCCAGTCACTCGACAGGAATTTACGCACAGAAAACTCGGATACACTCGTTGATTCTGTTCATCAGAATGCGATCACGTGCATTCGTCTTTATGCTGGAGATAAATCCCATGCAACTCGCATAAGTACATCTGGTGTTGATGGCCAACTGGTTATTTGGGATATTGACAGCAATTTAAATAATTCCATGCAAACTTTGAAAATTTAAATATATTTACACAGTATTTTCTTTGACTTCTACAAATGTCTGTTTTATAATAAAATCTTTATCGTAATTGAAGTACTCTGGCGTCGACAAGTTTTCATGGCGTGGGAGAAGGACATTTCACAACTTTTCAACTCGGACATCCTGGCGTATAGGACCGTAATTCATGAAAAATTAGGCCTGAATTTGAAGCGCAGCAAGTTCGTAATTCACACTAGCAACATTGCACGCGTCAATGTTTGTAAATGAAACAGTCCATCATTTGATGCTCAAACTTTTGGCAAGTTTGCATTATAAATGTGATGCACAGAATGACTAAGTATTATTTATTTTTTAAATTGTTTCATTTATTTCTTGCTTAATTTTGATCTAAACCAAAATTTCACTACCGACAAAGTTTTCCACGTCGAGTTCAAAAAACTTGTTTTGCTTCCGCTTGCCATAAATTGCTGAAATATAGGTTGAGAGATATACTTTCAGAGACGATTTTTGTATGATAATTCATCTCTCAAACATCACAACGTTTTATGAACAGTGTTGCCAGAGACCGACTAAAAAATTATGCCAAATGTCCTCAAAAATTGTGCCGTTTGCAAAACCATTATGCAAAAATTAGTATTTTTTCTAAATCTGAGTCCAAAACACTTACAGTCCCTCCACGAAATTGGTACTCATCTCGCCTTTAATCTTAACCGTGTAACCTAAAAATAAGAATTATGGTTTTAGTTTGTTGTAGCCTCTATCTTATGAGTCGAATAACGATAGCAACCAAACCTCAGTTGAATTAGTATTATGTATGGCAACTTTGGCCAGTTGCCGTAGGTAACTGTATTTCCAGTCGTTAATAGAGTTTTGACACTTCGCCACCTGTAAATAATGTAAAAAAAACAGCAGACAGTTGTCCGAGGCCTTCGGCCACGGACTGTCCCTACAGGCTGTGTCAGAGACACGGCCATTAAGTTTAACGTAGAATACGCCATCCGATAAGACACAAAACATATATAACAATAAATGATAAATAATATGATAAATGATAAATGCATTTATTGTTATATATGTTTTCTGTCTTATCGGATGGCGTATTCTACGTTAAACTTAATGGCCGTGTCTCTGACACAGCCTGCAGGGACAGTCCGTGGCCGAAGGCCTCGGACAACTGTCTGCTGTAATTTTTATATTTACCAACGGCATTTGATTCAAGTCCGTTTAAAAAAAAAAATATTATGTTCAATTTTTTTAAACTTAATTTAATTTATGTATTTTAATTAATATTTTTATTGAAATAAGTTCTGCGAATGATGAGAGGGCCGCCCTAATATTAAAAAAGGTTTACCTTATCGAGTCTTCGCATTAGCATTCGAGCGTTGTGTGAAAGCTTTACGCTTTACAATTCAAAATTAATGTTACAACAGCTTTATTGAAGCTTTCGCAAAAAAGCTTTATTACATTAGCTTACTGTTTGTTTCACTTTTTACTAGATACATGTTGCCAAGCAACATTAGCTTGCTGTTCGTTTCACTTTTTACTAGATACATGTTCCTAAGCAATGTTGAGCAACCAAAAACACTCAACCAAACACCACACATATGTTTGAGTGTATGTGTTTAAACAATTTTCATTTGAGAAATTAAAATACTAGAAATATATCAACCAATATGAAATGTATATCAAACGAAAGATAACATCTTCATTTACCTACAAAAAAAATTGTAAAAAAATTCATCTAGCCGTTTCCTCAAATTCAATGAAATAAAGATTACAACAATAAAAACCTGACATGACTCCTCATACCGTAAGGTAAGACGTATTCTACGTCAAAAAAACAATAAATCTAAAGTGTGTGAGGAATAAACGTGTCTTTAGGAAGAAAAGAAAAACTTTAATAATAATGAGACGTTCGTTCATTGGAATTATTTTTTGACGAGGAAGACAAAGTACAAAACGTGGCATCTATTAGAAGGCATTTAAGAGACAACTCTAATCCTTTAGAATTTCCGGCTACACTGAGTGAATGTTATTGCTGAGAATAATTGTTACTAAACAATTCCGTTTTAGGTTCAAGGCAAATTTTCGCCTTCCACAAGATGGAATAGTTTATTTAGTAGATATTTTGGAAAATGACTTCAAACGAAGTCATCGGGCGACAGCAATACCACCCCTTTTTTGCGGAGGGAAGTTTCCACAAGTCCAATGGCAACGACTTCAACCTTGGCATGGCTCAACCTAGAAAACGAAGTTTCCTGGTGTTGTGGGATGTATAGATGGGACACACGTATGCAGGAAGGAAGAAGTTCGCCAATCATATATAAATAGAATCGGTTAGTTTAGTTTGCATGTTTTGCTGGTAAGTTATAACACTATAACAATTATTTTCATAACAATGATATGATTGTAGATGTGTGACTACCAAATACGAATCAGGTATGTTGACGCCAGACATCCTGATTCTACTCACGATGCCCTCATTTGGAACAAAAGTCCACTGAAGCAACAGGTTGCTGATTTCAGGGCAAACACATGGCTACTAGGGCTAAATTGCCGGAGTTCAGGCGCAGCTCAAAACTTGATAAAAAATACCGAAATTAGAAAAAATATAAACGAAAAATATGTTACTTTTTGTCGGACGGACCTATGTTCCAGACCTTTTATTTAAAGTCTGGAAAATAGTTTTTGAAAGTTTTTAAAATGACCAGCAATGAAGCAGATTCATCATTCCCTTTAATTGGAACACCCACACTAAATGTCAAGATATATGTACTATAATATGGTAAATTGGGGTTATCTGGGTGCACAGATTCCGTTCCACAAAAATAAAGACACCATTAAATTTGAGATAAAAATACCTTTCATTTGGGTGTCCACAGTTGCCTGTTTCTAGCAGTCTCTAAATGGACTCGTTTTCCTTTAATTTGTTTTTTCATCAAGTTTTGAGCTGCCCGACCGATCTGCTATAAAATTGCCGCTACTGGTTACTATTTCATTTCATTTATTAGTCAATGGAAATACAAATTCCTTACAGACTACGATTTAGTAACAAACTGTCCAGTAAAGTATTTTATATAAAATTAAAATTATAAAATTGTATTAATTCCAACAAGACCAAAGCTTTGTTTTTTGGACCTTTGCATGATAGGGATAACATTCATATTTATGTTAACGGGAATACTGTTAACTTTGTTGATGAAATGAAGTGCCTTGGAGTGATACTGGATAATAAACTTGATTTTGGTAGTCATATTAACTCGTTATATTCAAAAGTTTTCTTTGTATTGCGTCGGTTGTACTGTTCGAATATATATTTACCTCCAGGCATAAAGCAAAGAGTTGCGATTGCTGTCTTGTTTTGATGATACTGATATCAGGAACTACTGTCGGTAATTTAAATAGGATTGGAAAACTTGTTAATATTATAGTACGGTATGTTTATGGATTACGTCGATATGATCATGTGTCGGAGTATGTTATAAAATTTTTAGGATTTTCGTTCAATACTTTCTATAAGCTTCAATGTTTTTCTATAAGCTTATAGTGTCTAACACGCCACCACTTCTTCGTAGGAGGTTCAGTTTTTGTAGATCAACAAGGAACCCGCAGTTATCTCCGCGGCTCATTGCTACATCTATTTACGAACGTTCTTATTTTGTTAGGGTTTATAGAATATGGAATAATCTACCTTTAAATTTGCGCATATTTAGTCTTTCAAATTTTATTTTTCGACAGAGATATTTGGAACATACGTTAAATAGAACTTTTGCGCAGTAGCTTATATTGTTAATTGGGCATAATTATTATATTATTATATATTAAATATGAATACATCTTTTAAATTTAATTTATTTCCTGGGAGTCTTATTATGATGATTGCTTACAAATTTTGTGCAATTGTATTATATTTTAAGTATCTATTAAATGTAAATACTATGTAATATAATTTAATTATATATCGATGTATATACTTATAAATATAAATAATATTATACTTATATTTATTATGCACACATTTTTATAAAAAAATTTTTATGCAAATTTTTATAAAAATAATATTGTACTTATGGGTCGGTCGACTATCGATAGCAAACGAACCTCAGTTGCGTTGCCAGTTGCCGAAAAGTTATTACGTATGGCAACTGACAGCTAGCAACTTCAGTTGCTTGATAGAGGTTATATTGACAACCACGAATTTTTGGTTGTTGTATAGTTTTTAAAACAAAACGTTCAGGTGAACGATAAGGAGTCAAAAGCTGTGGTTCTAAAGAAAATCCTAATTTTTGTTGTTAAATTGTAATGTTCATAAAAATTTTGTGCATAATGAATACAATATTATTTATGGTGACGCGTCATAACGCCCATGGACATAAATTCACATAAAGCCTATGGGCTTTGTGTCACACCGGTCATGGACTTTATGTCCATCTTAGGTGTGATATAACGTCCATGGACTTTATGGCCTTTTACGGAATTTCGCCGCAAGGCCTGGCAGTAGTGAAACCAGCGGGCTTTATGTCACACCGGTCATGGGCTTTATGTACATTTTAGGTGTGACAACGCCCATGGGCTTTATGTCCATGGAGCGTTATGACGCGTCACCATTATTTATATAAAATAGAACCTAGTTGCGGCAAAATTGTCGGAGCTCGGGCAGCTCAAAACTTATGAAAAAACCAAATTAAAGAAAAATATAAGAACACGAAAAATATATTTTTGTTGTCGGACAGACCTATGGGGCCCTTACTTTACTTTTATTGACTATTTTACAACCTCATGAGGTCAGACGGATTACACATATTAATTAAACAAATTTTAACATATTTCTCCGACTGGTTCTATCCTTCGCCTTTTCTCGCCAGTTGGTAACACCAAGGATAAGGAGGGATTCTTCTGCCTGGTCTTTCCAGCGGTGTCTTGGTTGTCCCACAGGGTCCAAAAAACGAGTCCAGTTAGAGACTGCTGGAAACGGCAACTGTGGACACTCAAATGAAAGGTATTTTTATCCCAAATTTAAGGGTGTCTTTATTTTTGTGGGACGGCATCTGTGCAACCAGATAACCACAATTTACCATATTATAGTACATATATCTTGACATTTAGTGTGGGTGTTCCAATTAAAGGGAATGATGAATCTGCTTCATTGCTGGTCATTTTAAAAACTTTCAAGAACAATTTTCCAGACTTTAAATAAAAGGTCTGGAACATAGGTCCGTCCGACAAAAATAACATATTTTTCGTTTTTTATATTTTTCTCTAATTTCGGCCTTTTTTTTATCAAGTTTTGAACTGCGCCCGAACTCCGGCAATTTACACGTAGTATCCGTGTGTTTGCACTGAAATCAGCAACCTGTTGCTTCAGTGGACTGTTGTTTCAAATGAGGGAATCGTGAGTAGAACCAGGATGCCACGTTTTGTACTTCATCTTCCTCGTCAAAAAATAATTCCACTGAACTAACCATTATTATTAAAAAGTATTTTCTTTTCTTCCTAAAGACACTTTTATTTCTCACACACTTTAGATTTATTGTTTGTTTACATTATTTACAGTTTGCGAAGTGTCAAAACTCTGTTATCGGCGGGAAACACTGTTGGCTACGGCAACTGGCCAAAGTCGCAGTACATAATACTAATTTTTATTCCAGTGGCGTTGTCGACCCATTATATTTATTATGCACACATTTTTATAAAAATTATAATTTAACCACAAAAATATTAGAAATTCCTTTAAAACCACAGCTTTTGACTCCTTATCGTTCACCTGAACGTTTTGTTTTGTTTTAAAAACTATGCAGCAACCAAAAATTCGTGGTTGCCAATATAGCCTCTACCAAGCAACTGAAGTCAGTTGTCATATGTAATAACTTTTCGGCAACTGGCAACGCAACTGAGGTTCGGTTGCTATCAATAATCGACCCATGAATTTCATACGGGTTGGGTACAAAATTCTGTTCGACGAAAATTCTGCTTTACAAAATTCTGTTTTACAAAATTCTGTTTTTCAAAATTCTGTTTCAAAAAATTCTGGTTCATAAAATTCTGTTTGTAATTGCATTTTCAGTTAAATAAAAAATTATTTGAAAAAAATCCCGCGAAAGTGCAATTTATAAAAACCAATAAAAATAAAGAAATGTTGTGTCTCAACGGATATTTTTATTATTTGGAAATGAAAAGACAAAAAGGAACCTTTAATTGCACGTGCTCGAGAAGAATTCCAGATAAGGGTTCCTCTCGAATAATAACAGCAATGGAAAATAACGAGCATGTTTTAATAAGATATCCAAAAACGCATACCCACGAACCTATTGCTAGTGCAGTGGAAATATGCGGAACAAATACTTTTGTAAAATATGCCGCTATAAACAAACCCCTTAATCCGAGTCAAATAGTGCAACAATCGGTGGTAATTACAAACCAAAAAAAAGGAAAGAATAGACAATTCCGTTAAGCACACTCACTGGCATGACTACACCATTTCCAATTGATGTATTTTAAATTTCAATTGATGTGTTTCAAATTTCAATTGATATATTTTAAATTTCAATTCATGTTCTTTAAATTTCAATTGATGTAGTATTTCAAATTTCAAATATAATTTTCAAATTTCAATTAATGTTTTTCAAAATTTAATTGATATGTTTCAAATTTCAATTGGAAATGGTGTAGTTTCGAAGTCCGTGACAAGTTCATCATCAGATGCCTAACTACTGTGCCTGAATTGATACCATCGGTTGATCAACAATCGTATATATATACAAACTCAATTCTGCAATTCACATGTGTGAATTAGTATCGATCGAACATCCCTAAGTATCAACATAGTATACTGAAAGGGCTATAATTCCAACAACAAGAACAGACAGATTTTTTCCACCATGCTCTTCTTTTCCTCATGCGTTCTCGCATTGTCGCAGTGCTTTGAGGTCAGTTTTTAATCTATATCACAGCACAGTATAGCATTTGTGATGACCGGGCTAGTGTCAGTTACGTTTATTTGAAAGTTTTTATGACCGGTTTATTTTTAGTTTTTGGTTAATGTATGAGAAATTCATACTACAAGCTTACAAGTCATGAACATCTTTATAATTGAAGTCATGCACATCTTTATTATTTTTTAGATATCTGCAAGAAAATATTATAAAATAGTATTTATGTATCATAAAGCTTTCTGCGTGGCCGGGCTTAGGCATTTTAAGTTCTGGTGTAGGTCCAACAACCGGCTTCGCGGCTTCGGCATAGTATTTGGCTTATGTTGACAAATATATTTCAGAACTTGAAATATATTTTTTTTTGGAAGAAAGGAAGTGCCGCAGTCGAAAACTTATTCCAAATTATTGTTATTTTATGTTGAAAAATTTATAAATTTTCAACGTAAATATTTCTGGTCTTTAAGGGGATAATGCGTAGTATTATACTTTTAAAAAAACTTGACGTCTTGTCTATTATCGGAGTGTAGGAAGCAAATAACTATACTAAGGATTTTTTTGAAAATAGTAAATTTTTAACAAACAAGTGAGGTTCAAAAACCCTTTTTTTAATGGGACCCTAACGGGTTAATGTTTAATGAATCATTTATCGAGTCTAAAAAAGCCTTTGTAATGATACCTAAACGAGAATACAGAAAAAAACGAAAACATCGGAAGAACGACATCAATAAAGAAGGGCAACTCTGAAGGAACGACAACATTGAAATAACGGCAGCAATAAAATAACGACAACAATGAAACAACGGCATATTTAAAGTTTGTTAATAATCGTCCATATTTTTATTCCAGGTCAAGAAGTGTTTTACAACAGGTTTTTCACTCCTGAGTTCAGGAGAGCATTTTGGCATCCCTAATAATAAATTTATTTGTCTACCTTGGATCCGCCGTGAACGAGGACAACAACGTCAGCCTGGAGATAGATAGGAGAATTGTGCTTGCAAATGGATGTTATTTTGGGCTCAGCAACCAGTTTAGGAACAAAGCCCTCTCTCGACGGACAAAAGTCCAGCTATATCAGACTTTCATCTTACATGTCTTGACATATGGCTCCGAAACTTGGGTCCTATCGCAAGCGGATGAAAAACACCGGGGAGTTTTCGAGAGAAAAATTCTCCGTAAAATATATGATCCTGTTAGGGAAAACGGCGAGTACCGACGTCGCTGGAACGCAGAGCTATATAATCTCTATTCTGACGTGGACATAGCTAGACGAATCAAAGTGAGCCAATTGCGTTGGCTAGGCCATGTTATCAGAATGGATGAAGATGAGCCAGCGCGAAAGGTTTTTTGATAACGTACCCGATGGAAGCTGGAAAGAGGACGACCAAGACTCCGCTGGAAAGACCAGGCACGTGAATCCCTCTGTATCCTTGGTGTTACCAACTGGAGAGAAAAGGCGAAGGATAGAGCCAGTTGGAAGAATATGTTGAAATTTGCTTGTTTAATTAATATGTGTAAGACGTCTGACCTCATGAGGTTGTAAAATAGTCAATAAAAGTAAAAAAGTAATAATAAATTTATAAGGAATTTTGTCAATTATTTTTGATGTGTTAACATCTATAGGCGCGGGTAGGGACTAAACTCACAAAGTGAACACATCCAAACACAGTTTGTCCGACTGCGATCACAGATTGTTTGGCGTTAAACTCCTCCGAAACGGCTGGAACGATTTGTATGAAATTGTGCATATCGGGTAGGTCTCAGAATCGGCCAACATCTATTTTTCATACCCCTAAATGATAAGGGTGACCCACCCCTATATAGAACACAGATTTTGCGAAACACAGATTGTCAGACTGAGAAAAAAACACACTGATGTAGCGGCAGCGAATAGTTGTCTTGTGTGGGTTTGGAGCACTCGTATAGTACAACAGTTGACTTTATTTATACCACTTTAATAAGTCTTATATTTTACTATAAAATCGCTTTGCTTACTTTACGACGGTTAATCACAAACTGAACTCTCCATTCCAAAGACTTCCGCTATTTATACCAACTCACCATACTCAAATGAAGTTGTATCTAGCGAATTCAAGAACTTTCTAGTCGTTGTTGTTGTTACTTATCTTTGTAGAATCATCTCGAATGGTGGAGAATTATCCTAACTGAGGCGAATTCATGCTACTGGTTTAGCGAGCTGGTACGTTGTTACAATGTATACTTTCAGGCGCAGCACTAACCGCCTGTTATTTACATAATGTTAGTAGAGTCATTATGAGCAAGCAAAAGCTTTTACTTATTCGTAACAATAAGCGTGTTTTGGTTACACCGCTTGCTTATATATTCGCTTGTTTTGTATGAAGCACTTAGCGAAGATTTAGCGAGAACTTAGCGACGCGGTTCATTTTCGCTAAGTTAAAAAAATAATTTTTGACATCTTTCGCCGTTTGTAACCATTTTTCCTATTTTTGAATAAAATGAATTCTCGCTAAGAAACCGGTTTCTTTGCAACTTATCAAGCGATAATCGCTTGCTTGTAACCAAAACAAGACTAATATTATTTAAATGAAACGTCATCATAAGTGTGTTCGTTTACCTGCAAATTCTTGCAACTTTTCTGTTCGTTTACTCCAAAAAACCAGCAAAAGAGAGCTAGAGAACGTAAATTTTGACAGTTCGATGTTAGACAGTTTGCAAATTTTCGTTGGATAAATTTTAGCCAACCAAAATTTGCAAGATAGAACGAACAGCTGTTTAAAATCGGCTGTTTTGTAAACAAAGCAAATGAAAAATAAATTATCAAAGACAAGTAAGTAGAATCATGTTTGTTTTTTTCTTGTTGTCTTTAATATTTTATAGCAATTTGTAAGTAATATGAATAATATTATTAAGCGTGTTTTTTTTACCCCGCTAAAGTTAAATACAGCTTAATTTGTACGGGACAGCTAAGCGATATTAAGTGGTATTTCAATTTCCCACTTAAATTCCGACTTGAGCAATGACAATGTTGCCACATGTTAAATTTGAAGAAATGGCAACAAAAAAGTATCTTAGATAAATTTTATTATCATTTTTTGCGAATGAAAATGATACCAAGGTGAGACTCAAAAGCAGAAATTTGCAAAATGGCTTACACATTTTAAGTTCATTAAAATTATTGGCGTAGAATACGTCTTACCTTACGGTATAGGGAGTCATGTCAGATTGTTATTGTTGTAATCTTTATTTCATTGATTATGAGGAAACGGCGAGATAACTTTTTTTAAAAATTTTTTTGTAGGTAAATGAAGATGTTATCTTTCGTTTGATATACATTTCATATTGGTTCATATCTTCCTAATATTTAAATTTCTCAAATGAAAATTGTTTAAACACATACACTCAAACATATGTGTGGTGTTTGGTTGAGTGTTTGAGTTTGTAGAGTGAACACAAACTATACTGCTGTTTCAGTGTGGACACAAACCTTCGGCTGTTTTGATTGATGAAATATTGAAATTTCGTATATTTACTTATGTATTTAAGTGAAACAAAATGTTAAATGTGAATTTGAATTTAACATGGATATATAATTATAAAAAAGGAACTATCAAATAAATAAATTCATTTGCTTATGTTATTTATCATTTATTGTTATATATGTTTTCTGTCTTATCGGATGGCGTATTCTACGTTAAACTTAATGGCCGTGTCTCTGACACAGCCTGCAGGGACAGTCCGTGGCCGAAGGCCTCGGACAACTGTCTGCTGTATTTTTTTATTTAATGGAAGACTACGTGTACTTTTATATCTCTAAATTTGAAGGATAGATATTTATTTCCGATTGAAAACAAAATTGGAATTAAATTATTCACAACAACGAGCGGCAATGTTAAACGTATTGATCATGGTATAGTTATCTATCAGGTATAGTCGTTTAATCATGTGATTAAATTTTTTCCATGTCATTTTTCTTTCACTTGTTAAAATCATTGTATTTTGTTTTCATACTTTTTTTGTATTCTTGTATTGTTGGTATATATTTGTGTAGAATTTGACAAATGAACGAAAATAAAATGTCTGTTGTTGCTGCTTACAACAACAACAACATTTGCTGCTACCATGTATTTGTTGGCACTTGGAACAAACGTGTTGCCGTATTGCATTTTTTTCACCCATTACAGCAACTGTTGCCACATTACGTAATATTAAGTGTGGATCGTTTTATTTGGAAAGCTGTAAGTGGCGATAGCTTAATGGCATGATACAAACACAAGGTAGTAGCTTCAGCCCATATGATTTCCTTTGTTTAAATTTCATCGTACCCAGTAAATGTCAAAGTTGTTTGCGTGAGTGCGTTCTGCTTTGATTTCATCTATCTATGTTCACAATTGCACATGTATTTGTACATTTTTATCAGCTGATTTTTACAAATAACTGGGTATGGAAATTACAACAATGCTAATGCTACTACCTCGTATTTGTATCATGGCTTAATGGTATAACAAAAACAGCCGACGACGTCATCAGTAGTCAACTGTGGCTTCCTTTCCATTTTTTAATCACAATTAAAAAACAAACATAAACTCATCAGCTATTTTCTTGCAAATTTTTGTTGGATGCTGTTCGTTTACTTTTTCTGTATATTTTCAAAAAGAGCGTAAAATCTTTCTTACTCTCTCAAACTACAATCTTGCAAATTATTGTTGGGAAAGTAAACGAACACAACTCATATGATTGAACGCCTTTTTTATCATTGTGAAAGGTAAGTCAAATAAATGTGGGTGCGGAGCACTCTCAGATCAAAGAGAATAACGACGTATTATACGGATATAAAAATGGGATAGCAAGAAAGCAACGGAAATTTTATGAACTTGTGTAGCGTATGTACGAACATAACAATGTATGTATGTTCATGTGTCTGTTGCTTTGCATTTTCTGTTTTTTGTGGGAATAATACAAAAAGTATTAAGCAACAAAATAATGACACATGTACTTGCACTGGTCTGTAAATAATTTGAAGTATTAATACTATTTAAATGTAACGTCATCATATGATTGAACGCTTTTTTTGTTTTCCAATGTAACATTTACTAATGTGTTCATAGAAATCGAACAGGTGCCGTGTAACAAAAATGTGTTAACACATCGCCCGTGAGTTCGAACACTCATTGGATTTTTTTTGCTTTCACGCCTGTGGAGTTGCTTTGTTATCCAGTAACCTAAAAAATGTGATGAAACTTTCAGTAGGTACGAAATATTGTGCCGTTTGCCAAAAAGATTGTGTAAAAAAATTGCACTAAACCTAAAAAAAATGGAAAAATTATGAGGAAATTGTGCTACTTGGCATAATTTTTCAAAAAACAAGTGCCAAAATCATAAAAATTATTCCAAAACGGCACAAATTATGCCAACATGATAACACTGTTTATGAATAAGGTATTTATAATCCGATCTGGTTCAAATTAAAGCCCTGCATGAATATATTCTCTTTGTTGATTGTACTGCTGTAGCGGCACGAAGAATGTAAACAAACCGAATAGCGAAGAGAAGCACAACTTTTCGGACCTATTATGGCATCGTAGTCTCTTCGTATGGCATGCACCATGGTTGAAAGACAAGGTTGTATCGTTAGAACAGCCGATTTGATTTTGTTCATTTGACGCACTTGGGAAATGTCAAATTTGTTTACATTTGTTGGTTATAAGTTGTTTACAGACGCGGAATTAAACAACAGACGCGAAAACGAGTTAGAGTTTCACACCGGGAAAAACCAATTCAACTGCAGCATCAAACAATTTCAATTATTAATTTCAATCTTCATTAATTTGGCAAATATTTCTTCCCAATTATATCACAACTGATTCAAAAATGTACATTTTGTTTACATTTTTATCAGCTGAGTTTGACAGAAGCCAAGTGCGATTTTTCACATGTGTGCCCTGGGCATGCACTGATTCTTGCTACTCGGTAGTAGCAAACAGAGATTTGTTCGTATTCGGTAAAGCCCGGTATTCAGTTTTTATGAAATTTTCGTTGCCATAAGCAGTACGTGAATAAAAAATAAGGAAAATTTCATGAACCGAAAATTTCACTCACTTTTCATTTGCTCATTACGAAAATTTCGTATGCAAAATTTAGTACAGGGTTGTTACGTCAACTTTATTTCGTACGAAAACAATTATTTGATAATTGTTTCGGACCGGAATTTTGACTTTTCGATCAGTAACAACAGTAACACTACATGCGTTATAAATAAAATGGAGTTCGTAGAGGAATTATAAATTAAATATTTGCATGGTAAATCAACAGTAGGGCTTAAGCGAGAATTTGATAAAGTAATCGAAGACAGGCCAGCTACAACGAATATGTTGAAAATACTGTAATTGTCTTTACTTATTTTTCTTTGGAATGCTCAGTGTGCTGTAGAGAAGCGACCTATTAAAAATTAATTTAAATTATTTTATTTCTTATCTTTCTACTTTATATTTAACAGGTCAATTTAAAAATACCGAACATTACTACAGACAGAGAAGTGACCGGCTACTTTTATTCCATTTAACCGCTGCTTAAAACACAAATACATCAGTGTACTGAGGCGGTTATCGTTTCGTACATATTCGTACTGCAAATCGACCGGTATCGCCATTCGTTCGCTATACCGAACTGAAGTCATGTGTGTATATGTATATCGCAAGAATGGTTTCGGGTATGTGAAAATGTGTACCGGTGCTCTAGTTCAAATGTGTATTATTACAAAGGCTATTTAAGCTTTATAAATACTTACGTGTATATCGTTATCCCATTGGGGTTTATAGCAAAAATAGTTTTTAACCTCAATCATGGTAATACTACTATTTACAAAAAAAAATCCATAGTATTGTTACGAATTTCCTTATTCGTTTTTTTTACGTTATTTTATTCCCAATAATAAAACAAGGTTCGTTTTAAAATCGATAATTACAACAGTTTAACTTCCTTTTATTTTACTCAAACAGTACAACAGTTTACTTTATTTACACCACTTTACAATAAGTCTTATGTTTTACTATCAAATCGCGTTGCTTACTTTCGGGCGGTTATTCACAAACTGCCTCTCCGTTCCAAAGACCTCACCGAACTAACCACACTCAAATGTAGTTATCTCTAGCGAATTCAAGAACCTTCTAGTCGTTGTTAGTTATCTTTCTACTAATTTAAGAATCCACCTCTGGAATAATGTGGAACCATCTCGAATTGTGGAGAATTATCTTAACTGAGGCGAATTCATGCTACTGGTTTAGCGAGCTGGCATGTTGTTACAATGCCATAATGTTAGTCTGGTCATTAAGTGTAAGTAAAAGCTTTTACTTAATCGTAATAGTATATACATACTACTGATATGATGCAAATTACTTTTTGGGGAAACAAATGAAAATACGAAATACGAATACGAAAATACAATATGAAGCTAAAAAAGTGACCACAGGAACGAATGAATATGAAGCTCAGTTTCGAGAGCTTCCTAAATATTTGTATCCTAATAATGCATTTTTTAAAAAAAATTCAGAATAATCTTATAGAGGCTAGATACTATAATCAATGGAGATTATAATGGAACCGATGCCCTGATTCCACTCATTCCCATGATTCCTACAGACATGCCCATCGAGCCTCTACTGAAGAAATCGGAATGGTGGACCATTTGTGAAATATAATAAAAAAACACTGGTTATCAATACAAGCTTATCTTGCATGAACTAGATTTGTATATAAGTATATAGTTCGTGCACCAACGCGTAGTAATAACCAAGGCATAGTTGAAACCTTCTGAAGACAAAAAGCAGATTCAACACCAAACAAATAATGCATTCAATGCAAGTAAATGTAAAAATCATTTAAATCGGTTAATTTTTTGTATTAATTATTTATATAAGTAAATGTGGATATATATTGATAAAATTAATTATAATAAATAAAGAAAGAAATAATAATTCGTTTCTAAATATTATTAGGTTTGGGAGAAAAAATGCATATGTTTCCACGTAAGTGTATGGAGGTTTGGGAAAACACGCGAATGCTTCGACGTAAGTATATGAATGTTTGGGATGAAGCACGCATGTTTCCACGTAAAAGCATACATATTTGTTAGTAAACTTGCTAATATTTGTATTTAAATACACATGAGTTTGGGACATTCAAACATATAAATGTCTGAAGTGTTCCAAACATATACATGGTTCCTGCAGAATATGTTTGGGAGAATATGTTACAGAGACCGTTTTTTCCAGCGTGCTGAAAAGTTTTGTAAAATAGGGTTGATATTATTGTTTTTAATATTTTTTATTATCGTTTCATCAATACTGCGTGTCCTTTTGCCAATAATTTCGTTAATTATTTTTCATGTTGCTCGTATATCATTTCTATTCTCTACATATTTGTTTATATAATAGTTGTTTTTCGTTCAGCTTAATTTTTTGTTTAATGAGTTTCTAAATCTTCAATATTCTTATTTATAGTGTTCAATGTTTTTATTGTTTGCCATTTCTTATAGAGTTTACCCCGTACATTACAATATTTACCCAATTCTTCACTGATTCGTTTTTTACTCGGCTGGTTCATTTTATTTGACGATTCATAAATTACGCTAAATTTTTCAGTGTTTGTTCGTACACACGTTATAGGTCCCACAGACGCATAAATTTGTTTCGAAATAAATTTAAATTTATGTAAAATTTAGCGTCTGTGGCTCTGTTTTTAAACTTATTTCAAGTTATCAAAAACTTTTGCAAATTTGCCTTGTTCTGGAAACAAATTTATGCGTCTGTAGTCATTTTTTCATGTTGTCGGTTTTTTGTTGTTGGTTTTGCTCATGACTTCGAAGCATAAACATCAGTGGACAAATGTGTTCTTCCCTGTAGGTATATTTACACTTCTTGTAATTTTTCTTCATTCTGTTTATAATATCGAAGAGGACACAAGTGCAGAAAAAATGTCAAGTGGAAAAAAATTCGTGGAAGAGTTAATTGAAGTCCCAGCCGTCGTTATGGCAGAGCAAAGCTGATATTTACAATAAGAGAGTTGAGAAGCAAAAATCGTGGAATATTTTGCTGGAAAAATATGAAGAAGTAGAAAGTGAAAGCACAATAGATTGCGTTAAAAAAATTACTTGTCTAAAAATAACATATAGAAGGGAATTGAGTAAGGTTGTAAAAAGTGAGAGGTCCGGAGCAGGTATATACTTCGACCTTATGGTATTGTTACGAATTTCCTTATTCGTCCTTTTTTTGCGTTGTTTTATTCCCAATAATAAAACAAGGTTCGTTTTAAATTACGATAATTACAACGGTTTCACTTCCTTTTATTTTACTTATATAGTACAACAGTTTACTTTATTTATAACACTTTAATAAGTCTTGTATTTTACAATCAATTCGCGTTGCTTACTTTACGGGGTTTATTCAAAAAATGAACTCTCCATTCCAAAGACCTCCGCTATTTATACCAACTCACCATACTCAAATGAAGGTAGATCTAGCGAATTCAAGAACCTTCTAGATGTTGTTGGTTATCTTTGTAGAACAATCTCGAACACAGGAGAATTATCTTTACTGAGGTGAATTCATGCTACTGGTTTAGCGAGCTGGTACGTTGTTACAATGCATACTTTCAGGCGCAGCACTAACCGCCTGTTATTTACATAATGTTAGTAGTCATTAACAGCACGCAAAAGCTTTTACTTATTCGTAACAGTATGTATGTCTGTACAGTATTTTGTTTTATAATTTATTATTTGTGGAAATAATCTATGTATATATATTCAATATTTTTCTAATTTTGTTTGAATACTCTCTATTTTTCCCCCCAATTAAGTTTTTTCGTCCTTTTTGCCTTTTAAATTGTTATTAGTTTTACAAATTTAAAACACTTAAACATTCCACGCCACAATTGCATGTATGTTTGTAATGTATTGTTACGAATTTCCTTATTCGTCCTTTTTGCGTTGTTTTATTCCCAATAATAAACCAAGGTCCGTTTTAAATTACGATAATTACAACGGTTTCACTTCCTTTTATTTTACTTATATAGTACAACAGTTTACTTTAATTTAATCACAAACTGAACTCTACATTCCAAAGACCACCGCTATTTATACCAACTCTCCATACTCAAATGAAGGTAGATCTAGCGAATTCAAGAACCTTCTAGACATTGCTTATCTTTGTAGAACAATCTCGAACTACAAACTACTGGTTTAGAGAGCTGGTACGTTGTTACAATGCATACTTTCAGGCGCAGCACTAACCGCCTGTTATTTACATACTGTTAGTAGAGTCATTAACAGTAAGCAAAAGCTTTTACTTATTCGTAACACTGCCCCCCACTTAAGCCTGTTCGTCCAGAGCAGCTCAACCCCCCGTTTTCCATACAGGGCTAGTCTTTCCAAATGCACGACTTTCATTTTAGCTCTTGGACTTTGGCTTTTCTGGATTCTATAAACCACGTCATTTATTCGTTTGACAACCTTGTAAGGGCCTTCCCAGTGAGTCTGAAGTTTTTGAAAAAAAAACCTTCTTGCGCTGTGGATTGAACAGTAAAACTAGCTGGCCTTCATGAAATCCTTCTGAATTTGCCTCTCGGTCGTATCTGGCTTTCATTTTGTTACTGACCATCTTTAATTTGACCATCTTTAATTAGACGCTGGTATGGTACCAAACTCCAAATATCCAGCTCATTTCCGAAAATTACTTTAGCGGGTGTTCGCCAAGTGGAGTCATGGGTGGCCGTCCTATATGCCAAAAGGAACTTCGGTATGTGTTCATCCCAATCTCTTTGATCTGCGCTGACTACTTTTCTTAGGTATTCTTCAAGAGTTCGGTTGAATCTTTCAACTATTCCGTCAGACTGAGGATGCAATGGTGTTGTTCTTGTTTTCCGAATACCGTATTTCTTTGAAGATGTTCGATTCAAAATTCCTACCCAGGTCCGAATGGAGCTCCGAGGGGACACCAAAACGGCATATCCAGTTATCCACAAACACTTTAATTATAGTCTTCGCTTCCTGATTTGGAACAGGGTATACTTCGGGCCATTTACTGAAGTAATCCATAACCACTAAGATGTACTGGTTTCCAGAGCTACTGACTGGAAATGGACCAGCCACATCCATAGCTATACGCTCAAAGGGTGCACCTGAGTTGTATTGCTGCAAAAGGCCATGACTTCTTCGCGTTGGTCCCTTAGCTGTCATGCATTGGGTGCAATTTGCTATCCAATCGGCTACCGCTTGTTGACAGCCAACCCAGTAGAACCGTTGCTTTAGCTTTTCAATGGTCTTGGTTATTCCTAGATGTCCTCCACTCGGGCCATTATGGAATTCTGTCATTATCTCTTTTTCCTTGGAGGAAGGTACCACTATTAACTTTTTGACTATTTTACCATCCACACTTTCCCATAACCGGTATAGGCAACCATCCAATAATTTTAGGCTGTTCCACTGGGCCCAGTATGTTTTCATCAGGGGGCTCTCTGAGGCGATGTCATTGCGTGTTGGTCTTTCACATTTTTCTTTTGCAGAAATGATTTTTGCAGTATAGGGTCGCTTCTTTGTGCTGTTGACAAGTCTTCGTTGGATTCTAGTCCAAGCAGACGTACGTCAATGATGTTTTCTTTCACCTCTGCTTTTGAGCAGCGTTTGCATTCCAGCTAGCATGGACGACGTGACAGGGCATCAGCATTACCGTGTTTTCCACCTTTTCTATGCTCAATGCTGAAGTCATAGCTCTGCAGGCTTTCAATCCAACGAGTAAGTTGGCCTTCGGGGTTCTTAAATTGCAGTAGCCACCTTAGCGCCGCATGATTGGTTCTTAACTGAAAAGGCTGGCCTCGCCTCGGCTAGCTCTCGTCTCGTAAAAAAGTAGTTTTTCTCTGGCTTTGAGAGTATTCGGCTGTAGTACCCAATAACTTTTTCCTGCCCATTGATTTCCTGCGAGAGCACGCCACCTATTCCGTAACCACTCGCGTCAGTATCCAACACGAATTTCTCTCCAGCAACAGGATATGCAAGCAAAGGAGCCATGCATAAATATTGCTTCAGTTGGTGGAATTACTCTTCTTGTTTTTCGCTCCAACAGTACGGCCGAATTTTCATTGTCAACTCGTGAAGACTTGCAGCCACTGTGGCGAAACCTGGCACAAACCGTCTGTAGTACGTGCAGAGTCCTAGAAAACTGCGTAATTCATGGAGATTCTGCGGTCGTGGCCAATCCTTCACTGTCAGGATTTTGTCTTCATCGTGGAAATGCCATTTGCTGTCACTCGATGTCCCAAGTATTTTACTTCTTTCTGGAACAGAGACCACTTCTTCGGGCTGAGTTTCAACTCAGCCGCGGTTATACGTTGAAGGACTTCTTTAAGATTCTTCAGGTGTTCATCGAATGTTTTCCACATGACAATGATGTCGTCTAGGTACACCAAGCATGTTCGCCAATGAAGTCCTTTCAACACGCACTCCATTAATCGCTCGAAGGTGGCTGGAGCGTTACAGAGTCCAAATGGCATTACTTTGAACTGCCACAGACCATCCCCTACGCTGAATGCAGTTTTCTCCTTGTCTTTCTCGCTGATTTCTACTTGCCAATAACCACTTTGCAAGTCCAGCGTGGAGAACCATTTTGTTCCTGACAACGTATCCAATATGTCATTAATTCTTGGTAGTGGATAACTGTCCTTTTTGGTGACGTCGTTGAGCTTTCTATAATCCACACAAAATCGAGTACTTCCATCTTTCTTCTTAACTAGTACCACCGGCGAGCTCCATGGACTTGAAGAGGGTTCGATTACACCATCCCTCTGCATTTCAGCTACCAGTTTCTTCACCTCATCTCTTTTTGCAAGTGGAAGACTTCTGGGCGCGTTTTTTTATGGGTCTCGCTTCCCCTGTGTTGATGTCATGCTTTACCATTGATGTCCTACCTTGGCATTCTTTTTTTAGAGCGAGGGCAGACGCATGCTTCCACAGTAATTGCTTTGCTTTGTTCCTATCAGATGGCTTTAGTTCTCGCACCCACTCACTGAGATGCGACTCCAGTACTTTCTGCTCCTTTTCTGATAGTTTGCTGCAGTTCGAATTAACTTCACAGTTGATGACCGCCTCGGCTGGTGTACATTCTGCAATTTCTGTGCGGTCGCTGATCACCTCCTCATTGTTGGACAAATTTAGAACTCGTACAGGCAAATATCCTTCATTATTAGTCTTTACTAGAGCTTTGGCAGTAATGATGTTATAGTTTTTTATATTTGCCGGTTCAACTACTCACAAACCGCCGATCTCACAATCTCCCTCCATTCGGGCCCAGACTATGGTTTCTGAGTTTGGTGGCAATTTTACATCTTTGTGAGTGATCAGCCTTTTAATCTGTGTTGTATTGTCGTATCCCACATTGAGTAGAATTTCCACATTAGCCCACGTCAAAACTTGCTGCCCAATATCTAACTTGAGGCCTTGGGCAATCATAAAATCTGCGCCAATTATCACTTCATCTACAATGTCGGCGACAATAAACACGTGCTCGACGCTCATGTTGGCAATGGCTAACTTCAATTTAACTTTACCATGTACAGTTGCTGGCTCACCCGTTGCTGTGCGGAGTCTTACACCATGTAACGATTCCATTGGTCCATTTATCAAATCTGACCTGATGACAGATTGTGACGCGCCTGTGTCCATAGTCAATATGCGCTTCCGACCACCGATAGCTCCGTAGACAGTGTGGTTGTTGTTTTTCTGTTGTATTATTGAGATGGAGATCGTGGGGCCCTCGGTTGTGGGAGCCAGTCCATGCCCCTCTGGGCTAGCTCGTTTTAGTTTAACGGAGATTCAATTTGTACAGTAAAATTTGCCCGTTTATTGCCACGTTGAGGTGAGCTCGATCTTGATCGTTTTCGTGGCTCTCTGCAGTTTCGTGAAATATGACCAGGTTTGTCGCAATTGTAGCACTTTGGTCTGGGCTTACTTCCGCCTGGTAACGCCTTGCTGAGGGTTTGGGTGATTTCTTTAAGATCGTTTATGGCACCCTTCAAATCTCCTGCCTCCGACTCCATTTCAATTTTTCTAACTCTTTGTATTTGAGGCTTGGACACAAATTTCGCTGTCTCCTGTGCCAATGCGAACGAAACAGTTTCGGCGAATGTAGCTTTTTGTGTGGCACAAGTCACGTATTTTATGTCAGGATCACGGATGCCGTTGACGAATGCTTCAAGAATGGGTGGGACTCACCAGGATAAGTCATCAACACCAAACGTTCCACCTCGGTTGCGAAGTCCTGAAGCGTTTCATTATGCTTTTGCACTCGGCCTCTTAATTCCATGCGATATAAATCCTTCTTGTGATCGCCACCATACTTGCGTTGTAACGCAGCCAGTATATCCTCGTAGTTGTTTCTGGCACTGACGGGAATGCTCTGAAGGACTTCTGCTGCGTTGCCTTTCAGTGCTAAAATTAGCTCTACTGCTTTGTCGTTTCTGTTCCACAAGTTCTTAATTGCGACCATTTCGAATTGGAATTTAAAAACATCGAATGGTGTAGAGCCATCGAAACAGGGAGCTTTCAATCTACTAGAGCCTTCAGAAATTACTCGCACTGGACCCTCTTGCAACTGAAGTCCACTAATTTTTCTTTGCAATTCGCTTACATCATTTTTTAGTTCCCGTTCGACTTACTCGAACTTATGTTCGACTTCTTCAATCTTCTGCCCCATTTCCTCGAATTTTTCTTCAACCTTTTCGAATTTATCATTCACTTGAATCTCCATATTGCTCACAACTTCGGAGATTTCTTGCAGTTTCTCATTTGTGGCATTTGATGTTTCTTGAATAATTCTAGAATTCTCGCTTAATTTATCGTCCATAATTCTAGAATTTTTTTTCGTCCAATTTGGCCATCATGGCCGCAAACATTGTAGAAACATCTACATTACCAGTTGCTTCTTTTACACAAACCTCCATTTCGTCTTTGCACTCGAAATGATGTGTGTCATTGTCGATGTTTCGGCGTTTAAATTCTTCTATTAATCGCCTCTGCAGCTCTAACTTATTACCAGCTGTCGGTTGATCCAATTTACTCAACTCATTTTTTAGTTGTTCAACATTGAGTTCTTCAAACTTCATCGTTGTCCTTAATTCGTAATCCCACTTCTGACACCAATGTTACGAATTTCCTTATTCGTCCTTTTTGCGTTGTTTTATTCCCAATAATAAAACAAGGTTCGTTTTAAATTACGATAATTACAACGGTTTCACTTCCTTTTATTTTACTTATATAGTACAACAGTTTACTTTATTTATAACACTTTAATAAGTCTTGTACTTTACTATCAATTCGCGTTGCTCACTTTACGGGGTTTAATCACAAACTGAACTCTCCATTCCAAAGACCACCGCTATTTATACCAACTCTCCATACTCAAATGAAGGTAGATCTAGCGAATTCAAGAACCTTCTAGACATTGATTATCTTTGTAGAACAATGTCGAAGGGCGGAGAGTTATCTTTACTGAGGTGAATTCATGCTACTGGTTTAGAGAGCTGGTACGTTGTTACGATGCATACTTTCAGGCGCAGCACTAACCGCCTGTTATTTACATACTGTTAGTAGAGTCATTAACAGCACGCAAAAGCTTTTACTTATTCGTAACAGTATGTTTGGATTAATAAATATTTTGAATTTGAATATAAATATTTTGAATTTTGCGATACAAAATTTTTAATTTTTTTTGGAAATCTTGTCCCTTTGGCGGAAAAATAAATTTTGTGAATTTTTCTGAACAGTTTGTCAGGAAAGTTATTTTGCGATATTAAATTTTTCGATCATTGTCCGTTTGGAAAAAAATAAATTTTGTGAATTTTTCTGAACAGTTTTTCAGGAAAATTATTTTGCGATACAAAATTTGTTGAAAGCACTTTCGAAATCTTGCCCATCTGGGGGAAGTTTGGTGAATTTTTCTGTAAAGTGGGTCAGAAAATTATTTTTTGAAACAAAACTTTTTCGAAATCTTACTCTTGAGGTATTGTTTTCCGAAGCAACTTTTTTGCACAATTTCTTGACTTCAAGAGCAACTGGCTTCACGTGGAAAGTATTTCGCACAGAACAAACGATAATATAGTTTTCTTCGTTCAAATTTATTGCGACCATGGCGCTTATGGAAGAATTCTTGGTACAGTGGCATGAGATTGTCTGGTGTGCAAAGCAATTAAAAGAAACAGATGTGAGCGCGTACAATGATCTTGCCCTATGGGCAGACTGGAAAGACATTTTCAGGAAATGTTTTGCTGACCCAGAATGTAGTAAAAAGGACAAAGAGACCATTCGGAATAAGAAAAAGAAATACGTGACTGCTACATAAATTTCATTAAAATTATCGGCGAGTATAAGGATAAATTGAAAATTGACATAGCGTGGTCGAACTTAAAAAATTAGTACGAGAATAAGCGCATTCTTATAAACCATCAGTTGAAAACAGTGAGCGGACTCAAACAACTTAAAAGAGAGTTGATAAATTGTATATTGATTCTTGAGTTATATGAGATCGACATAGGATCATGGGATCTGACTTTTGTCTTCCAGTGTTCGTCCAAACTTCCTAGACTAACTCTGTCCCTTTGAGAAACCGGAAATCTCGAAATGGGAAGATTTAAATAGATTTCTGACTGAAAGTTTTCATGCACTGGAAGCGTCTCCGATGTGCTAACTCCAAGGCGTCTTGTTTCTCTCAAGCCACTCGCCCTCGCCCCAAAGACGATAATTCTGATCGTTCGAAACATTATAAGGTGCATCAGACAAAAGTGAATAATCAAAAATGTTCTTTATGCAAAGGGGCCGACAATTTAAGATCTTGCCCCAAATTTTTAAATATGGATTTCAAATAGACTCGGTGGCAAAGAAAAATAGTAATTGTTTAAATTGTATGGCCCAAGGTCATTCGGCCGGTGACTGCCCTAGCAAAGATACATGCTCCAAGTGCAATCCAAAGCATCATACGCTTTTGCACAAACATAGAGTAGCTCAGCAAAGCAACGTTAGAATAGAAGATTCTCGAAACATGATCCAAAATCAGAACATACAGTCCGCTGATTCTCCTTCAACATCTGAAAATTTCAGAACATTTCATACTCCTGTCTCACACAGCGTGGGTGAAAATCATGGGTAATGGTTTATCCCATAGGGTAAGAGCATTGATAGACCCTTGCTCGGATGAAACCTTTATCACTTCAAGGGACCAAACATTGTTAAGATTACCTACGAAACCAATTTCGGCAAACATCACGGGCCTAGGCGGTGAATATCTTACAAATTCCTCAAAAATAGCAGTGTTTACTATTCGTTCGAAAAGAGAGTCAAACTTTTTCCTGGACATTGACGCGTTGGTAGTTACAGATGTAACTGGAAATGTCCCAACTTATTCATATGAAAATGTAAACATGAGACTGCTTCCAAAATTTGATTTTGCTGACCCTAACTTCTTTAGAAGTGGCCCAGTGGATATTCTCCTAGGGGGAAATTTGTATCAACTGATTCCACTCTGTGAAGTGGACCATGGCATTTTAGGATCGCTTGTGGCCCAGGAGACAGTCTTTGGATGGATTTTTACTGGCCCAACGACGTATAAGACGTCGAGATCTTTATTAATGATTATTAATGAGCAGATGGTCAAATTTTGGGAGAGAGAAGAAGTCCTTAAAAAACAGAAAATCTCAGAAGAATATAAGATTTGTGAAAAAACCTTTAAATCAACAACTGTTCGTGCGTCTGAAGGGAGATATGTTGTTGACTTACCCGAGATATGTTATTAAAACCGATCTTCCGATAGGGTCTACAATTGGCCCAACTCGATATATTGCCCTTAGCCAAGTCCTCAGGAATGAGAAATCTATGACTCGTAAGCCAGAATCAAAAATAATGTCTGAAGAGGTCATACGTGAGTATCTAACCCTAAACCACATGAAGCTAGTATATACTGGAACGTGGAGTGCAGATAGTTGTTTTTGCTGCCCCATCACGGCGTCTTTAAGCCTGAAAGCGCCACAACGAAGTTGAGGGTCGTTTTAACGCTTCTGAACGACTGTCGTTTCGTGGGTCCAACCTTACAAAAATATGTAGTATCCGTCATTTTGAATTGGCGTTGAATTCTAATTAACCCACAACACGCCCCGTTCAAAGAATATTGTTCAGGCCTGAATCAAATGAGGAACTACAGGATTTCCAATTGAAGACACTCACATTTGGCGTGAATGGTACTCCGTACTTGGCCCTATGATGAGGAACATCGGTTTCCCATTGGTGCGCAAACATTAAGGGAAATCATGTATGTAGATAATGCTTTAGTAGGAGCACACTTTGTCCCAGAAAGCATTGTTGCAAGGGATCAATTAAAATTGATTCTTCTATCTGCTGGGTTCGAGCTTAGGAAATGGACCTCAAACAGTAAAGGCATCATCAAGGACTGGCCCTAGGATTAAATAGTGAATTTTTGGTATTTGATGATAAAAGTACGGCCAAGACGTTAGGGATAAGATGGAACGCGGCCACTGACTCTTTTTACTTCGGAGTTGAAAAGTTAGAAGACAACTTTGTTTACCAAAAGAGAAGAAATGCTATTTGACCCATTGGGCTGGCTCGCTTCTGTGGTAATAACGGCAAAGGTGCTCATGCAACACCTGTGGCTTGACGATATTGGTTTGGATGACTCTAAAACAACTTACCTTTATAAAATGGAATTCTTATGTGCAGAACTACGGCGAGATTGATCAAATACGTTTACCACGTTGGGTACAGTACTCTCCACAATCTAGAATCGCAATCCATGGGTTCTGCGACTCAGAGTTAGAATATGCACCGGGTTTGTATGTGAGGGTTGACGTAAATGACGTCATTTATACAAACCTCCTAGTCTCTAAATCTAAAGTCGCTCCCATTAAGAAGATGTTTCTTCCACGGCTAGAATTGAAATCAGATCAATTGAAAATTCCACAAAGTTCGTAGCGAACAGGGTTGCCAAATTTCACGAAAAAGTTGGTTAGGGTTGGGAGCACGTACCGACATATGATAATCCCGCTGGTGAGCAAGTGGAAGATAAAGTGGATTTCTGACCCGAAACAGCTGACATATCAGACACGAGCCTAAAGGCAAAACTACTAAAGGCTCATATAGCTCAATCAGCGGAGACAGAAGATATCCTGGATCGCTTCTCATGTCTATCTAAAGCCATCCATGTTGTTGCGTACATCGTACGGTTTACTAGCTACTCACTCAACTTCGAAAAGGGTAGAACGATTTGATTGTATTAGACTATCGGCTCAGGAACTAATGTCAGCACGAAATCGGCTGATACCTCTTTCCCAGAAAAGCCATTTTCCAAATGAATACAACTGTCTTACACAGAAGAAACAGCTAGAATCGTAAAGTTCAATTCTGACTAACGTCATTCTTAGATAAAAATCTGCTAATTCGAGCTAATGGTCGTTTGGGTTCTCCTCTTTCCCTATCTTATAGTGAACGGCATCCAGTAATTTTAGCTTACCAAAGTCGCTTTGCAAAGCTTTATGTTGACTTTATACATAAACTGACCCTTCACGGTGGAATTCGACTAATGCACGATTAGAATGTTGGATCCATAAAACTAGAAAGCGCACAGTTCACTGGTTGTGAGAAGCTCTCCCCAATTCCTTCATGGGATGTAATGGGAAACCATTTCTTTATTTAATGGGCGAAACTTTGTCGGAGCTGCTAGAGAAATTAACTGGAATCTCACAAAAACCATATCTGAACTGAAAGGTGAATCGGTATCACGATATGGATATCAGAATGGCATTTTATTCTCGCTGCTGCCCATCACATGGGAAGCGGGTGTCAAAAGCTGTAAAACGCATTTGAAAAAGATTTCCGAGCGAATTCGACACACGTTTGAAGAGTTTAGCACCATCCTAGCTGCAATAGAAGCTTGTCTTAACTCGCGCCCATTGACCCCTCTTTCTGACAACATAGAGGACCTTAAGGTTCTGACACCAGGTCATATTCTGATTGAATCCTCCCTATTGACCCCCGCTGAGCCTGAAATATTTCCCTATCGCACGTCACTACCAAAGAAATAATTGGAAAAGGCCACAAGAAGATTTGCGGGAAAACGATTTAGTAGTTTTGCGCCACGACACGGGGGGCCTCATAACTGGAGTAGTTGATTTAAAGACACAGTTGGGAACAATTACACGCCCTATACATAATTGGCCCCTGTCGAGCAAGCCAGGATGGTTGGGCTATACAATGCGTGCCAGAACTGTCTGTCGTGAATCAGTGCAACAGCAAATACCATTGCCCTGTGTGTAAGGTCCGCCACCACACACTCCTCCATAGACAGAAGAAGAATGACAGCTTGGGTCTATCTGCAGCTGGCTGGAACAGACAAGGGGAAAAATCTGACCCGCGTTTTACTGGACCCAAACATCAAAAGAAGCCAGGTGTCGCTGATGCTAATGTTTTTGTTACCTATTTTGAATCTGCCTTATATTTTGTTGTTACATTGCTTTCATATCGTCATTATCTCTTTGTTGTTAAGATCATTAGTTTATTTGCCCTTTTTGTAATGATCATTTGTTTTAGTTTTTTGAGTCCCTTTTTTGTGTCGTTATTTGTTTACGACTTACCGCAGTTCCCCCTTGTCCCTTCATTGTACTTGGTAGTGCGAAACAGTTCTTTATGTTAGAAAGGGACGGTTAAATTTTGTAGTTAAGTTTTTAGTTGTTTTAAGTTTTTGCTGTTAAGTCAGTGTGGTGGGGATAAAGACTGCGGTAAGTATTCGTGTGATTTTTTTTGTTTGTTTGCTTTTTTTTATTATAATTATAATATTTTGTTTTGAAATAAACCCTACTAGTATTAAAACACATATTGGGGTGTTTTTTAGCAGGAGTTAATTTCGCTATCCCCCGCAGGAATAATATTTCACAACCTTTGTGCGATTTTGTTGTTTCTTACCTGTTGCCGATTGCCATTTAGATGTCCATGCAGCGTTCACCTCCAAGAATAAGACCGCGGAACCTAGCAATTGCCGATTCTTTGCCCTCCTCAGTCCTCAGTAAGTACACTCAACAGTTCCATGCCTGCTGGAACAAATGAGTATGTGAATGTGGCCCATATGCCGCCCGAGCCCAATACAAGTTCCTTTACTGCCGGAACATCATCCGTGTTCGCCACCACAGCCGAGACGATTCAGACGGCGTCAGGTAAACATAATCCTGGCCCTAATTTGTTGCTGTCGCATATACCGCCACCGTTAACTCCAGCGCCAGGTTTATGACGTCCAGCTCCAATTTAGTTGCCCAGCCAGCAATGGAAAGCCTTCAGCATCAAATTGATGTTTTGCAGGTGCATCTTTTAAATGCCCAACTAGCCCTGAAACCAGTTTCAACTACAAATAACTTGAACATTTCAACAAGTATGACGACATCGAGTACAGCGCCAGTTATGTTGGTTGATAGTGTCGCCGGTAGTTCCAATAGCAGTGGGCCTGAGGACATTTTAGATCGTCGGGATCCATAGCCAATTTCCTTTGCAAGTAATGGCGTAACAGTGGCTCCGTGCTATGAAAATTTTGAAAATTGTTTGCGTTTGCAAAAGGTGTTGAAAGGTTAGGTCCGGGAGTGCGTCAAGTCTCTGCTTATCCATCCAAATAATGTTCCCACTGTTATTGAGCAACTGAAATTACAATATGGTCGCCCGGAATTGTTGATAATATGCCAGCTGCAACAAGTACGAGAAATTTTGCCAATTGGGGAGAATGTTGTGGATAAGCTGATACCATTTGTTGTCAAGGTGAGAAATTTAGCACCCTTTTTAGAAAATGCAAAGGGGCGTCAGCATTTGTCAAACCCAACTTTGATGGAAGAATTAGTGAAGAAGCTCCCCATGAGCTGCCGTTCAGATTGGGCCCAATATGCAGTAAATATACACCAGTGACTCACTGTTGTGGATTTTAGCAATTGACTCCAAGGTGTAGCTAGTTTGGTACGGAGTATTCAGACGACCAGTGTAAATACCAGTCGCCTAAACTACAGTGAGTCAAAAAGAAAATCGTTATTTATGCATCGGATGTTCAACGGAAAGAGATACAGTGTCTCCATTGCCGAGGACAAAATATAACATTTGAGAGTAAGAATTTTTTTTTACTGATTGTACAGAATAGATGGAGTGAAGTGTAAAAGTTGTAGTTATGTTTCTCATTCCTTAATAAAGCACTCATGCAGAGATTGCCGCCGGCGTAAAGATTGTCAAGTGAACAATTGTCGAAGGAAACATAACAAGATATTGCATGAAGATCAGCCTAGAGCTTCAAGTGGAAATAATACCTCAAATGTATTATCAGCTGATAGTGGTCCGATTGGTGAACTAGTTTTAAGTTGTGTCTCAAGCGTAACTCAAAAAAGTGAGTTGCTGTTTAGAGTGCTACCAGTGAAACTTTATGGGCCAAATTGTGTTGTGGAGATTTATGCTCTTTTGGATGAAGACTCACCGGTCACTATGATGGATAGTTCACTGGTGAGACAACTTGGACTACAGGGAAGGCAAAACAAATTATGGAAGTCGTCTCAAGAGGTAGCCACATTCGTCGATTTTCATGTGAGTGGTGTAAGTAAGAAAGGGAAATATGCTTTGAAATGTATTTATGGTGTCTCAAATTTGAAGTTGCCCAATCAGAGTTTCAGTGCGGACTTGATAAAGAATCATAGCATTCCTATAGCCTCATACGGCGATGTGGCTCCAAAATTGCTCATTGGATTGCACCATTGCCATTTAGGACTGCCCAGTGAGATAGTTCCGTTGGAGGAAGCTGGTCCATATACTGCCAAAACTCTTTTAGGGTAGATCGTTTTCGGGAAAATGGATGGAGTTCACCCTACAGCCCGCACTTGTTTTCTTACAGCACAACCCGGACATTTGAATGATTTGGTGGTAAGTCATTTTGAGACAGAGCATTTTGGCGTCAAGGCTCTACCAGTCATTGAGTCGAAGGACGATACACGTGCTCGGAAGACTTTGGGGAGTTCTACAAAGAGGGTTGCCGGAAGATTTCAATCCAGTCTACTGTGGCGCCAAGATGACGTAGTCCTGCCGGATAGCTATTCCATGGCCCTCAATCGCCTTTATGGCATGGAGCGAAAGATGAAGAAGAATCCCGAGTTCGGCGTGGCATATAAAAATATAGTTCCTGAATATGAGGAAAAAGGTTATGTACGGAAATTGCCACCAACTTAGCCCAAGTCTATAACCTGAGGACATGGTACTTGCCCCATTTTGGAGTTGTTAATCCCAATAAGTCAGGGAAATTCGTTCGGTGTTTGCTGCTGCTGCCAAGGTAGAAGGAGTCTCATTAAATTCAAAATTATTGAAAGGCCCTCGACAATATAAGCCGTTGCCTTCCGTACTATTCAATTTTCGGGTTGGTGCAGTAGGTGTTTGTGGAGACATTAAAGAAATGCTCCATCAAATCATCGTGGCTCCAGAAGATCGATGTTCCCAGGGATTTTTGTGGCGTGAAAATGAAATTCGTAAGACAAATATTTATGAAATGGTCGTGATGACGTTCGGAGATGCCTGTTCGCCTTGTGTTGCCCAATATGTGAAGGAGAAAAATGCTCAAGAATATCGAGATCGTTTCCCAAGAGCCGTGAAGTTAATATTGGGTCACCATTATGTTGACGATTTTGTGGACAGTATTGACAACGCGTCAAAAGCTATCGAAATAGTGAAGCAAGTTCGTGATATACATAAGTCTGCTGGTTTTTAACTGCGTCGTTTTACATCAAACGCGTCAGTTGTGATCGTGGCTCATGAAGGGGATTCGGATCAGAACGTGTTTTGAAGGAGCTTTAAATGAAATTGAGTAATCTGTACAAATAATCCATAATAGGCGGCTGCAATCAATTATCCTGGGAGTAGGTAAAATGCTAAAACACGTTGAACTGGGTTTGCCTCCCGCCACCGTTCATAATGGCAGTGAAAATACGTAAACGAACAAGAAAACATAAACATCCTCTATTTGTTGACGACCCCCGCAAACGTTATAAGGACCACGATTTACGGATATGCACTTAGAATGTAAGAACTCTATACAGATCCGATACAAGTATCCAATTTACAGATATCCTCGAAATTACAAGGCTGACATTACCGCTAT
Organism: Phaonia tiefii; assembly: GCA_963931995.1. NCBI lineage: Eukaryota > Metazoa > Arthropoda > Insecta > Diptera > Muscidae > Phaonia > Phaonia tiefii. The sequence goes on from OZ008368.1 coordinate 141,094,472, forward strand.
CCAGGAAATGCGATCAACAGGACATGGCTGCACAAGAAAAAGAAACTGCGATATGTACTACAGTTGCCATGAAAAAAACATGAATTTGGTTGCGGATTTGTAGTTGGCAAAAGACAGCGAATCTAGTCTCTAGGCTCAATCCTGTGAGTGAACGTATAGCCACAATCCGCATAAAAGCAAAATATTTTTATATTTCCCTAATTTGCGTGCATGTCCCGACAGAAGAGAAAGATGATGATGCCAAAGACATATTTTATGAGCTCATAGAGGAAACGTATGACCGCTACCCTGGCCATGATATTAAGATTGTACTAGGAGATTTTAATGCTAAAGTAGGAAGGGAGAATGTATTTAATCCAACTATTGGCAATTTCAGTCTACATGCTGACAGTTCCGACAACAGTAGGAGGCTGATTGACTTTGCCGCGGCAAAAAACATGGTCATTAGTGGTACAAGATTCCAGCATAAAGACATCCACAAGGCTACTTGGGTATCCCCTGATCAAAGAACTAGGAACCAAATTGATCACGTGGTAATTGATGGAAGGCACTCATCCAGTGTAATGGACGTACGAGTGATCAGAGGAGCTAACATCCATTCTGATAACTACCTGGTAGCAGCAAAGGTTCGCACAAGATTAAATAGAGCGAAAATCGTACGAAACCAGACGCAGAGGAAGCTGGACATCGGAAAGCTGCATTTACCAGAGGTAGCCACAGCCTACTCAAGGAAGCTCTCGCAACGTTTGGCACAGAACCCACCCCCTCCCGATGACGATCTTGTTGCACAGTGGAAACCCATTTCCGATTCTATAAAAACTACCGCAACAACCGTACTTGGTTTCGAAAAACCGCTTCACAATAAACCATGGTACGATGAAGAGTGTCGCATTGCAAATGATGAAAAGAACGCTGCACGTATGACAATGCTTCAGTCAATTGCAACGCGAGCTGCAACTGAGTGGTATAGGGAGAAAAGAAAGGAGGTAAACCGTCTCTTTGGGCGTAAGAAACGGCAGTGGATAATGCGCGAGAGTGAGAAAATTGAGACATACAGAAAGAAGAGCGAAGCCCGAAAAATCTACCAAAAAAGTCAAAAACGGAACTAATGGACATGGTTCAGGGCCCCCCTTCTGTAAAGACATGGAAGGAAATCTTATCGCAGATGTGCAGAGCATGTTGGGAATATGGAGAGATCATTTCTCCGCGCTACTGGTACCTGAGATATCCAATGACGATGGGACAATCGATCACAATATGGACGACGACGTCGATTGCCCACCTCCTAACCAAGAACAGCTATTGCCTGACTTAAGAACAACAAAGCCGCAGGAGCCGATGGATTACCGTCAGAGCTGTTTAAGGCTGGCAGCGATGAGCTGATAAGGTGCATGCATCAGCTCATTAGCAAAATTTTGTTTAATTGAAGGCATGCCCGGCGATTGGAGTCTCAATGTACTATGTCCCATATTTAAAAAAGGTGACCCGAGTATATGTGCCAACTACTGTGGAATAAGCCTTTTATCCATAGCATATAAGGTCCTATCGAGTATAATGTGCGAAAGACAAAAACCAATTATCGCTGACCTGATTGGACCCTAGCAGTGCGGCTTTAGGCCTGGAAAATCGACAACTGACCAGATTTTCACGCTACTCCAAATCCTGGAGAAGAAACACGAAAAACAAATCGACAGTATCATCTATTTATCTATTATAAGGTGGCCTTCCATATTCCGATACGGGAGAAACTCTATGAAGCAATGTCTGAGCTTGGTATTCCTGCAAAACTCATACGCTTTTGCAGGATGACCTTGGCGAACACCAAATACGCAGTGAAAGTTGGTAGGGATCTTACCGAACCTTTCGAAACTAAGCGAGGCCTCAGGCAAGGCGACACCCTATCGTGCGATCTCTTTAACATCTTAATGGAGATCATTATGAGAACAGCTGCAGTCAACATGAATAAAACCATCAGCAGCAAAGTCACATGCTGCTCGCGTATGCTGATGATATAGATATCGTTGGGCGCACAATTAGAGAAGTTACTGCGGTTTTTTCGAGACTTGAGAAGGACGGTTTAATGGTTTCAACGAACAGGGCCTCCACGCGATTAAACCAAAGCGTGAACGTTGATAACCGTTATAACTTCGAGCTAGTGGACAAATTTATATACCTCGGCTCTGCCGAAAACAAAAACAACAATGTCAGCCTTGAGATCAAGCGGAGAATTGTGCTTACGAATAGATGTTATTTCGGGCTAAGCAAGCACTTTAGACATAAAGCCCTCTCTCGAAACATCTGTAGGAGTCTTCGAGAGAAAAATACTCCGACAAATTTATGGCCCTATAGTGCACAACGGCGAGTATCGGCGACGCATGAATCATGAGCTGTATGAGCTTATTCCTGATATTGATATAGTTAAGCGGATCAAAATAACACGATTGCGCTGGCTAGGCCATGTCAGTAGAATGGATGAAGACGAACCAGCACGAAGGGATTTCGAAACCGACCTCGAAGGAAGACGAAAAATAGGAAGACAAAGACTCCCCTGGTGGGATCAGGTTGACGAATCCCTGCGAACACTTGGTATTGCCAACTGGAGAAATAAAGCAAAAGATCGAACTGGTTGGCGAAATATGTTAACTTCGTTTTGTAAGGTCCCTGACCCCCCGGTGTTGTCCGAGTCCGGATAAGTAAGTAAGTAAGTATTTGTTGGAGTGATTCTACAACTATTATTAATTGGATTGGATCTGAAAGCAGAAGATATAAGCCATTTGTTGCCCACAGAATAACAGAAATATTGGATTCCACTCGCCCAGATGATTGGAGATGGTTGCCCACAGACCTTAATGTTGCAGGTGAGACTACCTGAATGAAAAGCAAAGTTTACTTTTCTAATGAGACACGATGGTTACAGGGGCCCCAATTTCTTCATAGCCTCGAAGATGTTTGGCCGACGCATGTTTCTAGAGTATAAGATGATTCCTGCGAAGAAGAACTGCGTCCTAAATTTGCATTACTGGATATTTCAAATTTAATCATTGATTTTAATCGTTTCTCTGCATTCCTCAGGCTTACACGTACTATTTGTTGATTGCTGCCGTAAGACAAAGTTTAATAATAGCCCAGCTTGCTCTCGAATTGCGATGTGCAGAAACAATTCTCTGCCGGCTCGCACTAAGGGAGAGTTTTGTCGATGAATTAAAAATTTTAAGATCTGATGGTAACATATCGAAATGTAACGACCTGTAATCCCTTTCGCCATATATTGATGAAAACAATTGTCTCCGAGTATATGGTCGTATCGATGCCGCCAGCTGGTTACATCTAGATTCCAGGCGCCCCATAATTTTGTCGTCCAATCATCACCTAACCCAACTTATTGTTGCTCATGTGCATAGCAACATGAAACATCAAAGCTTTGAAGCTACATTGGGTGAAATATGAAGGCCGTTTTGGATTCCACGACTTGGGAGTGATCTGAATAAGTGTGTCTCAAATTACAATATTTGCAAAATTCGTGGTGCCACTCCAGTATCACACCGTACATGGGTCCCTTGCCAACGGACAGACTGACTCCATATGTGCGGCCATTTACATACACTGGTGTGGATTACTTTGGGCCAGTCAACATAACTACTGGACGTCGCCACGAAAAGCGCTGGGTAGCTCTGTTCACCTGCCTAACTATCAGAGCAGTGCATTTGGAGGTGGCGTTTGACCTTTCAACAGATGCTTGTATCATGGCAATAATAAATTTTATAAATCGGTTGGTGTCGGTGTTTGTTGGTGTCGACCAAGAGGCTGAGCAGGTCGAGGAAGTCTTTGACGTGGCTCGAATCCAAGATGAGTTGTTTTCAAATGGCATAGACTGGCAGTTCAATTGCCCACAAAATCCTGCAGAAGGTGGCATATGGGAACGAATGATTCAATGTGTCAAAAGGGTTCTAAAAGTGACTCTTAAAGAAGTGGCCACTAAAGAACACACCCTACAAAGTTATATAATATATATCGTTACTTCTCGTCCATTTACTCATATGTCTGTCAGCCATGAGGATGAGGAGCCATTAACGCCTAATCATCTTTTGTTGGGGTCATCGAGTACTCCGCAAACACCAGAGGGAACAGTCGTCGATAAGGCAGCTGTATTTAAAAAGCAGTGACGAATATCCCGTCAGCTACGAGACCACTTTTGGAAAATGTGGATTGTTGAGTATTTGCCTACACTAACGCGCAGGTCCAAGTGGTGCGAGTATACAAAACCTGTGGCTCCTGGTGATTTGGTCCTCATATGCGATCCACATTTTTCCCGCTGAGAATGGAAAAGAGCCCGCGTAGAAAAAGTATTCAATGTAAGTGATGGAGTCATACTTCGAACTGATGTCCGAACGTTTACTGCTGTCCTTAGGCGCCCCGTATCAAAGCTTGCCGTCCTGGATTTCGAATAGTGAATCGAATCGATCCACGGGGGTGGGGATGTCGCTGTTATTTATTTTGAATCTGCCTTATATTTTGTTGTTACATTGATTTCATATCGTTATTATCTCTTTGTTGTTAAGTATGATAATGTACATTTATTTAATTTGCCTATGATCATTAGTTTATTGCCATTTTTGTAATGATCATTTGTTTGAGTTTTTTGAGTCCCTTTTTTTGTCGTTATTTGTTTACGACTTGCCGCAGTTCCCACTAGTTCCAACATTGTAATTGTTAGTGCGAAACAGTTCTTTATGTTGAAAGAAACTGTTAAGTTTTGTAAACAAGTACAATGTAGGGCTCAGTTTGCTGGGGATAAAGACTGCGGTAAGTAGTCGTGGTATTTTTTGTTTGTTTGATTTTTTTTATTATAATTGTAATATTTTTTAGGAATAAATCCTACCCTAACGTGTATAAATACATACTGCCTACTGTATTCAAACCCGAAAAAGTAGTGCACGTGCTCGTCCAGAGGATTCAGTGGAAAACATTGTCGCTGTAGCTGATAGTGTGCTCGAACAGCCATTACCATCAACTAGCTACCGTTCGCAGCAATTTCATACAGACTTCGGTATGAAGGCTTATAAAGTCCAATCAGTCCAAGAACTGAAGCCTCATGTTGCGCTGAAGATCGCTAGGTGAAGATGAGAATTTTTACCGGAAACAAAATTGACGCATTTGGGGCTCGGACAATCCACGCGTCGTCGAGTAATTGTTGCGGTTTTTGGCATGACGGCATCATAGGCCAATTTTTCTTCGAAAATGCGAAAGGAGCCACCGTTACCGTCAATGGCGAGCGTTACCGTGCTATACTCAGCGGTCTTTTTTCCACAAAGTTGAAGAGGACGAAATGTACGATGTTCGGTTTCGAAAGGATGGCCACACAGCCAACGTAGCAATCGATCTATGCACACTGTATTCGAAAACCGCATAATCAACCGAAACTCGGAAGCCCTTTGACCGCATCACAGCTGTGATTTGAACCCGTTGGACCATTATCTCTGGAGCGACGTGAAATATAAGTTTTACGCAAACAAGCCCGAGTGCATTGAGGCCTTAAACCACGAAGTGGGGGCGAAAAGAATCGAAAATGTACTGAAAAATGGGGAATGATGTAACGTGCCTATATTAGAATTTTTGTTAAAGCTAAAATAAATTCAAAATGTTATATTGCCCACACTTTATTTTATTTATTTATTTATTACAACCAACACAAAAGAAAATAAACACACGAAATACATTAAAATATATACTAATAAAATTATTAATTTCTAAAACAAAATACCTTTATATATAAAAATACAAAATGAATATAAAAATAAAGTAAAAAAATTAAAAAAACATTAAAAAACAAAAATATGAATCCAATGGGGTTTCGGAAAAAAATAGTGCATTGGAGTATATTTATGTTACTATTATTTTTAATCTTAATTTTAATTTTAATTTCAATTTTAATTTTAATTTTAATTTTAATTTTAATTTTAATTTTAATTTTAATTTTAATTTTAATTTTAATTTTAATTTTAATTTTAATTTTAATTTTAATTTTAATTTTAATTTTAATTTTAATTTTAATTTTAATTTTAATTTTAATTTTAATTTTAATTTTAATTTTAATTTTAATTTTAATTTTAATTTTAATTTTAATTTTAATTTTAATTTTAATTTTAATTTTAATTTTAATTTTAATTTTAATTTTAATTTTAATTTTAATTTTAATTTTAATTTTAATTTTAATTTTAATTTTAATTTTAATTTTAATTTTAATTTTAATTTTAATTTTAATTTTAATTTTAATTTTAATTTTAATTTTAATTTTAATTTTAATTTTAATTTTAATTTTAATTTTAATTTTAATTTTAATTTTAATTTTAATTTTAATTTTAATTTTAATTTTAATTTTAATTTTAATTTTAATTTTAATTTTAATTTTAATTTTAATTTTAATTTTAATTTTAATTTTAATTTTAATTTTAATTTTAATTTTAATTTTAATTTTAATTTTAATTTTAATTTTAATTTTAATTTTAATTTTAATTTTAATTTTAATTTTAATTTTAATTTTAATTTTAATTTTAATTTTAATTTTAATTTTAATTTTAATTTTAATTTTAATTTTAATTTTAATTTTAATTTTAATTTTAATTTTAATTTTAATTTTAATTTTAATTTTAATTTTAATTTTAATTTTAATTTTAATTTTAATTTTAATTTTAATTTTAATTTTAATTTTAATTTTAATTTTAATTTTAATTTTAATTTTAATTTTAATTTTAATTTTAATTTTAATTTTAATTTTAATTTTAATTTTAATTTTAATTTTAATTTTAATTTTAATTTTAATTTTAATTTTAATTTTAATTTTAATTTTAATTTTAATTTTAATTTTAATTTTAATTTTAATTTTAATTTTAATTTTAATTTTAATTTTAATTTTAATTTTAATTTTAATTTTAATTTTAATTTTAATTTTAATTTTAATTTTAATTTTAATTTTAATTTTAATTTTAATTTTAATTTTAATTTTAATTTTAATTTTAATTTTAATTTTAATTTTAATTTTAATTTTAATTTTAATTTTAATTTTAATTTTAATTTTAATTTTAATTTTAATTTTAATTTTAATTTTAATTTTAATTTTAATTTTAATTTTAATTTTAATTTTAATTTTAATTTTAATTTTAATTTTAATTTTAATTTTAATTTTAATTTTAATTTTAATTTTAATTTTAATTTTAATTTTAATTTTAATTTTAATTTTAATTTTAATTTTAATTTTAATTTTAATTTTAATTTTAATTTTAATTTTAATTTTAATTTTAATTTTAATTTTAATTTTAATTTTAATTTTAATTTTAATTTTAATTTTAATTTTAATTTTAATTTTAATTTTAATTTTAATTTTAATTTTAATTTTAATTTTAATTTTAATTTTAATTTTAATTTTAATTTTAATTTTAATTTTAATTTTAATTTTAATTTTAATTTTAATTTTAATTTTAATTTTAATTTTAATTTTAATTTTAATTTTAATTTTAATTTTAATTTTAATTTTAATTTTAATTTTAATTTTAATTTTAATTTTAATTTTAATTTTAATTTTAATTTTAATTTTAATTTTAATTTTAATTTTAATTTTAATTTTAATTTTAATTTTAATTTTAATTTTAATTTTAATTTTAATTTTAATTTTAATTTTAATTTTAATTTTAATTTTAATTTTAATTTTAATTTTAATTTTAATTTTAATTTTAATTTTAATTTTAATTTTAATTTTAATTTTAATTTTAATTTTAATATTAATATTAATTTTAATTTTAATTTTAATTTTAATTTTAATTTTAATTTTAATTTTAATTTTAATTTTAATTTTAATTTTAATTTTAATTTTAATTTTAATTTTAATTTTAATTTTAATTTTAATTTTAATTTTAATTTTAATTTTAATTTTAATTTTAATTTTAATTTTAATTTTAATTATATTTATCCCTTGAAATGATTAAAAATCAAAGTTTTAAAATGCCTTGCGTTGCTTGTTGTTTGTATGTGTAATGGGAGTTGATTCCAAATACGAATAGTGTTTACAAAAAAGTGTTGTTCTGATAAATGGCTGTTATGTCTTATTTGTACAAGACGTTTGTCTCTATTAGATCTCATAAAACTGAGTTTTTCGTAGAGATAGGACGGAATAGATGTATATATTATCTTATGCAGAAATTTTAGGGATCTGCATATTAATAAACTGTCGAACGACAAACCAAAGATTTTCAAAGAGTAAACAGACACCCTGTCAAAACGTTTTAGTCCAAATACATATCTGGCTATGTTATTGTACGTCACATTAAGCTTTCGGTTAGATTCAGAATTACAAAATGCAAAAAGTTCGCAGCCGTATATGAGAGTGGGTACTAGATACGTTTTCACCAAAAGCATCCTAATATTAAGGGGAATAAACCATTGAGTGCGCCAAAGATTACGAAGCATTCCATATACTCGCCCGGTGGTAACGTTCACGTGATCTGTCCAATTCATATATTTGTCAAAAACTACCCCCAAGTTTTTGGCCGATTCCACTAACTCTATCGTCGAGTCACCTAACCTTAAACTTTGTGTAACCAATGGATTCTGGCGGCGTTTATGTATTATAAGGTACTTAGATTTACTTGGATTTATGCATAGTCCATTTGCCGTAGCCCATTTAAGAAGAGAAGACAAGTCGGAATTAATGTTATCCACACAGCTTTCAACGTCCCTAATCCTAGTGCTGGTATATAATTGTACATCGTCAGCATACATGTGTATATTGCAAAAATGTAATTGATTTGGATCCCTGTGGTACACCTCTTGATAAAGAGAGCACACTGGAAATGGTACGCCCACTATATACTGACTGACATCTTCCATGCAAATACGATGACATAAGTCTGATAGCCGTTGGAGAGAAATTAAACATTCTATCAAGTTTTAAAAGTAATATAGAATGATCAACGGCGTCAAAGGCCTTAGTATGATCCAATAACAGAAGAAATGCTATATAGTCATCATCCAGCTGGGAACGAATATCGTCACAGAGACTTTTATAAGCGCACTTACGCAACTTAATTTAGGTCGAAACCCAGATTGTACACTTGAAAGAAGACTGTTATCCCTTAGAAAGTCGTTAATTTGGGTATGTAGTAAACGTTCGAATGCCTTAGAAAAATATGGTAAGATGGCAATTGGGCGGAAAGCATTTCCCCGCTTTGGAAATAGGCAACACTTTGGCATATTTCCAGCTTGTTGGATATGTCGATGTCGTGACTATGGTATAAAATAAATGTGTAATGTAACTAACTATTGTAGGCAATATTATCCTAATAAAAACTGGATGTAATTCATCAAAGCCTACAGCATTTGATTTAATGCTTAATAGGGCACATAAAACATCATAATTACTAAAACAGTCAAACTGAAATTCATTCCGGTTCTGTTGTCTGTTAAAATTTAAGTAATAGTCTGAATTTCCAGCGGGAATATTCAAATTTACAAATTCTTCATTTAATTCATCGGCACACATTGGACGTTACTTTTATCTTTGACAATTCCGATGTCATGAATAACTTTCCACTTACTTTTGGAATCTAACGATGACGAAAATTTACTCTCATAATATTTACTCTTCGCAACACGTATTTCATGTGTCACTCTATTCCTAAGAGTATCGAATGCAATATTTCGTAGATCAATCAGTTGCCTTATTTCTTCATTAAACCAAGGTTTATTCCCATTTATAATTCTTCTTGTTTTCAATGAAACAAACTCGTCAAACAATTCTGAGATATTATTCTTTAGGAAAAGAACTTTATCGTCAATCGATGGTAAATAATAGATCTGATCCCATATAATTGTGGACATTCTAAGGTTTAACGTATCATAATCAATTCGTTTCAAGTCACGAAAACTGTACGTATCTTCCGCATTGTCAGAACACATTTTGAAGTCAATTTCCCATTACATCCCATGAAGGCGTAGGGACCTGCAGTTTTACACCGTTTCCCAAAGGTATTTTAACAATGTTTTTCATGGCTATGTACTCGGTAGTCGATCTCAAACATCAAAAAGATGGAATTAGATGTTTATTAAACGCGAAAAACGGAATATTCGAAGAAACCGAAAACCGACATTTTCGAAAAATCGGTTTTTTGAATACACTAATACTGCCGTGTTTTTTGATGGGAGTGAAATTCGCATCCCAGCAGGAATGACTCAGGTCGCATGGAATTCAGGACATATGGAATTCATTTTTCTTTTAAAATTTTTCTTAAAAAATTAAAAAAATAATAAAAAATAATGGAATTTAAATGCCCCCCTGCTCGTTGATGCATTTGCGGCATCTTACCAAAAAGTTATTCATTACTGCTTGGAGAGTTGAGACAAGAATAGCCGCAATTATTTCTCGAATGGATTGCATTAGTTCATTCAAATTTGTTTGTTTTGCTTTGTAGACTTCCTGTTTGCAATAACTCCACAAGAAAAAGTCAAGTGCAGTAAGGTCACGCGACCTGGGGGGCCAACGGAATGTGGAGTTTCTGGATATCAGCTTATTATGTGAGGAGTTGAACCATCTTGCTAAAACCACACAGAGTTGAAAAAAATCTCATTCGGTGTAATTCTGGATAGAGAAACTCTCTCAACATGCTCAAGTAACGGTCTCCAGTAACCGTAACGGTTTGACCGTTTTCGTCGAAGAAGTAGGGCCCGACAATGCAGCGTGATGAAACTGCACACCACTCTGTGACACGAAGTGGATGCAATTCCGTCTCATGGAGTACCTGTGGGTTGGAAGCACTCCATATTCGACAATTTTGTTTGTTTATGTTGCCGTTTAAATCGAAATGGGTCTCGTCAGACATGAAATGACAGTTCAACATGTTTTCTTTCTCTTCCACCATTTGAAGTATCTGGCAAAATTCCAAGCGAATCGGGAAGTCTACTGCGTTCAGTTGGTTGGCCATTTGAATTTTATATGGGAATAAGTCCAAATCTTTGTGTATAATTGACTGCAATGACTGTCTGCTAATACCCATTTGAGCAGATAAACTTCTTGTTGAAACTCTTGGATTGTTTTGTATATCAGCAGCTACAGCAGCGATTGTTTCCTCCGTCCGAACTGAAGGGTTTCGATGGTAAGGTCTTCTGTTGTTCCATGCTCGGCAAAATTGTTAACAAGTTTCATTATGGTCCATCTGCTCGGAGGATCAGCAGAACGTGCACCTATACTCTCTTTGCAGTCCCAGTTATCCATTTTTGTTAAATCTAAAAATCAATCTGCAAAATACAAAAAAATTAACCAGATTCATCAAATAGAAAAAAAGTTATTAAATTTTTTTTTTTGGTAGCGGCTTTCATCAGCATTTGGACATATTGTCAAACCAGTAACAGTCATAAACTTTGTCAAGGGTCTTTTGCGAACCCAAATCCATAATGGATTCATGAACGACCACCTGAAAGATCTAGGTACTACTGGTAAACATTTTGTCTTACCATTTCCTTGTATTCTCCTGTATAATACTCCCGACCTCAATTCGTAGGTTTTCGCCTCATCCCTGCCAAGGTCACAATTATGCAATTTACGAACAATCGAAGTTACGTCAGAGTCCCGTTGCTATTCGGCGACGAGGCAGTCATCCGAAATCTCAGCCAGATTCACTCGCTTCTCCGGTATTTTCGCAACAGATTGATCCTAAAAAGGCACTAGGTTTCGGGAGAAGAAATCTGCATGTGCCATACGCTTACCCTCTCTATACTCAACACTGAAGTCAAACGACTGCAAATATGCCCACCAGCGATGAGCTCTTGGAGTCAAATCAGTCTTAGTACGACAGGCTTTAAAGGAGTTGCAATCTGTAAATACTACAAATTGACGTCCTTGTAAATAATGCCTAAAATGTTTAATCGAGTTAACGACAACCAAAGTTTTCAATTCGTACGAATGGTACTTCGATTCCACTGAAGAGGTTATCTTGCTGTATTACTCAATAACGTGTGGCTTATTGTCAATCTTATGTAAAAGAATGACACCATAACCATCGGCACTGGCGTTGGAATGCAACTCAATGTAATATCGAGGATCAAAAATTATCAGTTAGAATGTGAGTTATTCTCTCACGTATCTGTTCATGCTCCGGTTCCCAAACGAAGTTCTTATTAGAAATGAGGATGCAGTTAATGCCCGAATTTTGCCTGGGCTAGGGCGAATAACCGCAACTTCGACCTCATATCCGAGGTAATCAACACTAGTGTTAAGGAAAGTGCATTTAGTAACATTGAAAGAAAACCCAGCTTTCGTCAAAATATCCAATCTACAAAATTCTTCCTCCTTTGTTGAGGATATAATCATGATGTCATCCATGTACACTATCACATATGAGTATGCCAGTTCACCTAATGCTTTCATTACCGCTCGTTGAAAATCCGACGGTACTTTCTTAAGACCAGAGGGCATTGCCAAAAAATAGAATTAAGGTGGATTGGGATTTGGTAAAATCCACTCGCGATATACAAACATGAAAAATAGTTCGCCCCGCGTAATCTGGCAATATGATCCGATATAAGCGGTAAGGGATATTTATCCGAAATTGTATTTGAATGTAATCCTCTATAGTCGACACAAAGACGGGCGGAACCGTTTTTCTTTTTAGCGAGCAGCATAGGACTGGCAAACGGAGAACAGCTAGGACGAGTAATATTACAGTTCAACAATTCCTCTATTCTATTCCGTACAACTTCCTTTTCCTCTGAACTTAATCTATAAGGTCTTCTCTGCGCAGCCTCATTTAGGTCAACTAAACGTATTTCCAACTGACCAGCAGTAACATGGGTACGCGGTATTCCCTCAATAAATAATGCAGCATATTTTCCCAATAACGACATTAAGCGAACCCTTTCATCTTCAATCAGTTCGGTTTCAACAGTAAATGAGTCATTAGAGCACGCATTTGCGGGTTTCTCCCTAAAGATATCAAATTTGTTAGACGTAATCACAACGCCGAAACCCTGGCTTAGAATTTCACGACCAATCATAACATCGTGTTTCAAATATTTATCAGAAACTACATGAAATACAATTTCAAAGGAATATTCACATATTCTAACATTTGACAAAATTTGCAAATAACTGGATACAGATGTATTCCCAATAGCTCTTAAAGCAACAACTTTATTAATTTGCCTTCCCGACAACTTCTCTGCTATGGTATCTCTTATGAGAGAACACTCGGTACCGGAATCAAAACAGAATTGGTATGACTCACCAGACCTAGTCAATGCTCCCTTGGGTTCCATCACTTCACAAGCGTCCACCCTCTTCTCACAGCTGTTAGATTTCCTGGGGCGTGTAGGCTTGCTTTCACTGCCCGAACACCTGGAACTTGAAACAGATTAATGGTGACAGATTAATGGGGTCGATGAGTTCGATGTCTGGTTGCCCCTCAGTGGTAGCCCCGGTTTGTGCTTCCTCAATCGGCACTTAGCAATCTTGTGCCCGTTTCCACAGAAATATCATTTAACATTGGCCTTCAACCTACTCCTTTTCACTTCCGGATAATCATCAGGATAATCAACCGTCTGCGTTGTTGGTTTTGGAGCTTGCAATGCTTTAATTAGATCAATAAACTATCGGTCCTGCGAATCCAAAATATACCGCAGTTGTTCGTTGGAATTTGTCGGATAGCATGGGTTCGATCCCACTCCTGATGTAGGCTCCAAATCGGGGATGCCGTTCGTATTGCTACTCTTCTCCATTAATTAATATTTTCAATGAATTCTCGCGAGTCTGCTCTTTGTTCAACAATAAATCAACCGTTTTCCACCCCAGATGTATTTGTCCACAATTAGCATGTCCCAGCGGGAAATTGTCCGAACACTTCGTTAAGTGTTAGATGAAATTATCGCTGCTTTTTGGACATGTTGTGTACATCGCCTTGCTTTGCTGAATTTATCGATTTGTACCAAGCAAAATCAACTGATGAATTCTTCATAGCATTTGAGAAAATTGTGTGTGCAAACGCAACAAAATGAAAAAGATTGTTATGTGCTTGCTTTTGCTTATTTCTTTTTTTCCTTTCAGTACATTCGACTGATGAAATCTTCGCTGCCTTTGCGTTAATTTTGTGTGTAACACAAAAAACATGCAAATCAAACTAAAGAAAAAATTGTATCAAAATTTTTTTGCAAGAAACAGAAGTTAATGTAACGGGATTTCATGCGAAGTTATTGTTTATTTTGTTTGGGCATTTACGTATTTGGAATTAGAATTCAGTTCAGTAAAGTTTTATGTTAAATTGTATGTTATAAATTGTATTTAAAAAGTAAAGAATAGTATGCTAAGATTGTCTACAACACCGTGCATTTTAATCAAAAAAGTGGTAAATCAATCCACATCTGCTTCAAAAGTAATGCGCGGTGTAGCATGACTATCCACAACTTCATAAATTGTAATCAACAAAGTGTTCAATCAATCCGCATCTACTTCAAATGTAATTCGCGGTGTAGCGAGCCTGTCCACTAACGCCATTATGTACATATATGAAATCTACAAAGTGGAAAACCAATCCACATTGCATGAAAAAGTAATGGAAACTGTAGTGCGTTTGCTCACAAGCACTGGTTAAATAAGCTACTTTGTAAGCCGACCAGAATTCTCGCGCCTGACCACAATACACATTACTTTTGCAAAGAAGTAATCTGCTTTGTGGGCTGACTGCTCCGGCCATCTCCATATAAAAGTAATCTGTTTTGTAATCAGAATTAACCTAGGGGTGGAAGCGCTTACGCATTCAAAGTAAGTTATACAGAATCGATTATTTCATGTGGAAATTTCCCGCTGGGGTACACTGTAAGCTCATACTCACGCTTGTACTGTCTCTTTCCCTCTTTTGTATCGCTTATGAAAAATCAAGGCCACGCTATATAGCTATGCCTCGCTATTCATGATGAAATGTAATTAACACAGAACAAATGAACAGCCTACTCCGATTAAAAGTAATTTTATTTATTGAACATTTGTACAGGCTCATTCATATAATTTCATAGATAAAATTTTTTATACGCCGACATATTTACTTACATATATAAAAATTAATAAATGGTTTCCCATTACATCCCATGAAGGAATCGGAGAGAGCTTCTCACAACCAGTGAGCTGTGCGCTTTCTAGTTGTATACTCACTGATCGGGACCTACAGTTTTACACCGGTTCCGAACGGTATTTTTGAGAAGCATTTTCATGGCTAAATACTCGATAGTGACGCCGTCACCATGCGAAGCGACCGCCGTCGAAAGAAATTTAAGGTGGTCAGAGCAGGGATCGAACCCAGGATCTCAAGTACAAGAGGCGCGCACACTACCCATTGCACCACCGAAGGCCATGACATACTTATATACTATGTAGTTGTATCCGTCTATAATAATCATCAATGTGGCAACATTAATCCCAATATGACAAAATAGTTTACATCATTGTTTTCTATGTTTTTCATCCAATCTATCATTAGATATTTAAATGTTGTTCCAACAAAGAGTTTTGGATGAACATCTCCATTTTGTGTTGCATCAAGCGTGCATTTGTCTCATTTTTTTACTCTATGTTAAAATGTATTTAATTGTTTCCTATCGTCTTTAATAAAGGTACATAACGTTTACTACTGCGTGTATCAATTCGTAAGAACATATCAAATTGGCAACGAGGATACAAGAATATAAAAACAAGAAAATGTCTGAAATTGATAAATTGATCGCGGCTATGGATAATAATACTAAAGCCAAATATGACAATCAAATGTTACCAGTGTCAACCTAATTTCAAATTTCGACCCAAAGGCGGAAACATTCGATATCTACAAGGAGCGACTTGAAATACATTTTCAATTAAAGGGAGTGTTCACCGACAAAGAAATCTGTGCTATCAAATGTAGGCTCATCAAATTATTCGGTATTATCAACGTTAGCGTTTAGGGAACACATCAACGAGCTAAGGTATGACGAAATTGTTAATTTATGTCAAGAACACTTCTGCCCCAAGAAAAATATTCTTGTAGAGCAGCATCGTTTTTTAAATGAAGTCCAAAATGAAGACCAAAGTATTTCAGATTTCAGAAGTTTGTATGTGTATGTAACAAATCTGTGTCTGATATTTTTCCCCGAGCTCAATTTATAAGAGGAATTCGGGACAATTCAATTCGAGAGTAATTGTTGCAGAAGCCAGAAGAATCGTTTCAACAAATCGTAGCAAAAGCAAAGGCATTGGAAGCAGCAAAAATCAATAACAACGAAATAATAAATAATCCATCTTCAACTGATGTGCACCAACTCAAGCAGCCGTTTGTACACACATCGATATCAAAAAAATAATCGGTCATACACATCTCCATCAAAAGTCAATTATCGGAAACTTGGTCTGGAAGGTTTGTGTCTTCGCTGTGGGAGAAATAATCATCTTTCAAATGATTGTAAGAGGTCTATTACACGATGCTATAATTCGTTCTGGCACTTTGCGTTCTAAAGCAAGAGGTGTAGAGAAGTAAGGAATGAGGAAAAATCGCACGATGTGCCATGGTATTGTATAACGAGGGATTTTTTTCAATTTCTCTTTGTGAATTTTCCGTTTATCTCTTGATTTTGACATGTCATGGTTGTGTGGGTTGTTAGTTACTTGTGTGGTTTTACATTCGTTTTGTTAGGTTTGTGAGTGAGTGGCCGTCGGTGGTGCAATGGTTAGTGTGCGCGGCTCTTGTACATGAGATCCTGGGTTCGAACCCGGCTCTGACCACCTTCAAATTTTCTTTCGGCGGCGGTCACCTCGCATAGTGACGGCGACACTATCGAGTATCTAGCCATGAAAAAGCTTCTCAAATTACCGTTCGGAATCGGTGTAAAACTGTAGGTCCCAATCAGTGAGTGAAAACTGGAAAGCGCACAGCTCAGTGATTGTGAGAAGTTCTCCCCAGCCCCTTCATGGGATGTAATGGGAAACCATTTATTTATTTTATTCGTTAGGTTTGTGTTTGGAAATAAAATTCAATTAAATTAAAATAATAGAAAATGTGGAATAGAGATTTAATAGAGCTCATGCTATCGCTTTATGGGCAACATGAGAATCTATACAATGTCCGACACCAGGATTACTTAGACCGCGTAAAACGTTCAAACTCGCTTCTCCAAATTTTATTTAATAACACCGAAGTACACAAACTACACAACTCAATCAAATACAAGACAATAACAAAGAAGAATGTAAAAAAAATGCAAGCATAGATATTATGATAATTCAACGTGTAACAGCTCGATGAATTACGAAGAAACTTTAAAATAGAACTGAAAAATATCGCCGCACGAAATGGCATCGTGTAATAGAGCTCTAAGATAAACAAACAAAAGTTGAAATGTTCGTCTTGCAAAAAAAAAGATCACGTAAAACAAGTTTGTATAAAGTCAAAATTAAAACAAAGGTCAAATATTTCATTCCATGTTGTTGATTCGTGCTCATCTGATGACGAGTATTTTGACGAAGAGGATAATTTTGATATTCATCAAATAATCGATATTTACAATAAAACCGAGATACCATCTTCAGAGCTGCAGAAATTTTTCACAGATGTTGCCGTCGGTGGTGCAATGGTTAGTGTGCGCGGCTCTTGTACATGAGATCCTGGGTTCGAACCCTGCTCTGACCACCTTCAACAAAAAAATTTCTTTCGGCGGCGGTCACCTCGCATAGTGGCGGCGACACTATCGAGTATATAGCCATGATAAAGCTTCTCAAAATACCGTTCGGAATCGGTGTAAAACTGTAGGTCCCAATCAGTGAGTGAAGACTGGAAAGCGCACAGCTCAGTGATTGTGAGAAGTTCTCCCCGTGTGGCGGCGCCATATCGCCGCTAATAACACCAACGGCTCCCTCTAGTAGCAACAGCCACCACCCGTTTAGATTGTCCGACCACCATCACCCGCAGTAAATACACCAGGGTGTGTTGAAAAAGGTAAACAAAGACAGACAAAACCTCTGTATACTATCAAACCGGCAAAATTCCATAACTAATACAAATGAAAAGCAGACACAGACGTCATAGCTGTAAACAAGATTGTAATGGCGAGATTTCAAATTAGACGCCAGAAAAGAATTTCGTCATTCTGAAACACGCCATTGGAAAACACAGACGTCCGAAGAAGAAAAGTTTTAAGCTACCAGAAAAAGAAGTATCAGCAGCTAACCTAAAAAGGTCATCTTTTGCCGAATTGCAATTAACATTGTTTTAACTTCATTGCCTTGGAAATACTTGAGTTTTCCGAAATTATTGTGCCCAAATTATTTGGCACATTTTATATATTTTAATTATTGGGTAAGTTTAGCCGAGTTTACGGAATACGCGAAGTATTAACCATTTTCCTCCGGCAGACTTGTGAGACACCAAAAACGTTTGAGACACCAAAATCACTGGTGACACCAAAACATCGGTGAGACTTTTAAAGTCAAGAGTAATTGTGCACCACCGCATATTTTTGTTTTGCTGCGGCAAACTATTTCGTCACAAAATAAGAAATAGTTGCAATACGCCAACCTAAAGTGTGACACACATAGTTGTGTCAAAACAATTTGCCAACCAACACCCGGCATACGGCAAGTTGTGGGCCACAGGCGTACGACAGCGATTTGCGGTTGGGAACCCCCCTCCAGGCCCGCGCAATTATTCCCTCTCGCCCGTACACCGGAGATTACTCCACCAGGGAAGCGTAAGGGCCCAGGCAGGGTTCCAGCCTCCTATCGTTGTGCAGCGTTGGTCTGCGCCCTAGATCTTGTGTAAGTCAAAACCGGCAAGCAACAACTTGTGTCCACTTTTGAGTTGGCTCAACAGTACGCTAGCAGACAAATATTTTGCGTACTACAAGCATTTTCACCAATCTCTAACAGTGCGTCCGTCTCCACCAAAAACACCACACGCTACCCTATAATCGGTAGATAACATCATCCGGCTTTGCCAGTAATTGTACCCGAGTCAGTCAGGTTACGTTGACCGTATCCTCCTGCCCGTCATTAGCGCCAGCATCATCCGCAGCGCTAACAACCGCATCAGCAACAACGTCAGCGACAACATCAGCAGCGACATCAGCAGCGACGCCAGCAGCTGTCAGCAGCTCATAACAGCTATAATATCTGCACGTAAGATCTAAAAGAAACGACCACCTACATCAGTCTAAGGAGCAAGGGTAAGTCCGTTTACGTTCTTTATTGACGGACCAGACGATAGCCGCCCTGATGGTTAGTTCTAGGTAGTATTAGGCTCACTTCCTGAGCATATTTCAGAGTCATAAGTGCTAAAAGTGTGAAATTTGAAAAGTCTATGAATGACAGTGAATATTTGAAAACTGAAAACTAAACGGTGTTAATTTGACTAAGTAAATAAAATGAAAATGTAAAAATCTAACTGCGTTAGATATCGAATAGTTAGTGTACCTAGGAATAGAAAATTTAAATTGAAACTGTGTTAATTTTTGCTCGATAATTGGAAAGAGAATTTTGAAAAACTAACTGTGTTAGTTAACGATCAATTAACGTAAATTTATGAATATAGAAGAGAATCTATGAAACTAAAATTTGCTAAGTTTTGTAGCAAATTTTCGTAATAGAAGACTGAATAAGTGTAAAGCGAAACTTATTAGTTTTGTACCGAATTTCCGAAAAGAAAGTTATGCAAACGGAAATTTGGAAAGTATGAAATAAGTAATTTTTATTAGTAATAAAGTTAGTACTAAGAAATATGCTAGCTGTAAGTCTGATTTAGGGGAGAAAATTCCATAATAATCTGATTTTCAAAGTAGTGTTCACCGTAGGTAGGAACGGCTTGACTTTTGGACAGACATTTTATATATTGAATTTGTGATTTTCTCTTGCATTATATACGTTGGAATTTTTGGCTCCGCGAAGCCTATTGTGTTATTCGTGTTAACAAATAGTGGCCGCGCGTTGCGCCATTTCATAACACCGTCGTTTGGTGAGAAACCTCGGGGTTTTATGCACGAGTCATCTTGGTTCAGTTTCGGTTACCAAGTAATTTTCGGTCGCATTCGTTTGGATTACCGCTAGGGCCGTAAAGTATACCCATGGTGAAAAATTTAGCACATCTTGCTAGTAAGAACGTTGCCATAGTGCTTGTTTAAGCCTAACGTTGTTTTCTCTCCTAAGGAGTTAAGTTTTAAGGAATATTTAATTAAGTTTACCGATTAGAAGATTTGTTGATTGTAAACTAAATACGGTACCCTTTGGTAGTGTCAAATTTTAATAATTATGGGTACGAAATGGTACCGTGGACTTACCGTCTTTCCTTTTTGCCATGTGCTTCGCCCATGGGGCACCTTATTTAGTCTTGTTGATTAGTGTTTAAGCTAATTAAGAGTAAAACCCTTTATTAAGAATCGTATATGAGAGTTTAAGGAAGTTTTGAAGGCTGGCTGAACAGCAAATAAAATATTATAAAGTAGAACGAATATCCAGTGTTGTGATTATGTCTGGATAGCCAGTAAGGGGTAAAGGTATGGTATGAGGGGGTAGGTGTTTTCAACAACCCGCAAGCAGTGTCATGGGGAAGTAGACGGAAACTTCCAGTGGGTGGGTCCAGTCGGCCACAACATCTGTCGGCCACAACATCTGTACGTGTCTTGTTTTATTGTAAATTGCATTTGTTTTCCTTATTTGAGTTGACAATTATTCGGGCCCTTCTTTCTCTTTAGTTTGTGTTTATGTCGAAATTTAATTCGTGCGTTTAAGACTCGGTGTGTATTTAGTGTCACGACCGTCTGTTCCGTTCTGGTTCTCCAGGAAGATCCCCCCCGTCCGGCGAGTTACAAGCCCAGCATACGCATGGCACACCGAGCGATCTGGGAATCGGAACATGATCTTGCAAAACTAAAAATCGCAGTCGGTAGAGTAAAGTTTGTTTCAGGGTTCAATGTCGTTTGAACGTTGATGTCCGTCACAGTTCGCGACGGGTATTACTCTTGTTCGCGAGTGCTGTGAATGTTGATCCCCTTTTTCTTTTACGTTATGACATAATAGTGCCCAACGTGAAGTCCGACAGATTCACCCTGTGAGTCAGTAGGGGCTTATCCACGTTGTCGCCTAGTGTGCAAGCTTTAACTCTTTTGAAACTCTTTCTCTTTTACGTTATGACATAATGGCGCCCAACGTGGGGCCCGAAGGTTCATGTTTACATGAGTCTAAGGATGCCTTGCTCATGTTGGCACCATAAGTGTTTTCCCCGTTTCAACTCCAACTCTAGGGTGTTACTTTGACGCCTAGGGTGTTACTCTGTTTCAGATCTTACTTTTTAACTTTATCTCTTTTACGTTATGACATAATGGCGCCCAACGTGGGGCCGAATGATTGTCAATAGTCCGTGATTTTAGTATGTGGAGTAGTTTGGTTTCTCGGATACGCGTAAGTCCCGTTTTGAGTATGTATCTCAGACGCGTTGCGACGTGTATTCCTAGGAGCAAAAGTGTTCTTCGTTAGTGTTTATGTTCAGTGTTTCATGGTGAAGTCATGTCCTTGCGTGTTGTCAGGGGCATTTGCTCCGAGTGAGGCACTGGCATAAATGTTTGATTATCCATTTAACTTTTAACGTCAATAGCCTTGAAAGTCTGTAGGGTACATGTTATCGATCTCTGCGTAAGTCCCGGCGAAGATTTCTTGGTCTAACCGCGTTGCGACGTACAGATCGATGCATGTTTCTGCAGTGCTTGTGTTTTCAGTGATTGTCGATTTATTTGTATAGATGTTAAACATTTCGCAAGTCCCGGTGAAGATTTGTTTTTCTAACCGCGTTGCGGCGATTTGTGTAGTATTTGTGCGGTAAATTGTAACATTCGTCTTAGTTTAGAATCAGTTTTGTTTTCGATCACTACTAGCTATTTATAGCTAGGCTGAACCCGACGGAAGTGTTCAGGGAGGATTGGGGGAGAGAGTCACGTAGCTCGGTGCTATGCCCGCTACGTTTGCCCTCAGTCAATCCTCCAGTGTGCTGCCATTGTACATTTCGTAAAGTGCGTACACTTTTTGCATGTCCAGGAGTTTTGCGTTTTTTTTTTTGGAGTTGTAGAGACTTACTCACTCATACCATAACCTATCCCATTTTCAGTGAAGTCTTTTAGTTCAGCCAACTTTCAGTTCATAGTTGATTTTCGATTATTATGATTTAGTTTGAGTTGAATTTAGTTTTTGGGTGCAAGATCCCATATTTGATTTTAGTTTTGTTGGGTGTATGATCCCATATTTCATTTTTGAGTTTTATTTGTGATTTTTGGGTGCAAGATCCCATATTTGATTTTAGTTTATTGGGTGTACGATCCCATATTTCATTTTTGATTTTTAGTTTGATTTTTGGGTGCAAGATCCCATATTTGAGTTTAGTTTTGGGTGCAAGATCCCATATTTGATTTTAGTTTTGTTGGGTGTATGATCCCATATTTCATTTTTGAGTTTTATTTGTGATTTTTGGGTGCAAGATCCCATATTTGATTTTAGTTTATTGGGTGTACGATCCCATATTTCATTTTTGATTTTTAGTTTGATTTTTGGGTGCAAGATCCCATATTTGAGTTTAGTTTTGGGTGAAAGATCCCATATTTAATATTTATTATTTGAGTTTATGATTTTGGGTGAAAGATCCCATATTTAATATTTATTATTTGAGTTTATGATTTTGGGTGAAAGATCCCATATTTAATATTTATTATTTGAGTTTAGTTTTTGGGTGTATGATCCCATATTTGATTTTTGAGTTTTATTTATGATTTTTGGGTGCAAGATCCCATATTTGATTTTTGAATTTTGAGATAAAAAGATTAACACCATTTACGCGTACGGAGATCGCGTTTGATTTGAATTTACTACTTACCATATATTTAATATACCATTTTTCATTTCATTTATTGCACTTTCGATATTTCAGCTTGTCTATATATATTGTTTCTACTCTGATTTTTATTTTTCCTACATAAGTTTTTAGATTTCATCTTTTGATTTTCAGTTTTCAGATTTCTTTAAATTAACTTTTCAATTTTAATCTCTTTTCGTACTTTAGTACGAAGGATAGTTTTTCTGTGACGCTGTGAGGCTAGTCGCAAACAGTCGTTTATATTTTGTTTTTCCTTTTTGAAGTTCTATTGCAATTGCGGCAGATCGAGAATGCCAGTGCAACGATCACCACCTATAGGAGACACGGAAATGGCTGATGAGTCAGTAGTGTCCACCGTAGGGGCCACGCAAACGCGGACAGCGCCAGCGGCGCTAACATACACCACAGCGGCAGGCGCAGCAACAGCATCGACGTCGACTGCGAGCGCAAGAGTAGTAGGCTCAAGTGGAGCCATATATTCTGGGCGGTTAGACCCAGTAGCGGCAATTTTGGGGGCAGAAGACCATGCGGAGTCGTTCGAGTCACCAGATTTTAGCGCGCTAACTGCACGCGAAGCGCAGGTGCAGCGTCGACGAATGGCAGATGCAAGTCCGACACAGGAGGAACGCAGCCGGCAGATAAATATAACAGAACAGCAGTTAGACGAAGAGGCTTTGATCCAAAGGATACTGCCTATCATATTAGCAGCAACTCGGCAGGCTAACGGCGGGGCTAATCACCCAGCAGCGCAGCCAGCGCCGATGTTATCAACAGCACCCGTGGGCTACCAACCTGCGGTTGATTATGAGTTATCGTGTATACCACCAGCTACAACACGCAATGAGCCCGGACCAATACCAACCAATCTGGAGAGGCAACAGCCCGAGGCAGGTCGACCGACGACCTACGCTAGACCACATATAGTATCGATGCGTGAAGAAAAGGCACCGACACCCAATCCACACCCGAGGGAGGACCAGCAAGGCAGAAGCAGTCAGTTCTGGCCTGGACACGGATCGACAGCACCCGCGGGTACTCGAGGAACAAGAGCTGGAGGCGGCTCGCAGCCAACAATGCATACGCAGGCGAGCACGTATAACCCGAATCCGAGGGCGGCCTACGAAACATTCGGCAGACATGGTCCTCGGCAAGACTTGACCAAGTGGGGCATTAAATTCGACGGTACCCCAAAGACCATGAATGTCCAAGAATTTTTATATCGTGTTAGAGCATCGATGCTAGACTACGATTGCACGGAATCAGAGTTGCTTAGAGGAATACCCCATCTATTGGGCGGAGCAGCTTTGGAATACTACTGGAACTACCGCAAGCTAGCACCATTTCACACTTGGAGCGAGCTGCAGCGGGCTTTACAAAGCCAGTTCCAAAAATTTGAGAGCGAGTTTCAGCTGCAGGTGCAGATACTGAACAGGCGCCAGCAACCGCATGAATCTTTCGAGGAGTATTTCAACGTAATCATGCGTTTAAGGAACCAGCAGCCTACACCATACCCAGAAGCGCAGCTGGTAGAAATTATGAGGGGTAACCTTAGTCCCTCATTAGCACAGATGTTGTTCCCTATTAGAGTGGATAACCTGAGCGACTTCGGAAGAGAAGTCAAACGAGCGGAAGGTTTGTTGGCAATGCAGAGGCAGGCTCATACACCGAGGCCAGTACCTCCGGCCAAGGTGCATGAGGTTGTATATGAGGAAGAAATGCTAAGCCAGGAGCATTACGGAGAAGTGGACGCGATTAGAGCGGGCAGCAAGGCAATATGCTGGAACTGTAAAGCTGTCGGCCACATTTTCTGTGATTGCCCATCCAC
The DNA here is from genome assembly GCA_963931995.1 of Phaonia tiefii. Taxonomy (NCBI): domain Eukaryota; kingdom Metazoa; phylum Arthropoda; class Insecta; order Diptera; family Muscidae; genus Phaonia; species Phaonia tiefii. Next base: position 141,119,201 of record OZ008368.1, read on the forward strand.
TAACCGACGAGTGTTCTGGTATAAGTGCGGAAAAGAGGACACCGTCACACCCAAGTGCCCAAACTGCCAGGGAAACACGCCAAGGGGCCCACCTCAAACTGGGGAAGTGCGGACCACCGAAATATAAGACAGAGTATGTCCAACCCAGCTACAACCAGCCCAGCTACAACCAATCCAGCTATAGCCAAACCCACTACAACCAACACCAGCAGTGACCAACCAGAATTGACCAACCCAGCCACCAACAACACCGTAGCAGCAAGTCCAGTTGTGATCAACTCTGACGTAACGAACACCTTAGTAGCACCAGCTACCGATAAGTTGAATATAAGAGATAACACAGTGATGACCATCCCGGAGAACAAACATCGACAGGAAAAGCCACAAGCGGAACCCAAAATAAGAGAGCTTAAGCCTTTACACCAGAGAATGGAAGATTATCTAAGAGTTCGATCCAGGATTTTCGGGGAAGTTTCCGAGAAAATAGTACGGGCTAGGCAAAGATATCAAAAAAGAAAACAGATAAGGCATGAGATCGCCACAGCCACATTGGTAGAAGGTGGTGATAACCGCTTTTATGCGAGAATAAACATCGGAGGAGTCGACGTATAAGGTCTAATAGACAGTGGAGCGTCTGTAACCTGCTTGGGCAGAGGATGCCAAGAGTTGATGGAACAGACAGGTTTGCAAGTACACCGTTTTGGATCTTCGGTGAAGACCGCTGATGGAAGCGCTCACTCAATCTTAGGGAGAGTTAGAGTGAGAATAAATTTTCGAGGAATTTCAGAGGAGATAGACCTTTACCTCGTTCCAACTTTAGAGCGCGCACTCTATCTAGGCGTTGATTTTATGCGTGCGTTCAAGCTGATAGCCAATATCGAGAGTCTTACCACTCAAGGGGTAGACCTCTGTGAAGAAGTCCAAGCCTCTGACGAGGTAAGATCTCACAAGCTATCACGACAACAGAAAGATGCCCTGAATGCCGCGATAGAGGAGTTTCCCTGCTATACCAGGCATGGCCTAGGCAAAACAGAGTTAGAAACTCACTCTATCGATACAGGGGATGCTGTCCCAGTAAAGGACAGGTACTATCCAGTCTCGCCAGCAGTACAAACACTTCTTTACGCGGAGGTAGATCGCATGCTAGACTTAGGAGTTATTGAGCCAAGCGAAAGTCCCTGGAGTCATCCCGTGACTTTGGTCCGCAAAGGGATCAAGAACCGGTTATGCCTGGATGCCAGGAAGCTCAATGCTCTAACGGTCAAAGATGCGTATCCTCTTCCGCATATAGAGGGTTTGTTAAGTAGGCTTGGCGATACGTACTTTATATCAAGTGTAGATCTCAAAGACGCGTTTTGGCAAATCCCATTGGATTTATCCAGTCGGGAGAAGACCGCGTTTACGATACCTGGAAGGCCGCTCTATCACTTCAAGGTGATGCCTTTTGGGTTATGCAACGCAGCCCAAAGGCTTTGCCGACTGATGGATAGAGTGGTCCCTTCTGCAATTCGGGATAGCGTTTTCATCTATCTGGATGACCTTTTGGTGGTGTCGCCAGATTTTGAGACACACTTAGATCTTTTGAGACAAGTGGCCGAATGCTTAAGAAAAGCTGGCTTGACGATAAACGTGCAAAAATCTCACTTCTGCTTCAAAGAGTTGAGGTATTTGGGCTACCTTGTAGGAGGAGGCCAGGTTAAGCCAGACCCAGCTAAAGTCGAGACCATAATGAACTACAGATATCCGAAAAGCCTAAAGCAGGTGAGGAGTTTCTTAGGTGCCACCGGCTGGTACCGTAAATTCATTTCCGACTATGCTACAATTGCGAGCCCAATATCAGACACTTTAAAGAAAAGTAAAACTTTTTGCTTTACTGAAGAGGCTAAAGTGGCTTTTGATAAACTGAAGGAAGCGCTAGTTACCAGCCCAGTACTAGTACATCCGGACTTCGCCAAACGTTTCTACGTTCAATGCGACGCATCCGATCTCGGTGTGGGCGCAGTATTGTTTCAGCAAGATGATAGTGGCGAAGAGCATCCTATCGCGTATTATTCTCACAAGCTAACGTCAGCTCAGAGAAATTACACCGTAACCGAGCGCGAGTGCCTGGAGGTAGTACTGGCGATCAAAAAGTTCAGACCGTTCATTGAACTAATGTCATTTACGGTCATAACAGACCATAGTAGTCTTAAATGGCTAATGTCGCACCGAGACCTTAGCGGAAGATTGGCTCGGTGGAGTTTACACCTGCAATCATACGATTTTGTGATTGAACACCGTAAGGGTAAACTAAATGTTGTACCTGATACCTTGTCGAGGTATGAGATGGAGGAAATCGCGGCTGATGTGTTAAAGCTCATTGACCTTGATGATAAGGCTTTCCAGTCGGAAGGGTATGCCGAGTTGATCAAGACTGTAGGAGAAAACGAGGATCGTCTGCCGGATTTGAAAGTAATAGAAGGAAAGGTGTATAAGAGGACCATGCACTATGACGGTGTGGCACTCCATGAGGATTTCGCATGGGAGGTGTGGGTACCAGTGGAGTTAACCCAAGGCATCATACGGAGAAGTCATGATCCACCACACGCAGCTCATGGAGGTTTTCTTAAAACACTGAACCGAATAAAGGAGTATTTTTACTGGCCCAATATGAGTGTCCAAGTAAAAAGTTACGTTGACGCCTGCCGAATTTGCAGAGAAGCTAAAGCGGCCAATAGAACGCTAAGACCACCGATGGGCAGGGAAGTAACCAGTCATCGGCCGTTCCAGCGGATTTTTATTGACTTCTTGGGGCCATACCCACGCTCGAAAAACGGGAATAGCTTTATTTGTATAATATTAGACCACCTGACGAAGTTCGTCATACTGAAAGCTATGCCTAAGGCAAGTGGCAAGAGTGTCATTCGATTTTTGATTACGGAAATATGCCACAAATTTGGAGTACCGGAGACAATCGTTTCAGATAATGGGAAACAATTTGTGGGGAAAGAGTTCACAGACTTTGTGAAAAATTTCGGAATAAGCCATTATAGAACAGCGGTATACTCTCCGCAAGCGAATGCTTCGGAGAGGGTTAATCAATCCATTCTGGCTGCCATACGTTCCTACATGCAAGAAGATCATCGGGAATGGGATAGGCATTTATCCGAAATTGAATGCTCGTTGCGATCATCCACGCATAGCGCGATAGGAGTAACACCCTATTTCGCCCTGTTTGGGCTTAATATGATAACTCATGGTAGCCTGTATAAACTGGCTAGGAAGCTAAGGAGTTTGACTGACCTCGGAGAATGCCAAGTACCTAAGTCAGTGGCGCAAGATCTGATCCGAGCCAGAATTCAGCAGAGCCTGCATAAGGCTTACGAGAAGAATGTGAAGACCTATAACACCAGATGCCGACGGGTCAAATATATACCCGGTCAGGAAGTCTACAGGCGCAATTTTCAACAGAGCAACTTCAGAGAGAATTTCAATGCCAAGTTGGCTAGAAAGTTTTTGAAGTGTAGGATTGTGAAGCCTGTTGGAAATAGTCTGTACGAGATTGAAGATTTGCAGGGTAAGCGTTTGGGAGTTTTCCATGCCAAAGACCTAAAACAATAATCTTGGTGTCATTTTGTGTCAGCGTTCTTTAAATAATTTGCGTTCCACGCTCGCGTGATGAAGGGTTAAGATATATAATACAGTCGATTCACACCTCTGTGAGTGGTATGCAGGTACAGTTTGAGTTTAGCAAATGACTTTTAGCTAGGACTCAGTTATCTTTTCCTTTGCTTTGTGAGACAAACTGTAGTAATAAGTGGAGGTTTTCTGTTTTATCATTTCAGCTAAGTTTAAGCAAGACCCCCAGACAGAATTACTCAACAGAACATTTCGGACATACGTACGACCGACGATGGCAGACCGTGTTGACTGCAGTATTTGCCTTTCCACCATAACGTCAGCTGATGATCACATAGCAGTGACCGACTGCGGATACGTGTTCCACAACGCGTGTAACGACCAGTGGCGAGACCAAAGTCGCAGCGACTGTCCTATTTGCCGCCGTCAAGGTTATTATGTGCGTCCACTATATATGACATTCAGCGAAAGAGACCCTGGCGCAGACCAAGCTGAAATAGAAGCTCTGCAGCAGGAGGTACGGACAGCACAGGAACAGCGAGAAACAGACCAGGCCGAGATCACGCGTCTGAACAACCGGTACGAAGACCTGCAGACACAATATGAGTTCCATGTGATGACTCTCAAGGGCGAGGAAGAGATTTTGACCCGGCAAGTCACACAGCTGAGAGAAGAGACCCGACAGCTGCGCAACCAGCCACGTCCCGACTATCTGGATCTTCAAGCGCGCTTCGAAATCCTTCAAGAGCAGCAGAAGGCGCAGGCCAGAGAAGCACGGAGGGAACGTAGCAAGTGGCAGACCCAGCTTGGAACACTGCAGGCCGAAAACCAGCGACTACACGAGCGAGTGCTGGATATGGAAGTGCAGATGGGAGACCTTCAGCGTCAAAATTTCCATCTCGCCCAAGAACAAGACATTACCCGTACCCGATACCAAGAAGTGGCGCTAAAGAAGAAACGTCCAGGGTACGTCGACCGGAAGATTGCTATCCAGGGCTTTGCAGCAACGGTAGCACAGGATCCCAAGAGCGAGGTGCTTAGCATTCTTGCCCGCATGGAGATCCCTTGCACTCCTGAAGATCTGGAGATTGTGTCATGCACCCAGATGATCGTGCAAGTTGGTCTATACCAGGTTACTGTCGAGTTTAAGACCCCCGAAATGAAGCTGGAAGTGCTAGACAAAGCTTGTCGCTTGCACACATGCGGTAGAGCAGCCATTCGCAGACTGCAGATAAAGGATTGCGCAGCAGTATACCGGCTGTATAAGAAAGTTGGCGGCAGAATCTTCGGGAAGAAAGGGGTCAAATTCTTGCACCTCACCGAAAACCAGGTCGTCATTCGTCTGGTAGGAGAGAGAGAGACACGCGAGGTGGAAGATGAGGAGCAGATACAAGAGATCTTGGATGCATTGCCTCAGACCTCGGCAGAAAGCGCAACATCACGCGCGTAAGACCGCAGCGCAGTCGGCGCAGACAGAAGAAGAGTAAACATCTGAGAAGAGAGAATACCACACTTTGGTAAAAAAGGAGCCAGAGAAAGGTCGTTAGCTCCTAACCACCAGGTTAGTCAGAACCATCCTTCGGGTTGATGTCTGACATCCTAATAAGGTGGGGGAGCTACATTGACTGTCGACTCTCAGCTCTAGATCTTCCAGGGTTAGGTTTCCCTCCCATCCTTCGCCATGGTTGTCATCAGGATGGTGGGGTTTGTGGCGGCGCCATATCGCCGCTAATAACACCAACGGCTCCCTCTAGTAGCAACAGCCACCACCCGTTTAGATTGTCTGACCACCATCACCCGCAGTAAATACACCAGGGTTTGTTGAAAAAGGTAAACAAAGACAGACAAAACCTCTGTATACTATCAAACCGGCAAAATTCCATAACTAATACAAATGAAAAGCAGACACAGACGTCATAGCTGTAAACAAGATTGTAATGGCGAGATTTCAAATTAGAGGCCAGAAAAGAATTTCGTCATTCTGAAACACGCCATTGGAAAACACAGACGTCCGAAGAAGAAAAGTTTTAAGCTACCAGAAAAAGAAGTATCAGCAGCTAACCTAAAACGGTCATCTTTTGCCGAATTGCAATTAACATTGTTTTAACTTCATTGCCTTGGAAATACTTGAGTTTTCCGAAATTATTGTGCCCAAATTATTTGGCACATTTTATATATTTTAATTATTGGGTAAGTTTAGCCGAGTTTACGGAATACGCGAAGTATTAACCATTTTCCTCCGGCAGACTTGTGAGACACCAAAAACGTTTGAGACACCAAAATCACTGGTGACACCAAAACATCGGTGAGACTTTTAAAGTCAAGAGTAATTGTGCACCACCGCATATTTTTGTTTTGCTGCGGCAAACTATTTCGTCACAAAATAAGAAATAGTTGCAATACGCCAACCTAAAGTGTGACACACATAGTTGTGTCAAAACAATTTGCCAACCAACACCCGGCATACGGCAAGTTGTGGGCCACAGGCGTACGACAGCGATTTGCGGTTGGGAACCCCCTCCAGGCCCGCGCAATTATTCCCTCTCGCCCGTACACCGGAGATTACTCCACCAGGGAAGCGTAAGGGCCCAGGCAGGGTTCCAGCCTCCTATCGTTGTGCAGCGTTGGTCTGCGCCCTAGATCTTGTGTAAGTCAAAACCGGCAAGCTACAACTTGTGTCCACTTTTGAGTTGGCTCAACAGTACGCTAGCAGACAAATATTTTGCGTACTACAAGCATTTTCACCAATCTCTAACAGTGCGTCCGTCTCCACCAAAAACACCACACGCTACCCTATAATCGGTAGATAACATCATCCGGCTTTGCCAGTAATTGTACCCGAGTCAGTCGGGTTACGTTGACCGTATCCTCCTGCCCGTCATAAGCGCCAGCATCATCCGCAGCGCTAACAACCGCATCAGCAACAACGTCAGCGACAACATCAGCAGCGACATCAGCAGCGACGCCAGCAGCTGTCAGCAGCTCATAACAGCTATAATATCTGCACGTAAGATCTAAAAGAAACGACCACCTACATCAGTCTAAGGAGCAAGGGTAAGTCCGTTTACGTTCTTTATTGACGGACCAGACGATAGCCGCCCTGATGGTTAGTTCTAGGTAGTATTAGGCTCACTTCCTGAGCATATTTCAGAGTCATAAGTGCTAAAAGTGTGAAATTTGAAAAGTCTATGAATGACAGTGAATATTTGAAAACTGAAAACTAAACGGTGTTAATTTGACTAAGTAAATAAAATGAAAATGTAAAAATCTAACTGCGTTAGATATCGAATAGTTAGTGTACCTAGGAATAGAAAATTTAAATTGAAACTGTGTTAATTTTTGCTCGATAATTGGAAAGAGAATTTTGAAAAACTAACTGTGTTAGTTAACGATCAATTAACGTAAATTTATGAATATAGAAGAGAATCTATAAAACTAAAATTTGCTAAGTTTTGTAGCAAATTTTCGTAATAGAAGACTGAATAAGTGTAAAGCGAAACTTATTAGTTTTGTACCGAATTTCCGAAAAGAAAGTTATGCAAACGGAAATTTGGAAAGTATGAAATAAGTAATTTTTATTAGTAATAAAGTTAGTACTAAGAAATATGCTAGCTGTAAGTCTGATTTAGGGGAGAAAATTCCATAATAATCTGATTTTCAAAGTAGTGTTCACCGTAGGTAGGAACGGCTTGACTTTTGGACAGACATTTTATATATTGAATTTGTGATTTTCTCTTGCATTATATACGTTGGAATTTTTGGCTCCGCGAAGCCTATTGTGTTATTCGTGTTAACAAATAGTGGCCGCGCGTTGCGCCATTTCATAACACCGTCGTTTGGTGAGAAACCTCGGGGTTTTATGCACGAGTCATCTTGGTTCAGTTTCGGTTACCAAGTAATTTTCGGTCGAATTCGTTTGGATTACCGCTAGGGCCGTAAAGTATACCCATGGTGAAAAATTTAGCACATCTTGCTAGTAAGAACGTTGCCATAGTGCTTGTTTAAGCCTAACGTTGTTTTCTCTCCTAAGGAGTTAAGTTTTAAGGAATATTTAATTAAGTTTACCGATTAGAAGATTTGTTGATTGTAAACTAAATACGGTACCCTTTGGTAGTGTCAAATTTTAATAATTATGGGTACGAAATGGTACCGTGGACTTACCGTCTTTCCTTTTTGCCATGTGCTTCGCCCATGGGGCACCTTATTTAGTCTTGTTGATTAGTGTTTAAGCTAATTAAGAGTAAAACCCTTTATTAAGAATCGTATATGAGAGTTTAAGGAAGTTTTGAAGGCTGGCTGAACAGCAAATAAAATATTATAAAGTAGAACGAATATCCAGTGTTGTGATTATGTCTGGATAGCCAGTAAGGGGTAAAGGTATGGTATGAGGGGGTAGGTGTTTTCAACAACCCAAATCTGGGACGACGCTGCAGACGCAAGCAGTGTCATGGGGAAGTAGACGGAAACTTCCAGTGGGTGGGTCCAGTCGGCCACAACATCTGTCGGCTATGATTACGCGCGATGGCGGTTAAGCCATCGATAACTCCTCGGCAATATGTGTACGTGTCTTGTTTTATTGTAAATTGCATTTGTTTTCCTTATTTGAGTTGACAATTATTCGGGCCCTTCTTTCTCTTTAGTTTGTGTTTATGTCGAAATTTAATTCGTGCGTTTAAGACTCGGTGTGTATTTAGTGTCACGACCGTCTGTTCCGTTCTGGTTCTCCAGGAAGATCCCCCCGTCCGGCGAGTTACAAGCCCAGCATACGCATGGCACACCGAGCGATCTGGGAATCGGAACATGATCTTGCAAAACTAAAAATAGCAGTCGGTAGAGTAAAGTTTGTTTCAGGGTTCAATGTCGTTTGAACGTTGATGTCCGTCACCGTTCGCGACGGGTATTACTCTTGTTCGCGAGTGCTGTGAATGTTGATCCCCTTTTTCTTTTACGTTATGACATAATAGTGCCCAACGTGAAGTCCGACAGATTCACCCTGTGAGTCAGTAGGGGCTTATCCACGTTGTCGCCTAGTGTGCAAGCTTTAACTCTTTTGAAACTCTTTCTCTTTTACGTTATGACATAATGGCGCCCAACGTGGGGCCCGAAGGTTCATGTTTACATGAGTCTAAGGATGCCTTGCTCATGTTGGCACCATAAGTGTTTTCCCCGTTTCAACTCCAACTCTAGGGTGTTACTTTGACGCGTAGGGTGTTACTCTGTTTCAGATCTTACTTTTTAACTTTATCTCTTTTACGTTATGACATAATGGCGCCCAACGTGGGGCCCGAAGGTTCATGTTTACATGAGTCTAAGGATGCCTTGCTCATGTTGGCACAATAAGTGTTTTCCCCGTTTCAACTCCAACTCTAGGGTGTTACTTTGACGCCTAGGGTGTTACTCTGTTTCAGATCTTACTTTTTAACTTTATCTCTTTTACGTTATGACACCCGGTCCCTTCATGGGATGTAATGGGAAACCATTTATTTATTTATTTTATGTTTATATCGAAGGCAAACAACAAGCATTTGAAGTAGATTCTGATGCCGGCTTCACTTTAATTCCAAAAAGCGAATTTGATAAATTAAAATTAAATGTTAAGATGCAGAAAACTAATATAGCATTTCGCGTTTATACGGGTGATGTATTCGTGCCGCTAGGTATTGTTGAAGTTAGCGTCGGATACAAAGGTAAAAAGTCAAAGGAACAAATGTTTGTTGTCGAATCCAAACACTCACCGTTACTTGGGCGTGTGTGGATAAGACACCTTAAAATTGATTTAAATGAAGTTGATCGAGATCATTTAAGGGTAAATAAAAACTCCAAGAATTCAGCTGTAAAATCAGTAACAGAAATAATCCAAAAATACTCAGAAATTTTTCAAAAGAAAGTGGGATGTATTCCAAATTTAATGTGCTCCCTAAAATTACATGAAGGGGCCAAGCCTGTGTTTTTAAAAGGAAGGCAAGTTCCTTTTTCATTACGTGAAATGGTGGAACGAGAACTTGATTCTCTGGAAGAAGACGGAATTATAACCAAGGTCAACACCAGCAATTGGGGCTCACCGTTCGTTGTCATACCAAAACCCGACGGCAACTTTCGACTATGTGCCGATTATAAAATATGTGTCAATCCTCAACTCGAGCTGGCCCATTACCATATAAAAGGAATAGATGAAATATTCAACACACTGAGGAATTCCAAATATTTTTGTAAGCTGGACCTGTATAAGGCATATCTACATGTCGCTGTGGATGATGAGAGGAAGCAGATTCAAACGATATCAACTCTCAGAGGTACGTATCAAATGAATCTTTTATCGTTTGGTACAAAAACAGCCCCAAGTGAATTTAATCGTATACTAGATCAAATTTTACAAGACCTTGAGGGAACAATATCTTATTTCGATGATATAATCGTGCATGGCCCAACAAAAATAATATGTGAACAAAGACTCATCAAATGTTTCGAGAGACTGCAAAAATATCAATTGCATGTTAATAAGGAGAAATGCGAATACTTCAAAGAGCAAATACAATATTTGGGATATGTCATAAGTAAAAATTCAATTTCGAAATGTCCATCAAAAACTGAAGCTATGACTAACCTTCCACGCCCAGAAAGTGCTGTTGACGTAAGAAGGTTCCTAGGAATGGTCACGTATTATGCTCGCTTTATTCCAGATATGGCAACTTTGACATTTCCATTGCGAACTTTATTACAAAAAGGCAAAAAATGTTGCTGGTCTAGTAAATGTGAAAATTCTTTTAACAATCTGAAGCAAGAAATTTTTAAAGACAGAGTTTTGGTACCATACCACCTTAACATGTGATGCAAGCCCTACAGGAGTAGCAGCAGTTCTTTCTCATGTAATCAATCAAGTTGAAAGGCCTATTGCTTTCAGCTCGACAGAGAACAATCGACCACTTTCGAGAATTTTTCATCAAAATACCAAAACAACAGCTATGACGTCAGCAAGATTACTGCGATACGCTTCTTTTTTACAAGGCGTTGACTACAAAATTGAACATTAAAAAGCTGAACATATAGCATATGTGGATTGTTTATCCAGAGCTCCTCCTAAAAAGCAATCGCAAAGGAAACGGAACTGGATAAGGAATATTGTAACCTGAAAAAATCATTATTAAATGCAGAAAATCTCGATCCTTAATATTCAATACAAAATGGCATTTTGTTTAAAGGCAACCGTGTTATGATTCCTTCGATTTTGCGAGAAGACATTCTTAAAGAATTACACCATACACACATTGGAGTCGTAAGGATGAAACAGTAGGCGAGGAAATACAGTTTATGGAAAGACATCGACGCTGACATTGAACGCCTAGTAAGATCATGCCAAAATTGTGCCATGGCAGGAAAATATCCTGCAAAAGTTGAAACACACCACTGGGATGAGCCTACTGAGAATTTTCAAAGAGTTCACATTGATTACGCGGGTCCTTTCATAAATCACCATTTCTTCGTGTTGGTAGATGCAAAATCTAAATGGCCCGAAATTCGAGCCATAAAAGAATCTCTAACATCTGAAAAAAACATTTCTTTGGTCCAAAACATTTTTCAACACATGGTCTTCCAGAAATTATTGTATCTGACAATGCCACAATTTTTCAAAGTGCTACATTTAAGACATTTTGCTCAGATCACGGTATTATTCAAAAATGTATTGCACCTGGACACCCTGCAACTAATGGCCTTGCTGAAAGACACATACAAACATTAAAAAGAAAATTAAAATCGATGGAAGACGGAAACACTCCACTGCACATAAAAATCCAACAAATTGTTTCAAGATATAGAGCGACGCCACTTACGAATGGGAAAGCCCTGCCCAACTTTATCTTGGTCATGACATTCGCATTAAATTGGATGCTATTCGCCCAATAAATCATTCCCAATCCACAGAAAATAACCCTACCGTACGCGAACTTAGTGTGGGTGAGAGGGTCCATGTGCGATGGTTCAACAAAAGCATACCCACTTGGAAATTGGGTATAGTCAGTCGTAAAGAAACTTGGAAACGTTCATTACCAAATTAAACTCGATAACGGTTATATTTTACAACGCCACATTAATCAATTATATAAATCTATGGTATATGGTCAAACACAACCTGATTTAATTACAGATCGTCCAACTCGGAAGAAATCGCAAATAGAAGAAGTCATCATTCATCGTAGCCAGACACAAAGTGTTGGAGATTTATCTTATTTTATTATGTAATTTCACAATTCTACTTTAATTTCTAAATCTTTATTAGTTATTATTCATATTTTTCACTTATTTATTTTATAACTTAATTTCTTATAAAATCTTAATATTTCGGGTCACCCTAACATACAAATGTTCATTTATGACATCACAACAACAACATCATGTAATGTTGTTTACTACTTATTTTCGGTCCGCTTACTGCTGCTGTTGTTGTTGTTGTTTTGTCTCCACCAGCCGTCGGTCCCAACCATCAGTTGGTTGTTCTGTCCGTCGATGCATGCATACGTATGTACGTATGTAGATACGTTTGCATTGTCTATTGCCTATGCAGTTATTGAACTTTGTTTATTATGTCAGCTGATCCTATGTATTTTCGGTGCACAATGATTGTTGTTTGTGCAAATTTGGATATTGCAATTTTTGGAGATTTCAAAGTAAATGAAATGATTTACTTTCTGGCCCTTTTGTATACCAAACAACAATCGTTGGACATCAGTCTAGAAAAAGAAGTCAACATAATTAATAGTGTATACTGCCGTGCTGCTACCTTTTTTTTGTAAACTATTGACAGTGACCTGTCGGATAATTGTTTAACTGCCGTGGTGCTAAAATCGTTTATCTATTAGACAGTGACCTGTCTGTAAATTAATTAAATTGTGAACCTTTCTTATAATTAAATAAAGAATTAGATTAAGAATATTTTAAACAATATTTTAAACATTTTGATGGCTCAAAGAGCCAATAATTCTCTTACATTTTTATGGTGCCGAAACCCGGGAACTTAGTGTTTATATCTTTTAAAGACAAAAAAAAAAACTAAACTATAAACCTATAACATTAAAACTAATTCAAATTAAACTAAAAAACACAACAAATAACATTATTAAAAAAAGTGAACATTGACACAAAAACATTTAAAAACTTGGAAAAAATAGAAAGTGGTTTAAGAGACAGTGGTCCGAGCAACATAGTCAACAGCTGTGACAACGAGAAGGTGCTGAAATAATCCTGAGCTGATACGAGAATCATTGGGCCAGTTGGTGCGAAATATCGAAATTGTTTATTCAAGTCTGAGGTACTGTATATACATTTTTTTAATTGTGATTCGTGGTGAGAAAAAAGTAAAATGGAGGATACGTCGCGCGCGATCGAGTAACAGCGTATGCTTTTCGAACGTTTTTCGCGAATAATTAGTGAATATGAAAAACTTCCTGGCAACTTTAAAACTCGCGGTCTGTCCCAAACTTTTATAGCCAAACTCGACGGGATAAATAAAACCTTTGAAAGCAACCATGAGCAAATTTACGATCATGTTATGGATAGCTCGGTTGCGAATAATGAGGTCCCTTATTTCAAAGACGATTTGTACACATCGTTCGTTTCAAAGTTTCTGGTTGCTAAGGGTACACTTTTGGACATTATGTCCGAGTCCCAGTCCGCGAACTCTCCCAGCTTTCATGCCAGCACTTTCCATGCCTCTTCTTTCGGAAATGAGTCGATTTCAAGCGATGTCCGTTTACCCAAAATTGATATTCCTACATTTAATGGCGATTATTTGGAATGGATCTCTTATAGCGACATGTTTGTTTCGCTGGTCCACAATAATCTACGCTTGTCTAAAGTGCAAAAATATTATTTCTTGAAAAGTTCTTGCAAGGATACACCTTTGTCAATTGTTAATGAATATCCCGCATGTGACACTAGTTACGAACTCGCTTGGTCCGCTCTATCTCGTCGTTACCACAACAAAAGGAAAATTTGTGATACTATTTTTAGAAAATTATTCGATATCCCTAAATCTGATGGCTCTTGTGAGAGCATTAAGAAGATTCTTGATACGACAAGAAATTGTCTCGCACTTTTTAGCACTCTTCAAGTGAGCTGTGAAAACTGGGATCCCATTCTGATCCATATTACTGTCGGAAAGTTGGATATCCAAACCTGCAAAGAGTGGGAGCAGTCGCTCAAGGCTTCTATTGAGATCCCAAGTATAGAAGAACTTTTTTCTTTCCTTGAAACCACGTTCCGTACTCTTGAGTCCATTAACGACCATACTATGACCTTTGTTAAACCTAGCTCGAAAAATACTAGTTTTTCTAAACCCAATTTAACTCGTCGTGTTCATATGGTGGCCCTTGGGGATGAAAACTGCCCCTGCTGTGAAAAACGACACATGTTATATAAATGTTTCAAATTCGCTGCCCTGCCGTCTGCTGCCAAGCGCGAACTTGTTTTCTCGAAAAGGATTTGTAGAAACTGCCTTAATACTGGTCATCTTGCTCAAGACTGTAAATTACAAACTCGTTGTAAGATTTGTAAGTCGCCACACCATACAATAATTCATAGCGAATTTGCGCGAATACCTGATCAATCTAACTCGTCTTCAAACCAAATTGTGTCTGCTTCTGATAGCCCTAGTACATCCGGTATTCAAACGAGAAGTGATTCCAACCTTAACTGCAATTTATCCTCGTTAAGCGCTACGATCATGCCTCAAGTTTTATTAGCCACTGTTCGCGTTCTTGTCCAAACGCCTTTTGGGCAATTCAAACTTCGCGCGATTTTAGATCAGGGTGCTCAAGCGACACTAATAACCGAAAATGCCGCTCAACTGTTGAAACTTGAGAAGCGCAATACTTTCGCCCACATTAATGGAATCGGAGGAAGCTCAGTTGTAGTACGAAAATGCGTTCGTTTTTGCCTCGTTTCTACTTTTGAAGCTAATTTCAAGTTGGAAAGTAGTGTTTTCGTCTTGCCGTCTTTGACACAATATTGCCCAGGCCCTATAGGAAAAGGGGAGTTACCTGATCTGAGGCAATTTCAGTTAGCTAACCCTGAATTCGATAACAATGATAAAATTGATATTTTAATCGGTGGCGACATATATGGGGATAATATACTACCCCAACAGAAAAAGTTCACTAAGGGTATTTTTCTTCAATTGTCTCATTTTGGATGGGTTGTGTCTGGTCCTACTTCTGAAGTCTCCTACTCTAACATGGTTCGAGTAAACTTTTGCTATCTAGATACTCAATTGAAAGCATTCTGGGAGCAAGAAGAAATTATTGAAAAAAGGAAAGCTACGCCTGAAGAATATGCTTGCGAAAATTATTTTGGGAATACCGTTAGCAGAAATCCGGACGGAAGATATACCGTAGCTCTGCCATTTAAATCTGTTTTAGCTGGTAAATCTGCTCCGACGTACAGCCGTACCGATTATAATGCGCTCAAACGTTTAAAGATGGTGGAAAATCGGTTCGCGAGAGATCCAAATCTAGCACTGGAATATAAAAAGTTTATGCAAGAATACGAGTCGTTAGGCCATATGGTTAAAATCGGCGTTTACCCTCAAAACTTGCAGCCTAACGGTTATTTTCTGCCCCATCACGGCGTTCTAAGAGAAAGTAGTTCTACAACAAAGTTACGCGTAGTTTTTGACGGTAGTAGCAAAAGACCCCCGTATCCATCATTAAATGATGAACTCTCTCCCGGTTCCGCCTTACAAAATGACTTGCCCGCGATTATAACTCGTTGGCGACGATTTAATGTCGGTTCCCGCTCGGATTTAGAAAAGATGTTTCGTCAAATCCGCATAGTCGATAGTCAACGTCACTACCAACAAATTCTTTGGTGCGATTCGGTCGATTCGGAGATTTATATTTATAAACTTGTAACAGTTACTTATGGTACCAGTTCTGCTCCTTACTTGTCCATAAGAGTTTTACATCAGCTAGCCAAAGATGAAGCTCAATCGTTTCCTGATGCCTGCAACATTTTGAAAACTGACACCTACGTTGATGATGTAATTTCTGGCGCTGATTCTGTCTCTCAGACGAAGATTCTTCAAGAAGAATTGGTAAAGCTACTAGCTGCTGGTGGCTTCAATCTACGTAAATGGACATCGAACTCTCCAGAACTCATGGCCATATCCCGGAAGAATTCCTCGAAAAAAAAATCAATATGATTGACTTTGATGAACAGTCAGTTGTCAAAGCTCTAGGATTGGCGTGGAATATTGATGAAGATACTTTTTCGTTCAAAGTAAATTTCGTGGCCCAAGCTAAAGTTACGAAAAGTAGCCTTCTGTCCGATGCTGCAAAACTCTATGACCCTTTGGGTTGGTTAGCTCCAGTCACAATTAATGCTAAAATAACTTTCCAGAAACTTTGGCTCGAAGGAATTGATTGGGAAGATCCAGTTTCTACGTCTATAAAGTTCTCCTGGAATCGCTATCTTGCGGATCTCAAAATCTTAGAGAAAATCCAAATCCCCCGCTGGATTGGTACAAATAAAAGTAGCTCAGTGGAGTTACATGGCTTCTGCGATGCCTCGCAATCTGCTTTTGCTGCTGTCGTATATGTAAAAAATTTGGATTCGGGCACTATAAGTATTGTGCAGTCCAAAACAAAAGTTGCCCCGTTGAAAGTTTTAACAATTCCCAAGCTGGAATTATGTGGTGCAACACCTCTGTCTAACCTCATGGAGAAGGTTAAGGGTAAGCTCGAACGATATATCTCTAATTCTTGGTACTGGACTGAAAGTGTAACTGCTCTCTGCTGGCTCAGAGGCGAATTTTCAAAATGGAGTGTATATATTGTTACAGAGGTGCAACAATACTCCAATGTATCTCATTGGCGCTATATTTCAACAAAAGATAACCCTGCTGACTGTGCTTCCCGTGGTATATCTTCTGTTGAACTTCTCAACCACAAACTGTGGTGGTCTGGTCCTGACTGGTTGTCTCTGTCTCCACAACTGTGGCCTGCACAGGCAGAAATGTCCTATGAAACAAATATCGAAATGCGAAAGCCGCACCTTGCTGATAATATAACTACCTCACTAGAATATCCCGAAATATTTCATAAATTTCCATCTTTTTCGAAACTGTTCCAACCTACAACGTATGTACGGAGACTTACCCATAATGTTCGATATCGTGGTAGGCGGAAATGATACTCTGGATGTTTGAATACTTGCGGACTAAATTCTGCTATACAGACTCTAGTACTCTTATCTCAGAGAGTAGATTACCATAAGGAGCTGGCCCAAATGCAGACGAAGAATGGCCTACATGCTGGAATCAAAATTGCTCAATCATGCCCCTTTATAGACGATAAAGGGGTACTTCGATTACAAAAAGCTAAGTTTGACTATGAATTTAAACATCATACCCGTTTATTCAAACAAAATCCATTGTATCTTTTTATATTTCCAGATAATCATTTAAAGACGTTACATGGCGGCCTAATCAAGATGCAAGCTTATGAAGATCTATGGCTTTCCGTGACCTATCTCACCCTAATTGGTTCAAGATTCAAACAAATTTTGAAATTGGTGATCCGATGTTTATTGTCGTCGAACGTTTACCGTCAGGCCAGTGGCCCCTTGCCCGAGTCACACATATTAACCCTGGCGCTGATGGTCAAAATTAGAAGCGTCCTGTCTCCAAAACTGCTCTGCTGCCATCAATTCTGAGTTTTTCTGGACCTGCAGAACAAAATGAGTTGCTGTGAGCCGAGGCATAGCATGGTTACCTCTGAAAACCAAATAAAACACCTCTCTACATCTGTTTTGATCCTTGTCAAGAACTAGTCGTTCTTTGTGCGGGGGAAATGTTGGAGATTTATCTTATTTTATTATGTAATTTCACAATTCTACTTTAATTTCTAAATCTTTATTAGTTATTATTCATATTTTTCACTTATTTATTTTATAACTTAATTTCTTATAAAATCTTAATATTTCGGGTCACCCTAACATACAAATGTTCATTTATGACATCACAACAACATCATGTAATGTTGTTTACTACTTATTTTCGGTCCGCTTACTGCTGGTGTCTTGTCTTCATCAGTCGTCGGTCCGCTAACTGGTGCTGTTGTTGTTTTGTCTCCACCAGTCGTCGGTCCCAACCATCAGTTGGTTGTTCTGTCCGTCGATGCATGCATACGTATGTACGTACGTAGATACGTTTGCGTTGTCTATTGCCTATGCAGTTATTGAACTTTGTTTATTATGTCAGCTGATCCTATGTATTTTCGGTGCACAATGATTGTTGTTTGTGCAAATTTGGATATTGCAATTTTTGGAGATTTCAAAGTAAATGAAATGATTTACTTTCTGGCCCTATTGTATACCAAACAACAATCGTTGGACATCAGTCTAGAAAAAGAAGTCAACATTATTAATAGTGTATACTGCCGTGCTGCTACCTTTTTTTTGTAAACTATTGACAGTGACCTGCCGGATAATTGTTTAACTGCCGTGTGCTAAAATCGTTTATCTATTAGACAGTGACCTGTCTGTAAATTAATTAAATTGTGAACCTTTCTCATAATTAAATAAAGAATTAGATTAAGAATATTTTAAACAAAAGTGTTTTTATTTTGATGGCTCAAGGAGCCAATAATTCTCTTACACAAAGCCTACCTCAAGTCACAACGGATCGTCATCAACCACAGACGCCTGGAAGCGCCAGACGATCCAACAGGTCTAGAAGAGTACCAGCCCGCTTCGCCGATCATGTTATCTATTAGTGTGGGAGATTGTGGTATCCGTCTATAATAAACATCAATGTGGCAACATTAATCCCAATATGTCAAAATTGTTTATATCATTGTTTTCTATGTTTTTCATCCAATCTATCATTAGATATTTAAATGTTGTTACAACAAAGTCTTTTGGATTAACATCTCCATTTTGTGTTGCATCAAGCGTTCATTTGTTTCCTACCATCTTTAATAAAAGTCATTTATAACGTTTACTACTGCGTGTATCAATTCGTAAGAACATATCACTATGTATTAATACAAAATTATTGAAAACAAAATTATCTATGCATGATAGTTACCAAATAATTTTCAAAAAGTTTAAACAAGATTGGGTAAAGAGTGTGGTTTTTGATAAAATAGTCTGTTACCAAATCTTGGCTTGGTACCAAATTAATATTTGTCCATCACAAATTTCAATTTACACGAATTGCATTTGATTCGCCATAGCGATGTTCCGCGAATGAAATTCGATGCTACAGCGCGAATCGCAGACGCATTTTCGCGAGGATTTGCTAGAAAATCCATAAAGCGAATCAACAAGGCGGTTTGCAATCAAATCCGCAAAGCGATTCACTTGCAAATCCACAAGGCGAATCGCTTGCAAATCAATAAGGTGATTCGCATTTCACCGAACATTTTCTCACGAGTGAGGATTTGCCGATGCATCGCAAATGACGATCGTCGCGCTTAAGTTCCTCTTCCATACGAATCGCGGTTTATTCTTATACGATCGAAAATGTTTGCAGGGTAAGGATCAAATTTATCAACTATGTACTTATGTATATATAGTGTTTTGTATAGATCATGTTTTCACTATCTAACAACCCACAAATACATTCATGAATGTTTGGTGCACCCAGCAAACAATATGAGTCCTAAAAGAGTCTTTGACGACTCCTTTTTATGAGCAAAACCCTCCGAAAAAAGCTCCTAAATCCCTCAAATATGAGCGTGTTTTCCTATGAAACCGTCAAAAAATGTTGTACTGAGTATGAGCGTTTTAACTATTTGTATGGAAAATTGTGAGCCTTTTTGCTCACAAATCAATCATAAAAGCCTCGTAAAAGAGTCACAAAAGAGGGATTTCGGAGCCAAAAAAGAGTGATATAGGAGTGTTTCTTTTTCTTGAAATTAGGGTATTTATTTTATTTGTAAATTTGTGCTTTTTAGCTTTTAATGGAAAAGTTTTATTAATATATGTTTTGTGCATGGAAATAATTTATTTTTCCAAATTTGTACTTTTCTTTAGTTTTAAATGCGAAAAGAAAAAATATAAACTTGAAATTCATAGCCGCACAAAAAATAATGTGTACCTATCTGTGAACAGTTAGCAAAATTATCATTTTAAACCAATTTTAACGGAGAAAACCACCTAATTTTCTTTTTACAAAGTCTTCAAATGGATAGTTTTATCTAATGAAAAGATTTACAAGACCAATGTTTTGTCAAATATTCACACAAATAAACTTACTTTTTGCACAATTTCTCACAGATTTTATCAAAACCTCAACCGAACAGCGAAAAATGATCACAATAATGACAGAAAAACGCAAAATATTGAAATTATCAAGAAAAAGAAAACAAACTACCGTTGCCCCTCAGAAAACCCTCATAAATAAGAGTTTTCTGGGAGTGTGCTCCTAAAGTCTCATAAAAAAGAGTCTTTTCGGAGTCCTAAATTCTGCAGGCTCCGAAATCAATCATAAATGCTCATAAATTAGGAGGGCAATCATAAAACCCTCGGAAAAAGGAGTCTTTTTAGAGTCATATTTAGTAGCGCTCCGAAAATTGTTTGCTGGGATATAGAGTAAATCTTAGTAGAGAAAATATTTGGCTCATCTGACGTTTCCTTTCACATTCTTCGTGATGCGATCGGTGTGATAGAGAGATGTTTGACGAAAAGTGACATACACCAGGTGGAATATTGTAATTCTTGCTTTAATTTTTCATGATGTTTTGGTGAAAAACTGTGAAATTTAAATGTGTTTTACACTTTTTTATTGACTGTTATTGTTAGCATACATTTGTGTTGTATTTAACACAATAATTTGAACACACAAAACGAAATGCCGTTGTTGTTATTTTGTTCGTTGTTTTGAACCATTGCATTTATCTGGTATTAGTAAAGCAATTCTCTTCAACATCAAACTTAAATATCACACCAGGCCAAATGTCATAAATTTGGTGGTAGAACTATTGGGTCTACTATAAGTATTAGTCTATGGTTTGGTGATATTTCTCAACCATGTAAATCTGGCCATATATGTTACTGCATATGTCAAATTATCGATTGAAATTTAGTTTTCACTCCAATATCATATTATAATATTCTTTAATTAAACTTAATCTAAATGGGGAGAAACTAAAATCGTAAATAAACGAATGGCATATGTACATTACATTACATTCTGCGTTTTGGCTTGCAACCACCCCTTCAGTTTTTGACGTTTAATCGGCCGATCTTCCTCATTCTTACATTCGTAAAAGTAAGTAAAAGTGGTCCATTCTAATTCAATTTATCAAAAAAGGGAATT
Organism: Phaonia tiefii; assembly: GCA_963931995.1. NCBI lineage: Eukaryota > Metazoa > Arthropoda > Insecta > Diptera > Muscidae > Phaonia > Phaonia tiefii. The sequence goes on from OZ008368.1 coordinate 141,140,133, forward strand.
CTCTGTGTTGAATTCGTTGTCTTACATTCGTAAAAGTGGTGTATTATCTGTTAATTTATTAAAAATTAAATATTTGTACGGATCGATTACACCTTTTCACTTCGGCATCAGAATTAATACGAAACAAAATGGCAGAAATACAAAACTGAAGAGAGGGAAACGTCAAAACTCCTCACAAATTGTCGTATCGTGAGTGAAAGTTTACCCCGCCAGCATGGTAAAATGAGTAAGGTAAACTCGTTAGAACAGCTGATTTCAACATATTTCTTGCTTAGGTGTTACTCTTATGTCAAATTCACATGCATTTTGTTTGTGTACTTCTTTGTTTACTTTTACAGTAGATACACACATGAAGAACATTTGACAGATTATGGACACCAAACAAAAACAAAATGCCTGTGTTTGTTGTAACAATTCCTAGTGCGTTTACCTTACTTATTTTACCATGCCCGCCAGCAACACCACACCTCTCACCCACAAAACGCGTTAGGCACGCGTTTAGAGTGTCCAAACTGAAAAACCGGTTAACCGGTTATTTTGCTTTTTAACCGTGTGCCGGTTTTTTAAGAAATCGGATTTTACCTAATTTGTGTTAATATCCGTAAAAAAATTAATAATAAATGGAAATGGTTTTCGAATTTTAGTGAAATTTTGGAATTAAGAAACATGATTTTAATTTTGATATACATATGATCTAAATGACATATCCAAACCATTTTTTTTTTTCAAAACGATTTTATGATTTGAATTAGAATTAATTAAGCTTTTCAAACATTTTTTGATCAAATTTCAAAATTAAAATTATTTGATAACTAATGTTTAAACTTAATAATATTATCACACATGAAAATGTTTTTCAAATTTGAATATGATTATAGATTTTAAATTTAACACGTATTCCAAATTGGAATATGATATATATTTTTAAAATGTGATCATTTATTCGAACTTTCGTATTTTATTTAAAATTAAAATGTTCGAAATATTGAAGAATAAAATATACCTAACGCTCGAACATTATAATTTTAAATATATAGTTTTTATTTAAAATTAAAACGTAATTAATTAAATACAGTTGTGAAATTTTGAGTTTTCAACACGAATAAGTATATGAAATAGCCTAAACAAATGTATTGTAAGTTATATATGTGTAATTTAATTTAAAGCAAAAAAAAACCGAAAAAACCGGTTCCATCGGATTTTACCAAAATTAAAAACCGAAAACCAGTTTCATGAAAAACTGATTTTTCGAACAAACCGAAAACCGGTTTTTTGGACACTCTAGTAATGATTCTGAAAGACTTGATGAAGAGTCAAATAATTTAAGCAGTATTCTCAGAGAGATGAGAAATGGAAAGCAGACTTCAATTACATTCCGACCAACTCTTTGATAAATTGTCTGCTGCTCTTACTGCAACAGAAACCAAACTAATGCACACGAGATAGAAGATCGTGTTGTGTGTGAGTTAGGAAGTATTGGTAAATGGATTCGGAAATTGACGGTTTAAGGAAGGAAATTGTGTAGATAAAGGTGAAAGAGAAGAGCAGCACAGTGGGGGATATTGGTACCGCTGCGATAATATTCGGCATCCCATTCTGTGAATCGTAGAACTTAAAAAGTATCTTTAATCAAATTTGCACGTATGTATGTACATTGATTATCTAGCTCCTCACATCCGTGACATTTTTCGTGCCCGTCCAAAAACTGCAGGCAGACATAGTAGTACTGTGAATATTATAAAATTCTATACCCCCTCTGATAGAAATCGTACTTTAAAAGCGTTTGCTGATATCCGTCGCAAAAACAAGGGTATTGTATCCATGCGCTCAACTGGCTTTGAGTGCGACACAACGTTTCGTATTTATGAGAGTTTAGATGCTCCAATTAGAAAAGTTCTGCAGCTGGCTACAAAATGTAAGCGCGAAAAGAAGCTCTGGAGTGCGTTCTCTATAAGGGGCAAGGTGTATGTTCGAACTCAACGAAATTCGGAAGCTGTACCAGATGAGGATGCATTGACGATGAGCATTCTGTTCTGATAAACGTATTGTGCCGGCAACAATCTGGACTTAATGCGGTGCATTTTAATGCAAGGAGTCTAAATGGAAGAAATGCCATATGTGACCTGCTCCACGAAAAGGGACCTCTGCGCCGAAAACTTTTTGAGTGATTCTTGAGTGATTCTCTTTCAAATGCCGCAAACCGCAAGTTTCTATGTCTTTTAGTTTTTTTTACAAATCACCTGTAAAGATGAACATAATTAATGAAAAAATTGAAAAATGTGATATAAACAGATAATATATATAACATACATATATAACAGGTTTTTATCTGTTAGAAATATTTTTCATAGAGGCAACACTGCATAGTGAACATCGTACAAAGTACCAGAGAGTCGAAATGCATCGCCAGATGATCAGGTTGAAGGAAGAGTTGCATAACCATGCGCAAAACACGGAAAAACGAAGCGCTTTTTTTTAACGTGTTTTTCTCAATAACTTCTTTTCGGCGCACACGTCCCTTTTCGTGGAGCAAGTCACATATATTGAAAAAATACTATTAAAGCTGCATGTGTTACCAAATCTGACAACTCTGAAATTCTTGTTTCATGCGTTTACAACCCTAATAAATCGTTTAGTGTGGAACCATTTTTCTCCGATTTTTGTTAGCGTGCCATAGACTATGATTTTTTTTTGTTACATGTGGAGACCTTAATGTAAATTATTTTGCTAAGGGTAAAAATAAAAACAACTTACGTGATTCTATTTATTCTGTCTTCTTATCGTTTGTTAAAAAAACTTGGACCTACTCGTTTCGCTTCTAATTGTATTCCTAGTCTAATTATATCATACTTTCGGATTTAAATGCTTTGCTTCTGTTTGATCAAATCGCATTTGTCTCTTTTGTTTTGTACGTTAAATGTTAGTCTCCGTAGAAGTGAAAGTACTTGTCATATAATATATCGTGACTATTCCTCAATGAATTATCCTTCCGTTTTATGATTTGTCTGAGTAATGCAGGACTGACTGTTGGTATGAGCCAACTGTGGATGAAAAGTTGAATGTTTTAATTACGAAAATTCAGGACGTGTATAGCAGGCATATTCCCATCAAAACAATTCATGTAAAAAATAACTCTTGTCCGTGGTTTATTCCTAATGTAAGGAAACCAATTAAGTTTGGCAATCGGTGTTACAACATTTGGAAGAGAAATCCATCATCAGTCAATAGAATACTTTATACAAGAGCCGAAAATAAAGCGACCACAGTGACTCGGCTGGCGAAAATCCACTATTTCTCTCGCAAGTTGAATATTTTACTTCCTTCTGGACAATTGCGGAAAATTATTCAAAACCTTGGAATTCATGCACGAGGATCATACGAATGCAATCTAGATTTAAATAATACTTTTTTTCTGTACGGAAGCACCTGACAATGTTGATAATATTATTCTTCGTCCGTTGCTTTTCTGTTCATCTGCGTTTGAGTTTAGTTTTGTTTCTGAAATTGATGTCTATGAAGCCATTATGAATCTTCGATCATGTGCTGTTGGTGTGGATGGTCTATCAATTAAGTTTGTTAAAATTATTTTACCTTATGTTGTAAAATCTATTACACACATTTTTGGCCATTGCCTGACAACATATGTTTTTCCTAGATTGTGGAAAATAGGGAAAATAACTCCTGTAGCTAAAGTAGGAAACGATAAAAGGCCTAATGACTACAGACCTAATAGTACTTTGTCAGTATAGTCCAAAGTGTTTGAGTCCTTGGTGTCAAAACAGGTTACAGGTTATTTGAATACTAACATGTTTCATTCTCCATTACAATCTGGCTTTCGTGCTGGCCATAGTTATACAACGGCTGCCATGAAAGTACTTGACGATGTAAGAGAAGAGGTGGACGAGGGTAAAATAACCATAAGGTATTTTCTGAACTTTTCCAAAAATTTTGACTTGATAAACCATAAAATACTTCGCCAGAAGCTTAAATATTACTGTGGTTTTACTGATTCAGCACTTCTACTCATGATGAATTACCTAACTGGCCGATACCAAAAGGTTGTGGTTGGTGATAACGAATCATGTATTAAAAGTGTTATATCTGGTGTTCCCCAAGGTTCTGTTTTGGGTCCGCTTTTATTCAGTGTTTTTGTATATGACGTTTTTCAGGTTTGTAACAATTGCACATTTCATGCATATGCTGATGATATTCAATTGTATATGTATATCAAGTCGAATAGGATTGGTTGAGGATATATGCTGTCGAATGAATGATGACTTAAATGAAATATGGAAATGCTCAGAGGATAATAAACTATTCCTAAATCCTGTGAAAACGTAGGTATGTTCTACCAATAAATTGATCTGATATTACCATACGTTAATTGCCTATCATTCAGCTTGGGAACACTGGTTTACAATATGTGTCCAAGGTCAAATATTTAGAGTTTTATGTTAACTCCACTCTGACTTGTAAAGATCACATTAATAACTTGGTCAATAATGTATACTGTGTTCTTAGGAATTTAAGAATGGCCTCTAGTTGTACTGCCACTGAGATAAAGAGACGTCTAGTAACTCAATTGATATTAACCCTAATAAACTATTTTGCGGAGGATTATAGTACATTAAACTCCCAGTCATACCACAAAGTACTGTTATCGTTGAATAGTGCAACACGATATGTTTATGGCGTTAGTTTGGAGGAAAATGATTCTTGGCTGCGATTTAGCGGATTATCTGAAGATGCGAAACGTACTCTTCTTACACAAACTAATTCATGGCAAAACACCATTATATCTGTACGAAAAACTAATATTTGGCCGATGTTCTCGTTACTAAACACAGGCAGATTGTTCTTCGTCAACGCCATCAAATCTTGCCTACGGCAATAAAAACCATATCAAGACAAAATATATACATATATTCTTATACTTATATATTATTATTTGCTTAAACCTCTTCGTATTTTTCCTTCTTCCCTACTACATTCTCCATTCCTTGAAATTATTAGTTGTAATTTGATCTGACTCATAATGAGTAAATTTAATTTCAAATTGTATTTAATTTTTAACTTTTGCATAGAATTTATATATACATACATGTATCTGAATAATGACTTCCAATTATGACATCCTATTGAACTATACAAGAATTGTATTCCTATTGCTCTTACAACGAAGTAAATAAATAAATAAATTAAAAAAAAAACAAAAAATATTAAAACACAATTTGAAACTAAAGAAATAAAATAATATTTGTTTTAAGTATTAACAAGTGTTTATTTATTTGTGTACAAGATATAGAGGTGTCGTTCCGAGTCGACCCAAGGGATTTGGATTCTCGTATATATACGTGTAGGGCATTCTTATAATTCTATTAGCTTTTTCAATATTTTTACATGCGGGGTATTTTAATTTACGAAAATTGCCCAATGTTGGTAGTATTTTACAATAAATTTCCTAGGCGCTCAATCTCGTCAAGGAAGTAAATCATATCAACTTCATTGAGGCACGAATTCTGCAGCACAATTCTGAAGAAATTCGGCAAATTATGCAAAGGTTGGTATGTTACCATCATGGAGCCCTTCTTCATCATGAGCTCTTTAATTTTCGGCGCAACTTTATGCAACATAGAAAAGAATTCTGTATTTCTATCCAAACTTCTTAAAGTAGGAGGCAAATACCAGAAACAGACATTTGTGCATTCGGGTTTGTCTAAAACTAGTTCAAATCCTTCCCTCTTTCTAATCTCATCAGTAAGGAATTCTGCCATCTTAAAAACCTGTTTGACATGCTCCTCCAGGCCTCTGGTACCTTTAGCTTTCCACATGAACCAAAATTTGAAGACATCAGCTCTACGGCCACATTGAATATGTTTATCTCCGGTGTCATACGAGGTGTCATAAAACTTATCCTTTTGAAAGAGATACGTGGCATTGGTTGAGTGGCACTGACTGAGTATGTCCTTGTGCTTTGTTAAAAATGTTGAGCATTGTTGGGAGGCTGTAAGCATCTTATGCGGATTCCACGTAACTGAGTCGGCTCTAAAAATAATTATGTTATGAAAAGTAATTGTTAACATATATTATCAATAATATAAACGATGATATGATACCTTTCAATGCCTTCTAATAGATGTCGATGTCGATGGCTCAGTAATGCACCACCACCCCATGCAGCATCCACATGTAACCACATTCCGTGCGATTCGCACAAATCAGCAATGCTTTTCAGGTCATCGAATGCGCCCAAAACTGTCGTTCCAGCTGTTGCAGACACCATTAAAGGCTCACAACCACTACTAATATGCTTTTGAATATTTTCTTTCAGATCCGCAATGTCCATCTTCCCAATTGTATTGGTTTTTATTTTACATACATTATCGCTTCCCATTCCCATAAACATGGCCAACTTTTCCACAGAATAATGAGAATCTTCGGATGTGAATATTATTAGCCGCTTTGATCCAAATAGTCCACTCTTCTGCAATATTAGAAAAAAAAGCAGATTGTACTGTACTTTCCTTCAAACACAAAATTTAGTTACAGAAAAGGAGAAATTTAATTTAAGAAGAATTAACCATTGACCTTCCATATCCTTTGAAACAATCTCTATGTAGCGGGTGATTTTATTGCTCTTTGACCTACTTAGCAATAAATTCAGGACGTAGTGGCAAAACTTAGCACCAATTTACACTATTGGATGTCTATCCACACACCCGTATGCGTAGAGTGCATACAAAAGAAGATATTGCTGCCATACCAAGGCACCAAAACCAAAAACGATGTACTTGATCGTCTTTGTGGGGGCGTGATGAGTTGAAAACAAAATGGAGTACGAAGAGAAATAATTACACTGTGGAAGTCGAAAAACGAGACGAGGTTTTATCCTAATTCGGGTACGAGGAATCGAACAGCATCATTAGTTTTTTGATTTGCAATTACGGTTTCATACAAAATATATGTAGGCTTGATAGACTTCCTCTTCCAAAACGATGTATATGTAGACAGTCGAAATTTATCTTCACTCGAATGCCAACAAACATAACGAGTGAAACCCCAGCCCATAGAGTAATCTCAGACTAGAGAGAATATTTGGCTCATCTGACGTTTCCTTTCACACTTTTCGTGATGCGGTCGGTGTGATAGAGAGATGTTTGACGAAAAGTGACATACACCAGGTGGAATTACAATAACTTCTTGCTTTAATTTTTCATGCCATTTTGGTGCAAAACTGTGAAATTTAAATGTCTTTTAAACTTTTTTATTGACTGTTATTGTTAGCATACATTTGTGTTGTATTTAAGGTAATAATTTTAACACACAAAACGAAATGTCGTTGTTGTTATTTTGTTCGTTGTTTTGAACCATTGCCTCTATCTGGTATTAGTAAAGCAATTATTTTCAACATCAAACGTTAATATCACACCAGGCCAAATGTCATAAATTTAGTGGGGGAACTGGTAGATCTACTCTAAGTATTAATCTATGCCCCAGCCACTCGCTGCTCTCTCTCTTACTCTCTTCATTGAATATTTCAATACACGAGCGGCTTTTGATAGTGTATTGTATATCGGCCGTCTGTGGTGCAATGGTTAGTTTGCGCGCCACTTGTACATGAGATACTGGGTTCGATCCCTACTCTGACCACCTTAAATTTCTTTCGGCGGCGGTCACCTCGCCTAGTGATGGCGACACTATCGAGTATTTAGCTATGAAAAACTCTCAAAATACGGTTCGGAATCGGCGGGATGTAATGGGAAACTATTTATTTTTTATTGTATATAACTATACAAATTCCAATCATGTTGAAGTAAAATTACATAAACTATGCAAAAGTATGAAAAAATCATACTTTTGTTTTGATTATTTTGGTTCTCTTCAAAAAGGATGTCCAAGTAGAGAAGAAAAAACCGGCACAATTTAGAAACCCTAGTAGAAGAGAACTAAAAAAGTCGACGCGATTCACTCAAACGCATTTCTTTCCCGTGTCATAACTTAATTATTTCATACTTTTTACACACTTTATGTAATTTTATTTAAATATGGTTGGAATTTCTATAGCTAGATACAATAACATCATCAGAAACCTGCTCGTGTATTGAAATATTCAACGAAGAGAGTAAGAGAGAGAGCAGAGAAACGACGCGCTTCTCTCGTTTTCTTTGTTGGCATTCCACTCCATGAGTGAATTTTCTTCTCTATTCATAGTTGCTTTATGTTCTCTTTTTGTGTCTTCAAAGACGATCTAGAATTAGACGAACAGAAGATGTTCGCAATTTGGCAACCCTGGTAAAAGAGAACCAAAGTGTTAAAAATTCATTCAAATGCATTTCTCTCACGCGTCATATCTTGATTATTTCATACTTTTTGCATAGTTCATGTAATTTTATTTCAACATTTGTATAGTTATATACAATAACACTATCAAAAAGCTGCTCGTGTATTGAAATATTCAATGAAGAGAGTAAGAGAGAGAACAGAGAATGACTAGGGTTTCACACGTTGTGTTTGTTGGCATTTGAGTGAAGAGAAATTTTGAGTGTCTACTTGTACATCGTTTTTGGTGTCTTCTGCATAACCCATAAAAAAAAGTAGGCGAGAGTACTTTTTTAAACCATTGTTTTTTTTTTGTATATTTTTATGGTTTTCTTTGGTTCAAAAACCAATTAAACAAAGTGTTTTTATCAAAAAATCTTTTCGGTGCAGAAAAATTAAAATTAAGTGAATTTTTAGAATTAACTGGAATTTGATAACTGTAAATGATGATCAGTAACTAAGTATAGTTATGTAGTGAAAGGATTTCTCTTATTTGGCGAAAGAATCTGATTACTGGCATTTTGTTATCGGAAAACACAGTGCGACACGAAAAAATATAACCATATACGGACACCCCTACGTGATAAAAGACCAAAAAAAGACCCCTGTCTCCCAGTTTTGCCCAAAGTCCTCCAGGTTTTTTTTATGGCCCCCCAAAGAAGTGGGGCCTCGGTGTCATTTGTGCAGCTCATATCATGCAAACCGTTCGGAATTTCTCTCTGAGGCAAAGTTGTAGCTCTTGTCATAAAGAACAAAAATTGTAAACATATAAAATCAAAAAAAACTTCATCTTCAAGGTCAAAATCGTGAAAAACTTTAAAAAATGAGCGAAAATCGCCAAAAAAGCGTTTTTTTTTATTTTCGGCTTTTACGAACAAATTTACATTATGAAAAATGCGCCAATTTTCTTTGGTCTGGTAGGACTTACAGTTCTGATTAAAACCCGAAAGTATTTTAAGGAGGCCGATCCAACTTCTTGAGATATAGGCCTTTATAGCTTGAGTATATAATCGCTTATATCTCACCCAGATCTTATCCGATCTGGTTAAGATGGGTATCATTGAGAAGACCTTTGAAAACGCTATAAATCTGTATATAAATATGTTAATTTTTATTAACTCATTGGGGCAAATTAAAAAAAAAAAAGATTTTTTAACCTCACTGTTTTAATAAAAATCAGGTTTTCTCAAAAAACAGCCCGAGTAACCTTATTTCTTCCTAGACTCAGTAAAAGACAACACTTCAAGCTTTTTTGTAAGGTATAATACTCCGCATTAACCCTTCTACCTGGAAGCAAATATCTGCATTGAATTCACATAAAAACAACTCAAAATATAAAAAAAATACATTGTAGCTCTTGTCATAAAGATGAAATTGTGAACATATAAAATCAAAAAAAAACTATCAAAAAACTAGCTGGAAGCAAACATCTGCATTGAATTCACATAAAAACAACCCAAAATATAAAAACACATTGGAGCTTTGTCAGAAAGATGAAATTGTGAACATATAAAATCAACATATAAAATCAAAAATGCTACTACTCTTTGTTACAACCCTAACTGTAAATGTCAACCCATACCACCTAAGGACTAAGATTAATAAAATCAGTAATAGTATAACAATGAAACCTGCAACTTGCCTTTTCACTTACGGGAGAAGGCGTTATAGTATCTCAATGTAAAGAAAAAATAAATGAAATTAAAAAATTTTCGGGAAATTTTTCACTTTTGCGGCTATCTAAGGGTTCATATGTTCATAGTTGTTTATTGAGATCTTGGGATCATTCTTGTAGTTGATTGTTTCCTTGAATTTGAATTTTGAACGGTTTGGTACCTAAGGACCTGAACAGGGGAAAACAGGAAAAAAATTGAATTTCTTTTAGAGGTTTTTGCGATTTTGACTTTGAAGATGAAGTTTTTTTTGATTTTATATGTTTACAACTTTTGTTCTTTAAGACAAGAGCTACAACTTTGCCTCAGAGAGTAAATCAAAATTCCGAACGGTTTGCAAGATAAGAGCTTGAGAAAATGACCACTTTTTTGCAAAAATGACACCGAGGTACCACTTCTTTGGTGCCCATAAAAATACCTGGAGGACTTTGGGCAAAACTGGGAGACAGGGGTCTTTTTTTGGTATTTTATCACGTAGTGGTGTCCACACTGTGAAACTCAACGAAAGTCGGAAAATTATATTTATGCCGATGTTCTGAATCAAAGAACCCCAAAAACCAGGTTTTAGAGGTAAGCACTGTTCCCTAAAGTTGAAGTCCAAAACGTTTGGAACAACTTTGTTGAAGAAAGTTTACCAGTACAATCAATCAAATATGTATATGTGAAAGTGAGTCAAAATCCATTCTGTTAGTCAAAATATAAAAAAAATAGTTTGAAACCGTAACGTAACGTAACTCAAAACACTAATGATGGAGTTCGATTCGTACCCGAATTAGGGTAAAAACCATCCTCTCCAGCCTTGTCTTAAAAATTGTTTGCCAAAAACTATCAGAGTGCTATTGAAATATTTGTAATCTAAATCAAAGATAGGTGGTAACTCTTCCCAAAATCATTTTCCGTTTAGAGATAAATGACAAAATTTCTTACGAAAATTTCGCAAAAACTAAACACGGAGCTTAACAAGCACTGGTGCCGAAAATTTTTATTGTTGAATTTATAGAACGCAACTATTCTATGGTAGTTTGGCTTCTGGTTTTGTGTGGCTCTACCATATAATCTTTCAATTGTAGTTACCTTTGACCTGAGTTTCTTTTAGAAAATTGTAAATTCTTTTGAGGGATGGATCAGTTTTTTACTACCAGGGGATTTCGCTGAAATATATGTTCGACCTCCTAGCTGCAAATTTGATACAGGAATGAATGTGAAGCAGAATGGGCAATAGGCGAATTGAAAAAACTGGCGTTAAATTTGATTTTGTTGGCACTTATGACTTTTAAAATAACTTTATATGTAATAAGTGAGTTTTGATTTGAACGAACACAACAATATTCTTTTATTTGTATTAGATTCTGGCATAAATACAAACTAAATATATCAAAACTGCCATTAGTCCAGTGACTTATTATTTCAAACATAAGTCAACTTATTTGCACCAAATACGCACAATACAATCCTGATTCCTCCGGGTTCATTAAGAAAGAAATGTCCGAATAATGAGAATTTCAATGTAGAGACGATTGGCCACTGTTCTCAAGGATAAGTTGTATTGTCACTTGTTCTTTAAATGTCACGTGTATTCTTATTTAATACGATTTTAATTTTTTATTTGGGAACGGGAATCAGTTACCAATATTATCCAAAGAATCCGTTATCTTTATTAATTGTTTTCTAATCAACCAGCTATATGTGTTTTGTCATTATTATTAGTTTTTATTATTTATATTACTATTACATATTTTTTGTGTTAGATTATATACTTTAATTTTATTTTAAATTTTGTTAGATTTTTATTTGAGTAGAAATGTGTTGCAGAAATTTTATAACCAAATAAGGCCTTATTGGCTCGTGTATTGAACTCTATAAAATAAAATAAAAATGAACAATTAGCCAATTTTAGCATAATTCTTTCGCAAACGGCACAATTTTTGAGGAAATTTGGCACAATTGTTTAGTCGGTCTCTGGCAACACTGCTTGGCAAAGCTGTTTTAAAAATGCTAAATGTAGAGTGAATGTTTTCTGTAATGAGTTTAACAAAAACGAAACTTCGTAACAAAACGCAGTACGAGCTCTTCAAGCCATTACTTAGGATAAACGTAGATTTTATCGTAGATTTTAACGTAAATAATGTATGTTGTAACACGTTCAAACCTTCCAGTGAAATTTTACACAGATTTAATGCAAAAACTATGTATTACATTAATGAAACTCAAGATGCTGATGGAAGCAGAATAATACTAATTAATGTCATTCTAAAGTTTATTTTTATTCTACATTTAAAATGATCTCACCATAGTAAAATAACCAAGTAGTAGCAGTAGACGTTGTTGTGTTGTAGGCAGCAACAACATATATTTTTTTTTTGTTTCAATCGCTTAAGTTCTATACACGCAATCTATACACGCTGAAAAATCTGTCGTGTTTTGTTGTTTGGATGCAAACATAACCTGTGTTTGGAGCTTGACGCAAATATAATATACTTGTGCCCAAACACATTGTGTTTGCTATTCAATATTACATGTTTGAGACACAATGATTAATATGTTATAACACATGTGTTTGCGACCCAAATGTATCTGTATTTGTGATATAAATACAGCCGTGTTTGGTACACTGTTTATCATCATATTATGAGTTCTTGTGCTGCATTCGTGAAGTGTTAAGTGAAATAAAGAAAAAGTGGATAAATATGTAAAAATCCTAAGTGGAGATCATAAAAGTTGAATCGAGATTTGCCTTTAGCATCTCAGGAAAATTTAAGAAAAATAGTAAAATCTGAAGTAAAAGATAGTGACTGAAAATCTGAAAAATTCATGAAAAAAGTGAAAATTGAACAAAAAAAGTTTAAAAATTGCAAAATTAAAAGGCAGTAAAAATAAAAAACTTTATTAATTATTATTAATAAAGGGAAAATCGGGCGAAAATCGTGCTTAGCTGCAAGTTTGAGAAGCACGTAGGACCAAAAAGCTAAAAAGACTTAAGACACAAGCGTAACGCAGATATTGCTAGGTCATTTGAAAAAGTGAGAAGTGCATAGTAAGCACTGATACATTGAAAAGTGAGTGAATTGTGAAAATATAAACTGATATTAAGACAGTGAATGAAAATAAAGTAAAAATAGGGCTCCAAAATGGACGACCCAGAAGACGACAATAGTCGGAAAAGGAAAAGAGAAGTTGAAAACTCATTGAATAGTGACAGTAAATCGGACACTATGGACATTAAGAGTCTCATACAAAAAGTTGCCGGCCTAACAACAATGGTCGAGGAACTAAAAAATAATTTGAAAAAATCCCAAGCTGAAGTGGATTCTAAGGACAGAAAATTAAAAGAGTACAGAATCATGTTTGGAAACTCTAATACGAACAGATTCAGCGTACTAAGTGAAGAATGTGAAGAAAATGACATGATGGAGGCCGATGCCGTAGGCCCCATCGAAGATAATGAAAATGAAGGAGGAAATTGGCATGCCGTAGCCAATAGGAAAAAGGGTAATCCGAAAACTCTGCAAGATTCTGAAGAGTTCCCTTTGATAGGAAGACAACAAAATCTACAACAACAACAGATGTATCAGAGCAATAACAACAGCAGCAGCTACAACAATGGGAAAAACAACAGCGTGAACAAGCGCAGAAGTAATATCCCCAACAATAACGCAGGAAATATAAGTAATAATGTATTGAAAGGTAAGGCCAGCCCACCCATAATTAAAATTCATAACGTAAATGTTAAGGAAATTTCGGACAAATTGACTGGCGTTTTTACGCACAAAATTTTTTCATTGAAAATAATAAATAGGGATACGGTAAACCTTCAAGTCAAGGACAATGAGGACCATAGTAGAGCACGGGAATTCCTATCGGGGGGAAAATATTCATTTTTTACCTATACACCAAGGGATCTTAAACCCTATACAGTGATCATAAAGGGTTTGTCCGATACCTATGATATGGAAGATGTATCGGAATATTTGAAATTGACGGGGATCGAAATGAAGATCCAGAGAATAGTTAAACTAAATGGAAACCGATGGCTGCTACAAGTGAGTTGCGACTCTGACATGCGGTCGATATATACGATGAAATACATACTCCACTGCAAAGTGACAGTGGAGAGATTTAGGCAAAAGGGGCTGGTGCAGTGCAAAAACTGCCAACGTTACGGGCATATATCGTCTAACTGCGAGATGCCATATAGGTGCGTGAAGTGTGGCCAATCGCATGGCCCGGGGAATTGTAAGATCCCCAGCGGTGAATCCAGCGCAGCTGAGATAGTTGCGGACCCGATCACGGGTCAATTCTTGAAGCGCAATGCGCAGTTGATACGGTGTGTAAATTGCGACCGTGATGGCCATGTTGCCAGTGACAAGAACTGCCCAAAGAGACTCCAGATTAAGAAGAGGCTGGATGACAAGCGCGCAAATGCCCGGCCTGGGCCGAGCAAATATACATATGTACCGGTAGTGTCCAACCGAAGAGCGAATATATCATACGCTAATGCCCTTAGGGAAGAGCCGTCTGCGGCCGGCGGTGGCCCTCGTATTGTGGGGGGGAACAGTGTTGCAGCCCGAGCGCAAAATGCGTTTGCCGTACTCGACGAGGACTGCAGAGAGTTCATGGGAAAAGATATACTTACGTGTATGGCGAAGATAGGAGACTTCTATACCACATACTCGCAACTGCCAAACAAAGATGAGAAGAGAAAGGCCTTATTCGGCCTTTTGATCAGCATTAGATTAAATGACTAATTCATTTAATCTAATATTTCTAAATGTGAACTCTGTCGTCTCCAGGCAGAAAAGACACTATTTGCAGGTATTTGTGAATAGGGAGAAGCCTGATATTGTCCTCCTGGCTGAGCATAAGCTCAATAGCAGACATGTATTCGGATTGAAAGGCTATGTGGTCTACAGAAAAGATAGGATAAACGGAAGGGGTGGGGGAACTGCCATCTGCGTGAGGGACACCATTAAGAGCGAAAGGGTCTTCGTGGACACTGGGACCATTGAGAGTACCATTGCCAGAGTAAGGGGCAGAAGTGGTATACCGATTACGGTAATGGCACTTTACTTGAGGCCGCAGGAAACCCTGAGAGAAGAGTATTTGGACAGAATTGCGGGCACTGCGGGAAATGGTCACCTAATTATTGGGGCTGATCTGAACGCGAAACACCCAGAGTGGGGAGGAACAGCTATAAATGCTAGTGGTAGAGTACTTCATGAGTGGCTCTTGACTGCCCCGAATTTAAAAATACGACGAACGAACGGACCTACTAGGACGACACTGACGAGCTCATCATATATAGATTTTTTCATGACCTCCCCGGGTCTTGATATGGGGATGGCTGATGGAGCGGACAATGGACTGCGGACAATGGAATTCGAATCAGACCACAGAGCGGTACAACTAATGGTTGAAATCGAAAACCTCTGTGCCAATGAGAGGCGTAAGGTCTATGACTTTAAGACAATGGACAATAGAACATTTAATGACATACTAGAGAGGGAACTGACGGGACATGAACTACCAACGAACGTGAATGTGACAAGACAAGAAGTGGACAACGCAGTTAAGATACTTACGAACGCCTACAAAACTGCAATGGACAGATCCATCAGGATGACTACAGTGGGAAATGGCGGAATGCCGGAATTACCAGAGGACATACTACATTTGATTGCTGAGGGAAAACGACTTAGACGACGAATTTTTAGGACGGATGACTACAATAGGGCGGTCACTCTGAGGGCCACTCAGAAGAACCTCTCGAGGATAATATCACAACGTATCGCAAAATTTGAGGAAGGGCAACGTGTCGAGAAACTGAACAACATCAGAATGGATGGCAATATGTTCAGGAAGGTGAGGTGCATGACAGGTGCAATGAAGCGGATAAGGATCCCACCGATAGTGGACCCCCAAGGAAGGGCCATGGAATCGGATGAGGACAAGGCAAGTGCTTTGGCCCGAAACTTTGCGGATGTCCAGGTGGACATTAGTAGAAGGCGACAGAACGCCACAGTAATGACAACTGTGCAGGGCCTCAGGGGCCATGGTACTATGGTGACTTTCTCTGAGGGGGTAACTGCTGACGGGGCATCCAGGGCCGGTGGGCCGGTGGAACTATTCCGAATCTCGGAAATTGGGTCGGCGCTAAACGCGCTCAATCGCAAGAAAAGCAGCGGGGTGGATGGCGTCCCGAATTATGTGCTGAAAAGGACAGGGGAAAGATCGTGGCGGTACATTACGATCCTCCTGAACCACTGTCTGAATTTGGGGTATTTCCCACAAGAGTGGAAACACTCAAGGACCATCCCGGTGCTTAAACCAGGCAAGGACCCAACGGGGTCGGCTAGTTATAGGCCAATAGCTCTATTGTCCAATTTGGGCAAGCTTTTTGAGCGTCTCATCTTTGCTAGAATGCGCGAGCATATTGAAGATAAGGAAGTCCTGGGAGACTTCCAATTTGGTTTCCGTAAGGGCCTCTCGACGAACCACGCTCTCATGGCTCTTACCAACAATGTGGTAAGAGGTTTCCATAGACGAAGCGCTACAATAGCGACTAGCCTGGACTTTAGCCGAGCCTTCGACTCGGTCTGGCAAGAGGGAATAGTCTACAAAATGCTAGCTAAACAAGAGTTTAGCTCGCATCTTTGTAGACTAATTCTCGACTACCTCGAGAAACGCACTTTCTCGGTGGATATGGGCGAATACAGATCACCCCCACATGACCTTGTTGCCGGTGTGCCCCAGGGGTCTATATTGGGCCCCATGCTATACAATCTTTATTTAGCGGATATCCCACAACCGCCGAGTGGGCATATGATCATCGCATACGCGGATGATATACTAATTACCTCTACGCACGTGAGGGCTAGCACGGCGAACAGAACACTGAATGTGTACTTGGAAGAATTGCATGCATATTTCCAGGATTGGGGATTAGAGCTGAACGTGATGAAATGCAGGACGATGATTTTTAAGGGTAAAAAACGGCGACTTTATGGGAATGCTAAATCTTATGTTCCGAAGGTGAAAATTGGGGGAATACTTGTGGAGAATACAAGGGAGCTTAAATATCTGGGAGTAGTCTTCCAAGAAAACATGTCCTTCACGAGACATGTAGATTATGCCCTTAATAGGGCTAGGAAGGTCTTCCACGCTTATTATGGGGCGCTTGCCACCAAAAGGGGTCTTAGCCACAAGGTTAAGATGACATTGTATAAACAGATTATCCGACCCGTGGTCTCGTACGCTTTTCCTATTTGGTGGGATATTTCATCTCATCAAATGGAAAGGCTGAGAGTCATGGAGAGAAAGTTTATCAGCTGCTGCCTTGGTCTGGGACGGAGGCGGACGGAACAGGGGTACTACATCAGCCCCTCTTGTGCCCAGGTGTACGAAAAGGGCAATATGTCGAGGTTAGACGGCTACATGGTGAGATTAGCCATCGGTTTCCATGAGAAATGCGAGTTTAGCGAAAACGCAATAGTTTTGGAGTGTAAATATGAGCAAGGTGCTGCTGAGCACTGTATGTCATCGGACAAACCCTTTACCCCTGCATGCCTCTTGGGGCTGAGGGACGAAGGGATACTATATGATAACATAGGAAATCTCGTGTTCTACCATAGAAGGTACGGAACGTATAATGTAGAGGATACTGTCTATAATACATCCCAGATAGCTGGGTGATGAATTTCTTGATAATTGTTTATTTTGTTTTATTTTATTATTTTTATTTTATGTAAATATGTAAATAATGTATATATTGTAAATATTAGTAATAAGGTAGAATTAAGTTAGTTAGATAAGGATCCCTATTTTTGTCCTTTTTTATGGGAATTTACATACTTGAAGGTGACTGAGTCAAATTTATATTGAAGACAATTTTGAAATGGGCTGGCCAAATGCTTGAACTATTTATATCAAATTTAAAGATAAAATCCTAGACTAATATGTAAAAATATGTTTGGAAAAAGAATTATTCTAAGAAAAAATTATTTCATAAGATAAAATTGTAACAGAGAAACTTGGAAATAAATATGAATTGAATTGAATTGTACACTGTTTATGCTCTCTCAAGAGCAAGATATATCTTGTAAGTATGTATCTGTCAATATTTCTTATTTTGGATGATGTATTGCGATGTATTTGTATGCAGTCGTCAATGGTTCATCGGACAGAGGATATCAAAAGCGCTTGATCAGTGAAAAAATAATAAACAAACGGTTAAATGGTTTGTGCTGTTGCTTTGGTTTTTGTGCATGAGTTTCGCATATATTTATGTGTGCTACCAAAGTGAGAAACGATTTGTAGGAAAGAAACTGGAATGGGCAACAACGTGAATCGCTTTTTCTGGCAGAGCCTCTACTGAAAAAATCGGAATGGCGGACCATTTGTGAAATATATTTAAAAAAAACACAAGCAATTAATACTCTCTTGTCTTGCATGAACTACATTTGTATATAAGTATATTGTTTGTGTACCAACGCTTAGTGATAACCAAGGCGTAGCTGAAACCTTCTGAAAACAGAAACGTGAGAGACAACAAAGAAAGGAGAAGCAGATTCTCATTTCATAAAAAAAGTAATGCATTCAATGCAAGTAAATGTAAAAAGGGTAATTTTAAATATTTTAGTTTTTTGAATTAATTATTTATAAATGTGGATATACATATATTGATAAAATTAATTATAATAAATAAAGAAAGAAAGAATAATTCGTTTCTAAATATTAATTTGTTTGGGAGAAAATACGCATATGTTTCCAGGTTTGGGGGAACACGCGAATGCTTCCACAAATAAATGTTTGAAGTGTGTTCCAAACATATACATGGTTCTGCGGAATATTTTTGGGAGAATATGTTACAGAGGTCGTTTTTTTCAGCGTGTACACGTTAATATACACAGAAAAAGTACAAAAACAAAGAATATATGAGTTTGAAAACTTAAACGATAAATGCCATGACAAAACAATGAAATCAGCTGTTCAAAACAGTTTACAATGTTTATTCTACAATGGATTTCACGAACTACAAATTACCTTTATGTTTTTTTATTTCTTGTTATGTTGCAATTCTTTGAAATAATAAAATTTTTAAGTTGGGGACTTTTTTGTACTTATTTGGGGACATAGTAATTTAATTTCTGGCGACCTTGGTTGTAAGTTGCGTGTTTATTGGCCGAGTGCATTTATTGGGCCTGATCATGTAAATCACTTTCACGTTCGCCTCAATTTTTGACATCATCCCTTGACTAAATTAAGAACCTGACGTATGATTTTTGTTAAAATATGTATTCCTTGTGTTCATTTATACATAAAATTTGTTAAAATCTTACGCCAAGTACTTAGTTTGTTTACTATGTGACGTCAAAAATGGCAAGTGAAGTGAATGTGTCTTCTGCAATTAGGGCGATTGTAAGTGGTAAAGGGTTTTTCAACAGAGACGCTACAAAAGTAAATCGATAGGGACAGCAAACGACGCCATATTTTTTCCCGCTCTTTTGACATTTCTCTTCAGTAAGGTTTGCCATTTCATCATGGAAAGATATACGAGCCAACAACGAGTCGAAATTATTAAAATTTACTACCGAAATTTGGAGTCAGTGGCCTCAACTCGGCCGCCTAGGTCGTGCGATTTGACGCCGTTAGATTATTTTCTGTGGGGCTACGTCAAGATTGATGAACTTTTTATGAATATCGAACATGAAATTGCAGCAGTATCGGCCGATTTATGCTTGAAAACCGTCGAAAATTGGGTTCAGCGTCTGGACTACTGCAAGCGTGCCTGTGGTGGCCATGCAAAAGAAATCGAGTTCCATACATAATGGCATCGAAAGTACTTTCACAGGAATAAAGAATTTCATTGGTATCTAAAACCGGTTTAGTTTTGTTTAAAAAAAACTTTTGTAGCGCCCGTTGTATATTTTATGTGCAATATAATATTAAGGCAATAAATTTGTTCGATTACTCGAAAATTTGTGCAAACTTTTACTGAATTGTGTTTGAATTGGTCCAGTAAATGAGAGCCAGAGAGCGCAAATTTCGACAGTTCGATGTTACAGATCTGGCAAATTTTTGTTGGCTAAAATTTCTCCAACCAAAATTTAACTTAATATTTTAATATATAATGCATCACTGAAATTTAGAGATAAAATGGAAAGTAATAATCAGCAAATTCTGGTGAAATGCGTATAGCAAAGGATAAAACTACATCAGCTGTTTGTTTGCAAATTTTTACTGGAAGTCGTTGGCGTAGTTTTTGTCCAAATTTTCAAATGGAGAGTAAAATCGTTCTTTTAGATGACCTCATCTGGCTGCTTGCGTTTGCTTGCTGCATTGAATAATTAACCCCAGTGAGATAACGTACGTCTCTGAGACGTAAGACAAATATGCATTTATTTATTTCTTTGAATTTGAAGGGGAATTCTGTTTATAATTTGAGGGCTTTTCTTTAGATAGCATTTTTTTATAGAGCAAGACTTAGAGTAGTATTCTAAAAGTCGTGAAAGTGAACATAAACGCAAAAGCTAACGCGAACGCCAAAGTCAAAAAATGGTAGTTTATATATCACTTCGCGCTTGCGTTTGATTACGAAAGCTGTCGCTGATATTTGTGGTTTATAGAGTTGCCCAACTAAAATAAACAATTATAGGTTAGAAAAAGTTGTCTAGAGTGAAATGCGCAGAATGAAAAAGATTAAAAAATTACATGAGGTGGGTAAATTAAATGGATCTTTAAGAAAATTTACTTTTTGTAAAATGATAAACTTTTTTTTAAGAAATTTTTTATTTATTGAATGTATTTTTTGAAAAAAAAGTATACTTTTACGTCCTTTTTGTAAGAATATGTAATATATTTTGTAATATAATGTTTTTGTAAGAAAATGCTTAAGAGTATTATTTTTTTGGATAAGGTTATGTTTTTAAGAAAATTTACTTATTTTCAGGAAGGCTACTTATCTCAAGAAAAGAAAAGAAAATGTATTATTTTAATTTTAAGAAGGGTTACTTTTATGAAAAGGAATTTTTGTAAGAAAATGTATTTTTTGTAAGAGAAAGTATTTATGTTTATGTAGAAATGCTTTATTTTTACGATAGAACAGGTACAATTTTAAGAGTAGGTACTTATCTCAAGAAAAGTTATTTTGTTTTACAAAAAAGGTACTCTTTAAAGAAAATTTAGTTTTTTAAGAAAAGGCAATTAGTTGTAAGATAATGTACTATTTTAAGAAAAGGTACTTATTTAAAAAATTACTTTTATTTAAGAAAAGGTACTTTTAGTAAGAAAATTTAGTTTTTTAAGCAAAGGTACTTCTTCAAGTAAGGTATTTTGTTAAGTAAAGGTAATCTGTTTAAGAATAATGTTATTTATTTAAACTTCTTTCACTTTGGCTTTTCTAAATTTTACTTTTTTTTTATTCGGTTCAAAACTACAATATGTAATGAAGAGGCTCCACCTAGAAAATTTCCCATTAAACAAGAAATATCCCCCATATGTTAGTCTAGACATAAACCAAACCAAAAGTACGAGTGTAAGAGTAAGTGTCCTGCCAAATGTAATTCCATGCTCAGGGTTGTACTTCATGGATTTGCCAGTCTTGCACTTTGGATTTTCTAAATTTACTACAATATGTAATAAACAGGCTCCACCTAGAAAATCTCCCTTTAAACCAAACCAAACCAAAAGTACCCAATATAGTTGATAATAATGGGTTGTAATAAAGTAGTGAAAAAAAGTTGTTTAAAGTTTTTTCGCAACGCGCGATAAGCAACTTCGTTCCAAAATTTAGCTCCATTTCGGTAGATCAACAGATTTTAAGATTCCTATTATTTATAATTCGGCTAGTACCAACAATATTCACATAAAATGTGTAAAAAACCAATGTAATTTTGGGTTTCAATGTCCAATAAATTTTAAAATTAGTTGTCTTTTCAAAAACACGTGCCATTTGGCGGTATGTATTGATTGTAATGTATTGGTTCTTTTGTTTATTATTGTCAACATCAACTGATGTCTATAATTTTTAAATATAATTATAATAGTTTTGCAACGCATTGTTTATTTGAACGTTCCATTTCAGTGCGTAAACAATATAATTTTGAATTATTTAAAAAAAAAAGTTTGAGCTCAATCCGTCGATTGCATTTCAGCCAAAATTAGCAATAAGCAATGAAATGCAAAATGCCCATCCTCGATCCAAAAAATGAGTGATCATCTCGCCCTTGAAAAAGTAAATATGTAGTTGTTGTAGCTTATCGACCTTATTCAAACAATAAATTAGCTCTAAAACATTCTTCAGTTATTGAAAGTTTTAAGATTTTGCGAAGGTTTCATTAGAACCGTTTTCATAATCAACCCAATTCACAATAATAATTCCCCGGGAATTTTTTCCCTATTCCTTGTTCCCATATTCTTAATAAAATCTACCCGGGAATTTTTCTCTTTTCCCCGTTCCCTTATTCTAAACGAACTTCGAAATTAGGAATCTCTTTATAACACAAAAATACTATGAACTTTAATTTTGAACTTTAATATCTCCGGACTTTGAAGGGTTATAGGTGAATATTATACCTTAAAAAACAGTTAAGATCTTGTCTATTATCGGAGTCAACCACAAAATAAGTATTATACCGAATTTTGTGGAAAAAAATAAATTTTTATCAAAAACGCGAGGTTAAAAAATAGATTGCGTTAATTTGCTCCGTAAATGGTTAAATGTTTATACACAGCTTTATAGACTTCAGAAAGGCCTTTGTAATGATACCCATTACAACTAGATCCGATAATAAATGTTTAAGTATGGCACTCGTGAAATGTAAAAAAATTATTTCTTTTGTGAATTAATGCGGTTAATGCGGATGTATTAATGCGCAAAAATGGCGAAGTTAGAAAACTCTTAATAGAGGAATTTTTCGATTATGAATACAATTTTTGGGCTTTACCCTCTTAAGCCTTTAACAAACCTATGACAGCTTTTTATGAATAAGGCCGTATATCTTCAACTTAAAACATTGTATTATTATGGTCTTAATTTGTTATAGCATGTGCTTTAATTCGATAGAAAAAAATATTTCCAGAATTTTTACAAACACAACAAAACTCAAACTAGGTGTGCTTTTCAGCTTATACGCACGTGTGGAAACTCAAGTTATCCCACTCCTAAAACCGGAGAAACCTGCTAGCCAGGGAGGGTCATATCGCCCGATCTCCCTCTTATAACCTGTAGCATAAGGTTTTGGAGTCCCTACACTTGCTAACCCTGAAAGAAAATTTTCAGCTTGTCGATATATGAGATAACTACCCACACCACAAATGGCATTGAACGCTGGCTCGCTGAACATACAGTGGTCGCGGCTTTAGAACTGTCTAAAACATTCGACAAGATCGATCACCCGATCAATATTTTTATTAATTTAATACTCGTGTGAAACCATGAATTAATTTAAATAAAGATTTACAAATTTGCACGTGATTTGTTTAGGTTAATATAGTTTTGATGTGTTAACATCTATAGGCGCGGGAAGGGACTAAATTCACAAAGTGAATACATCCAAACACAGCTTGTACGACTGCGATCACACAGATTGTCCGACTGTGATCACACAGATTGTTTGGTGTTAAACTCCTCCGAATCGGCTGGATCGATTTGTATGAAATTTTGCGTGCATATCGGGTAGGTCTCAGAAACCTCTCCTTCATTTTTCAAATTTTTCATAACAAAATTAATATGCAATAATTGTACAGTATTACAATTTTGCGTTATGAGATTTTTGTGGCATAATTTACGGTTAGGGTTTTATGACGCTACCTCTTTCGGGCTATATCACATCGCTGATTTTAGGCTATATGACGCTGCATGTGATTTAAATGTTATTTGAATCAAAAACAAATTGAAGTTTGTGAGATTTGTTTGGGCAATATGAAATTTTCTTACCCTAATTTTTGGTTTTTATAACACGATTTGGGCATTATGGCATTTGCCGGTTTGGAAGAAAATGTCTTCCTGCAGAAATACAAAAAGATTTGATTATATTTCCGGAAACCCTGAAATATATGTTCGCATTCTTGTACCAAATCGAAAAGTCAGCCTGCGTATGTTTCCCCATTTTTAGGAATGTGTTTAGACAAAGTGCTGAAATGCAAAAAGTTGTTTGGTAGTAAGTAACTGGGCCTGTCATAAATTTAGTTTTACATGGAAAGTATTTATTATTTGAAACTAGAAATGGGCGCGAATCACGTGATTGGCGTGAATGATGCGTGAATGTGAGTAGGACGAAATTTTTCTCACGTGAACCTTCAATGTTCAATTAATGTATATCTGTCTTTTATAATACCTATCTTGCTATAAAGCGTAGAAACCTAGGCCATCTAGCAATCAAATGAATCAAAATTATGAGTTAATTAGGATTTCAATTAATTTTTTTAGTAAGTATACTATATTTTTAATTGGTTTTAAATTATAGCTAAACTCTAATTACAATTAATTAATGATATTATTCTCAATTTGCTCTTTAGGATAAAATCAGTAAAAACTTAATTGGCCAAACCAATTTTGTAATTGAATAGGATTTGAATTTTTTTTATTTGTATGTAATAATTTTAATAGAGCCAGTAGACTGATTGTTATTTAAAATATTTAACTGAAATTTTAGGAAGATTTAAGCGATGCAGAATTTTTTGGAAAATTGCATGTCCGATTAATTTGTAATCTCTTACGGGCATATCTGATGCACTATACTATTGAAATGCCCACATTGGAATAGCAAAAACTTTGAGTACTCTTATCTTAACCTTTTCCAACTTTAAATATTATTTTTAATAAAATAGTTTTTTTTAAAATATTTTTTGTTTTGCTTCTAAGAACATACAAAGACACATGCTGACTGTTATCGTTCTCAAGATACTTCCAAGTTTCAGGCCTAATTCAGACGCAATTTTTTAATATTTTTTAATTAGTAAAAAAAAATCTGAACTGATTGAAACAAAACGAGTCAGCATAATTTCCATACGCTGAATCTAATGGCATTTACCGTTTTTCTCTACCGCCTCAAAATTTTGATATATTTGGCCACAAAGTTTGCTGGAAAGTCAAAAACGCTTTGATTAAGAAATGTAGAGGGCCCTTAGAAGAGTACTAAATTTATGTTGTTGCCACCTCTTACGGGAATTCGACAAAACAAATTGTATCCATTAAAAGTAATGGAAATTGTTGAAATGTTGGGTTAGTATCTACTATTAGTAAACTACTATTTATATGTACTCCAACAAACAAATATACAAAGACCAACAACACAAAGTTTAGGTTACACTCAAGAGCACAAATATCTTCAATAAGTTTAGGATAGGATATTTTTTTTGTTATATCGATTTTTTACTCATACGTTACGGAATTTTTAATTATAACGTAGTATATGTTTGACTTAATATGTTATTGTGATATATTCCGTAATGAGATTTAAAATTCCTAGACAAATTAATATTTCAGACATTTTCCACTCAGTGAAGAGATAAATGGTATGTATATATGTGTACAAAGACGATCAAGAAGTAAACGACCAGAAGATGTGCGCAATTTGGCGAACCTGGTAAAAGAGAACCAAAAAGTGCTAGGAATTCACTCAAACGCATTTCTCTCTCGTGTCATATCTTGATTATTTTATACTTTTTTCATAGGTTATGTAATTTTATTTCAACATGGCTGGAACTTGTATAGTTATATAAAATAACACTATCAAAAAGCTGCTCGTGTATTGAAATATTCAATGAAGAGAGTAAGAGAGAGATCAGAGAATGGCTAGGGTTTCACTCTAGTTGTTTGTTGGCGTTTGAGTGAAGAGAAATTTTGAATGTCTACTTGTACATTTTGACATTAACCAAAGAGGATGAATAAGGGTAGAGGATGAATAAGGGTAGAGAAGAAAAACAAAATACATAATTGGCAACCCTCGTAGAAGAGAACCAAAAAGTCGACGCGATTCATTCAAACGTAACTAGATTCTTTCATACTTGTTACATACTTTATGTAAATTTATTTAAACATGGGTGGAATTTCTATAGTTATGGAATTTCTATGGTTGGAATTACGAGGGTTGTTAAATTTTGTGGCCGTCGGTGGTGCATTGGCTAGTGTGCGCGGCTCTTGTGCATGAGAACGTGGGCTCGATCCCTGCTCTGACAACCCCAAACATTTCCTTCAACGACGGCCACCTCGCTTAGTGATGGCGACACTATCGAGTGGGTACTTAGCCATAAAAAAGTTTTTCATAATAACCTTCGGAAAAGTGTAGGTCCTAATCGGTGAGTGGGAAATTAGAAAGTGCACAGCTCACTGGTTGTGAGAAGCTCTCCCAAATCCCTTCATGGGATGTAATGGGAAACATTGTGTTGTGTCAAATTGCGCACACCTTCTGGTCGACACAAAAATTACGCCTAATGCTCTGTATTCATTGAAAATATTTCGGTCGTGGTAAATTGTGTTGTATTTATTTTTGTGTGGTGAACAGGGTTCGTATTTCGTGTGTAAGGAGTTACCCGTGGGGAATGGGTAGCGATCGTTTACCCATTAACCACGGGGTATGGGGAAAATAATGGGTAGCTACCCACGAAATGGCGAATTACCCTTCACGATTACCCATTACCCTCAGGGCAATGGAGAAAATAATGGGTAGCTACCCACGACACTGAGGAATTACTCATCACGGTTACTCATTACCCTCAGGGAAATGGGGAAAATAATGGGTAGCTACCCACGACGATGGGTAATGGGTTACCCAGGGTAACCCATCCCCATTTTTAATCGAAAATATCAAAAAATTAGGAAAAATCTCCATATCTCGAAAACGGAGCGTCCAATCGAAAAAATAACCAAGTTTTGCAGGTTTCTAAAGGATTTTCATAAAGTGGTCCAATTCGTATGGAAGAAGTTCTTTTCATTTTTTCGATTTTTCCTAATTTTTTTATATATTCGATCGTCGTTTCCCATTTCCCTGAGGGAAAATTATTTTCCCCATTTCCTTGAGGGTAATGAGTAATCGTGATGAGTAATTCCCCATTATCGTGGGTAGCTACCCATTATTTTCCCCATTGCCCTGAGGGTAATGGTGATGGGTAATTCCCCATTTCGTGGGTAGCTACTTATTTCCCCATTGCCCTGAGGTTAATGAGTAATCGTGATGGGTAGTTCCTCATATTCGTGGGTAATGGGTAAACGTTCATTACACATTCCCTACGTCGCACAATGGTTCCTGCTAGTGTAAGAGCGTAGATAAATTCAAAATTTTAAGTTATTGACACATACTTTTTTTGTGTTTGTTTAATAAAAATGTGTCCAAATTTTCATACTTTAATACGTTTATACAATAGATTATATTTTTCTTTATGAAATATCTTTGCATAAAGTAGCTATATATGTGACTTGCTCCACGAAAAGGGACGTGTGCGCCGAAAAGAAGTTATTGAGAAAAACGCGTTTAAAAAGCGCTTCGTTTTTCCGTGTTTTGCGCATGGTTATGCAACTCTTCCTTCAACCTGATCATCTGGCGATGTATTTCGACTCTCTGGTACTTTGTACGATGTTCACTATGCAGTGTTGCCTCTATGAAAAATATTTCTAACAGTTAAAAACCTGTTATATATGTATGTTATGTATATTATCTGTTTATATCACATTTTTCAATTTTTTCATTAATTATGTTCATCTTTACAGGTGATTTGTAAAAAAACTAAAGGACATAGAAACTTGCGGTTTGCGGCATTTCCTATAAGAATCACTCACGCAAAATCGGACTAGTGGTTCTCGAGTTATGTCAAAAAAAAGACCACCAAAGGTGACAATTTCCCCTATATGATAGTTACTAACTTCAAATCGATATATCTCGATTTCTAGACGTGACCCAGCGAAACGCCGGGACACGTATAACTTCTTTTTTACAGATATAACTTTCCCCGGTAGTTTGAACCCTTCCCGATCACTGACCCCTACCATTTGTCTCAGTGTTATTGTTATACTTGAAAATGTAGTTTGAGCTGCTTTTATTTGCACGTCTTCCACTTTCGAAGATTCGATTTGCATAATTACTCTAAGAAATGTAAATTGTAAAACATGAACCTGTATTTTGTAGCCCGATAACACACCATCGCAACTAAGGAAAGCTACTAATCTTCTATTTAATTAATTTTGAATACTTCTTTTTTAATAATAGATGTAAAAAAATCTGGTGGATAACTTTTAATTTTTCGGTCAGGGTGGACCTTTCTGTGGAAATGCCCATATGCGAATAAAGAAGCATATACAAAAAGCCAACAAAATAACGTGAGGTTTTGTTAGTATATACACTGCTGTTCATTATAATATCCCGTTACAAAGATACAATTTTGTGATCACTCTCTCTCTCTTGTGCACCGTTAGTTTTGTTATTGTCTTCACAAATAATTCTCGTTGTATTTCGGAATTTATTCGAAATCATTTGTACGTTAAGCTAAAAATCAAAATAAAGTGCAATTGTCACTTGTTCAAAATAATAGCCCTTTTTCATATAACTTTGTTAAACTACGAAATTCATTCCGTGTTTTTGTACTATGTTCTAAATTACTAATAGGATGTAATAAAATACAATTCTTTCAAAACACATTTAATGTTTTGTTATTGTTAAAGATGGGCCGAAATGTACATTGCACTGCTGAGGAACGTCGAGTTGCTAAATAACTACGAAGTGGGGCAAAACTCTGGGTTTCATTGCTAGTGCACTTGGAAGATCTGAAAAATTTGTTAGAAATGCATTAAAATGGAAACCATTTACTGAAACTCGGGGTAGGCCGCGACAAAGCAGCTCAACCACAGATTCCCGTATTGTGTTATTGGGAAAAAGAACCCATTTATGTCATCAAAGACTATTTCTGGAGAAATAAATAATGAAGGCAATACTGTAACAGTACGCCGCAGATTGGTAAAAAATAATTTGCCAGCTGGAGTAGCCCGAAAGGTTCCACTGCTAAGTAACAAAAACAAAAATGCTCGCATTAAATTTGCTACCAAATTCAACAACAAAAGCAGTGATGTTTTTAAGGACACATTATGGAGCGATGAGGCAAAAATTAATTTATTTGGTTCTGATTGTAAGCGCAACGTTCGAAGACCAATAGGTATAGAGCTTAATGATCGTTACACAAAAAAAAAACCATGAAGCACAGAGGCGGCAGTATTATGGTCTGGGGTGCTTTTTCGTGGCATGGTGTTGGACCTTTACACGTAATCACAGAAACTATGAATAAAGAAATTTATTGTGATATTTTGAAAGATGTGATGCTCCCCTATGCAAAGATTCACATGCCACCTGATTGGTGCTTCCAACAGGATAATGATCCGAAGCACTCTTCAAAATTAGTCAAATGTTGGTTGAGTGAACATGAAGTTTCCGTCTTGGAATGGCATTCACAGTCTCCCGATCTAGTTAGGAGTTAGGAGAGAATTCCCCTTGAAAAATGTCAACATTTAATGGAGTCAATATCCAGAAGGATCCGTGCAGTTTTAGATATTAATGGTGGACATTCAGGATATTAGTATATTATATGTTCATACTTATTAAGGAAATAAATGATTTGTTTAAAAATAATTGTTTTTTTTTGTAGGATTTTTGAAATAAGTCTATTAATTTGAACAGGATAAAAGAGATTGTTTTTAAATTTTT
The DNA here is from genome assembly GCA_963931995.1 of Phaonia tiefii. Lineage (NCBI taxonomy): Eukaryota > Metazoa > Arthropoda > Insecta > Diptera > Muscidae > Phaonia > Phaonia tiefii. The sequence goes on from OZ008368.1 coordinate 141,169,810, forward strand.
GTTGAATAAAATCGCAATGGAGTGAAATATTTAAATTTAAGACAAGCATTTTTAATTTATATTTAAAATATGTACTAACATTTTCAATAGCTTAATTGTATTTCAAAATTATTAAATAAATAAAAAAGGGCTATTATTTTGAACATCACTGTATGTTAAATTAATTGTAAAATTATCGCACCAATGCCTGTCGAGTATTTAAATAAAACTGTGATTAGATTTTTTCAAAATGAAGGGGGTTTTGTCAACGGATTCTGGTAGAATGGTCTAAAAAAAATATACGTGTATCGGCGTTTTGCCAGATCTAATCAGATTTTTTTTTAGGGCGGGTCCTCTCGGAACTTTCCTGCTCATATCGGCATGGAAAACTGTGTGTTCCTTACTTCTGAGGTACAAAACATGTTCAGAAGTTTTATAGAAAAGATTCAGATAAACATTTTTGTGGGACAAATTAACCCTCTAACTGTCACGTATAACCACAATTTTTACTTTTTTTTTGATAACTCGCAAAAAACTCCCCCAAAATAACGGGGGGCGTCCTTCCTTCATCCTTCGAAGAAGCTTCAAATCTGACGAAAAGAAAGAAAAACACCTCTTTGATTAATGAAACAGGTCTTGATCACTTGCGCAGTACAAATATCCAAGGATTACGATCTATTCATGAACCAGAAGAACCAGAAATAGTATAGGTTTTAAGATCGCCCAGCAGAGAAAAATCGACAAATTCGTAAAATGCTCAATGAGGAAGAATGTTCTACACCTTTGGAATGATGAAGCTTTGAGTGTTTATATTGAAATGGATTTTTCGAAATCTGAGAGAAATATATTAACAAAAAGACTCTGTTTAATATTGCCAACATACAAAAAAATATTGGAAGCCAAAAAATTTTTACCCTTACCCTAATGCAATCGAAGTAACAAACTATAGTGCAAAAATAACATCACTTCAGGAGCTTGTAGATTTTACTGTAAAACGAATATTCAATATTGAAAATGTGCTTATTGAGAACTATACGGATCTACACGGTAAATGGGATGTGACGGATCTTCAGGCCAAAGTGAATATATACAGATATTCTTTGCAGAATCAGAAAATATGTCAGATGATCATTTGTTTATCGTCTCCCTCGGTCCTCGCAGAATTTTTGATATGAACACAAATCATATGGTATGGGAAACCCAAGTACCTCCTCAGTTAGATTTTGTCGTCCCATATCAACTTCATCAGCAGCAAAATGCGCTATATGCGGAGCTACTCCGAATGATATGAACGACCTATCTAAAGTACTTGAGAGATCAAATAACGAAAGTGCATATCAGTACGGGCTGTCAACACTCCATGCATGGATTCGATCAATGGAAACTATTTTGCATATATCGTATAATATGAACTTTAAAAGGTGGTCAGTAGTAAAAGACGAACATAAGGAAATGAAGGGGGAAAGGAAGATAGACGTTCAAAAGCGGATTCGACAAGAGTTAGACCCCTTTCACACTCGTCAAGTTACTTGCGCAAGTCTCTTGCCCAAGTCTTGGTTTGTTGATGACAGAGGTGAGGTCGCGATAGGGGATACATTTTGAGTACAGACTTGCTTGTATTCGGGAAGTTGAAAAACTGACTTGCGCAAGTAACTTGCGGTTTGATCATAGATAAACCTCGACCTGGTACTGGAACATCGAATGATGGCAATACGGCAAGAAGGTTCTTTGCTAACTGTGAAAAATCAGCTTTAATAACAGGTGTAGATGCCGCCCTTATAAAAAGGTTAGATATACTAGAAATTTGTATAATACATTTTTATAAGTATTTCATTTCAAAGGTTTCAAATCATTTTATAAACAATATAGTGCTCAGGAAAAGTTGATGCTGATAAGTTGGAGAATATGCGTTAGAAACAGCAAAGCTATTATAAGTAAATATGAATGGTACTATATGCCCTCTTCAATACATAAACTCCTTATACATGGAAAGGGGATTATAAAACATTTTGGGATGATTTCCATTGGGGTTCTTTCAGAGGATGAACAGGAGTCAAGAAACAAATGCTACAAGGAAACACGACGATTTCACTCTAGAAACAGCACGAGATATTCAACCTATGAGGATGGTTTAATTACCCACTGCACTCTTCAAATTCCTTAACCCTGCTGTTAGATTAGAAAAAACTTACGAATCTTAGATTGAGGGACCATTTGGTCCATACTGCAATTTTCATCCAAAATAATAATTTTATCTTATTCTTTGTAACTATTTTGGTTCAAAAATTTCTAAAGCAAGTATTTGACATATCAAAAACATCCGCTAACATATCAAAAACATCTTCTAAATATTTGACATGAATTTACATTCGCTTGGTAATGAAAAAACTTACGAATCTTAGATTGAGGGACCATTTGGTCCATACTGGAATTTTCATCCAAAATAATAATTTTATCTTATCCTTTGTAACTATTTTGGTTCAATAATTTCTAAAGCAAGTATTTGACATATCAAAAACATCTTCTAAATATTTGACATGAATTTACATTCGCTTGGTAATGAAAAAATGTACTATTGACCAAATGGTCCTCTAATCTAAGATTCGTCATTTTGTATTTTTCTCAGTCCTGAATAAAGTTAGAAAATTTAATTTTCGCACATAACATTGTTTTATTAAAAGACCCCATTAGCAGAAAAATTTAGTCAGTATATATCACCGTTCCAAAGTTACAAGGGAAAACAGAAAAAATTTGGACCAAATGGTCCTAATCTAACAGCAGGGTTAAGGAATAAATATACCAAATATGTCAAAACACTGGATGATGATGCTATAAATCTCTTAGAAAATTTGGAATATTTGCATAATGTTAAAGGCGACTGGGAAGATTAAAATTTTGAAATAAAAAATGTTAAACAAACAAACAAAATTTCTTTAATTATAATGTTAATAAGTTTATTATGAATTATATAAAAAAAATGTATTCCTTGGATGTAAAAATAAAACAAACTCATTTTTAAACTTTAATAACTTTAAAAATAATTAAAATATCAACTGAAGTTTTCGCAAGTAACTACAATATATACTCAGTAATGTTCCCTCCAAATTTCAAAACAATCGGATGATAAATAACAAACTTACAGATTTTAGCTACACTGAAAAAATTATTGTACATGAGTTCAATGAACCGTATACGTTGAATAAAATTCACTGATTTTTTATAAAAATACATTGATTTTATGTACAAATATATTGATTCAATGGAAAAGTTCATTGAAAATCAATTCAGTGACATTTTTCTTTAAGTTAATTAAGGAACGCGGTACTTGATTTAATGAACCAGTACATTGGTTTCAACGAACACGTAAAAATTCAATGTACTCATTGATTGATTCAAGGTACAAGTCCATTGATTCAAGGTACAAGTTCAGTGATTTAAGGAACGAGTACATTGATTTAGAACGGTAAAGATGCATAATAAAAAAGAAAATTATTTAATTCTAATCGTTCAACAAGTAATGTCGTACATTGAACAATTGAGTGCACCGCAGAAGATTTTAAAAACAAGTAAATATAACTAAATAAGTAAAAATAGTAACTAAATAAGTAAATTTGCAAAAATTTTGCAAAATGTATTGTTTTGGTCGCAAAAAAGTTCGGTGACGTAGATATATTAGTACGTCATTTCAAGAGACGCCATGATTTTAGTTCATATCGATGCTATGAGGAAGATTGTTCATTAGTTTTTACAAATTTGACGAGAAACAAAAGCACCATAATTGTTGTACACGGTGCTTCAAATAAAAATAAAACAGATTCACTCATAAGTGTAAAAAATGCAAGAGAAAAAAATTCAGCAACAGAATATTGTACATTTAAAAATAAAAGTGATGAAGTCGACAATATTTTCCAAGTCAGTGCAGATAATAAAGTTAAAGTTCTCGACCCAGAATTTAATGCCAAAGAGGAATTAAAATGCCTTAAAGAAAACTCACTTAAATTTAGACTTACATTGCACTCGAATAATAGTTTTTCGAGAAACGACGTCTACCAAATTCAAGAATCACTTTCGACATTGATTGTTGTTCCAACTCTAAATATATTGGACAAATTTGTAAAACTCAAGATTGAAGATACCAATGTCCAAAACGAGATCTCTAGTATTATCAGTAAATGTAAACATCCATTTAAGTCTTTCGATTCTGATTATTTATTACCAAAATATCTAACATCAGGAAATCATAGAACGTTATTTTATATATAATATTTGTTATTTTATACGTCCAGAAAGTAACGCCGAAGAATGTATTCGATCCTTAAAGTTTGATGACCGAAATGCACAAGAATTTGACAGTTGTTGGCAGGCATGTAGTAACTATAGGTTAAACGAGATAAACAACGTATCTTCTTTGGCAGATGTTTTCAAAAAATGGCCTGAATACATAAAACCAAGTGGATATAGATATGTAAAAAACTATAAAACTTATTAAATAATAACTTCTGGATTGACAAAGACTTCGGAATTGCATTCGGCGACCGGCCTGGTATGTTACATGAATGGCCGCAGCATTTCATAAAAATAAAAGAATTTCTCCTAACAAAAGAACATGTCAAAGATAAAGCTCTAAAAGCAATGCTTTTATCCTTAGATAATGCCTCCACCAGTAATGGTAAAAAAAAGTTATTTATGTCTCATATGCTATTTTCGTACAAATACATTTTAGTATAAACTAATAACCTGGTTTTTATCGTTTTAAGATAACTGTGTTGCTGCAAAACTTTTATGGTGCATTCAGGGTTATCTCATTCCATCACTGAAGGCTTTTTCCAAGGACAATAAAAAACGATCACTTGTGAAGTATACTTTGAGAAACTCCCAGGATGCCTTTATGTTTATTGGAAGCAGCTCACAAGAAGTTCATGATTTCATAAGGAAACTGGCGGCTAAGACGGTTCAACCTTTCATTCTTTGTGTTGGTAACAAGGATTTAAGTTCTTTTGAAAATTTCTTGGTTTCCATAGATGGAATATCATTTCATTTCCACTTTTTTAAGAGCAGTAGATATCTGTTTCAAATGTTTTCATCTATTTAGTTTAGAATACCCTCCAGCATGTATTCAATTTTGGCAATTTGTTGAATATTATTTTTATCAATTCGAAAGTAGCAGCAAAATATCTTTTAAAGTTTTAATAATGACCTAGCAAGACAAAGAAACAATTATACCTACAGATAAATAGCTTTACAGTCATAGAACGACTTTCAAAATCACTATAAATATGTATTTATGAAATTCTTATAAACAAAAATTATACATTGAATATGAAAATATTATTACATATAATATATAATAGAGTTTGAATTTATATATGAATTTTTATATTCTTTACATGTATTTCCAAACTCAATCTCAATATTCATGAAATTCTTTTATAAAACATTATACATTGAATATGATAGTATGTGATATTATTTTAGTTTGCAGTTATATATCAATTAATTTTGTTTATAAATTCATATAATAAAATATATATTAAAAATAGATATATGAAACATGTCTTTTATTTACTAAACGGCAAAAAACAATGAATGTTTCATTGAGCCAATGTTCATTGGATCAATGTACATATTTATAAAAATCAATGTATTCGATCATTAATTAAATGTATAAATTCAAAAAAGGCAACGTAACGTTCATTGGTTCAATGTATAAATTCATAAAAATCATCGCATAGGTTCATTGAGTCAACGTATTAAATCAATAAAATCAATGTATTTGTTCATTGAATCAACGTATATATTCATTGAAGTTTGATGACGTAGGCAATGAACATGTCCATTGAAAATATGTAAGAATTCATTAAGTCAATGTACGCCTACATTGAATCAATGAATTGTACATTGGCCAATGTATGACACTACATTGTATCAATGTACCTGTACATTGGGTGAAAACCAAGATACAAATTCATTGAAACAATCTATTTTTTCATTGGATTTATGTACTTTTTCGGTTCAGTGTACGCAAAGACCAAAAAGGAACCACTGTGCGACGATGTGTATGGGTTACACATGAGGGGTAAATACGAACTCTCGTGGTGAAGATATAATTTCGATTTTTCTGTGAGATATAAAATCAAAATTTTGGCAGCTGAAAGGTTACGTGTGGTATTTGCATGCTCTTATTGTTTTATATTTTCTATGAATATATTGACAAAATGTATTGGATTTTAAAGACTTTATTTTGTCATCTTTCCTGTAATTAATTAATCTAATTCAATGCGGTTTCCATAACTATTTCCCTGCATTTTAAAATAACATCATATTATGTGTTTCTTGAAACCGTCTTTATACTTGCATGCTGTACGCCTACATTGAATCAATGAATTGTATATTGACCAATGTATGACACTACATTGTATCAATGTACCTGTATGCTGTTTAGGTTTGCTTTTTGTTTGCTGACATTTTGAATTGTTTACTGTTTCGCGAACTTCCAAGCAATTGATGCATAAAAAACAAACATCAAAATTTAGACCACTTGTCAAAATATGTATTGAGTAGCCTTGGGGCTATTGAATTTTAGTCGACTCAAAATATTAAATTTAATTTATAAATAAATTTATAACAATAAATTTATAAATATTGTGAATGCACAAAATTAAAGATGGGAGACTCTTCGATGTTCGCACAATTTTTTATAATTAAACAGCAAAGCAGCGTCCAGAAGCACAAAGTGGAACGATAGCGGAGACGATTAAAATATTAAAAGATAATACAGGTAATCGTAGTTTAAATATCAGTAAATGATCGACTAATCACATTTTACAATTTTTAATATTCCTAACTTTTTGGATATCAGAGGTTACATATCAGAGGTCAGAGGTTGGGATATCAAGGTTACAAATAATTTTCAGTTTATAAAGTCATATTCGATGCGTCGATTTGAATTTAGTAAAACACATGTTTTTTATTCTCGAAAACCAATACAAAAATCAGGTCTAAAATACATTAATTTTGGGTAATCGTTTTTTTATATTGCACATGTTATCTACATTTAAAGATGCATCAGACAAAAGGAAATTTCAAAGTTGTTACGATTGTAACCACGTAAATTCTTTTAACGACCTGCGAATATATATTACATAGAACATTTTTCCACAGATCGAAAAATGGATACAGTAGTGGTGGGCATTTCCCTTTGTTTACGTTCTCTCGATGACGACGAGGTAGTCGATCATTTCATCGAGTTCGAGTTGCTGTTGTATGTTACTCTTTGGTTGGACATAAAACGGACAGAAATAAAAGGGAATGCGTGTTTCGCTCGATGCAACCCACAAACATAATTTAGCTGTCATTAGTACCAAACACTATTTAAACTTAGTTTGCTGCATGGTTTGCTTCTGGTTGCTCATCGCTCTCTCGCGTATCTACTCTGTTTTCTATCAATTTCCTACTTCATAATCGATTAGCTGTGTCATGGAATCACCCTGGTTTCGTCTTATATGCTCATGCCACCAGATTGGATCATCACTTTTTAAAATTGTTAATCAAAATCAATAAGAATAACTAATATCAATGATTATGGGAAATTTTTGAGTAAACGATCTCAAGAAGCCATGTTCCCAAATATCCGACTATCATCCAGACTCAAAATAAAGGCTTTAACAATTTATCAATATTTTCTCATTACATCCCATGAAGCTTTCTCCAACCACTGAGCTGTGTGGTTTCCAGTTTTATAGGTTTGAAGTTTTACATCGGTTCCGAACGATTTTTTTAGAAACTTTTTCTCGACTGTGGTACTGTCACTAAGCGAGTCGAATGTAAGGTGGTCAGAGCATGTACAAGAGTCGCGCAAACTAACCATTGCACAGTGGGGTATTTGACCCCCAAAACGGAGTTTTTTTTTAAATTTTTAAAATTAAGATTTCGAATAAGTTGTATGTACTCGATGAAAGTAGACAAAATTGTACAACATTAGGTGAAAGAACTAATGACATACACTGTTTGCTTCTCCACCTACATTGAAAAATAGTGATGTTTTTAGTGTTTGAAGTGGTCGCTTATCATTTTTATCAATTCAAAAGCGCTAGTTTTAAAATGGCAGCTTCAAGTTCAGGTGTTTAGTGCTGACAAATAATATTTGTTTTTTAAATTGTCTAAATAGGCTTAACAAATGCGGTTGCCATATTTACTCTCAGTTCAAGTGTTAACTGATTTTGTAATCTGGATAAATATAAATATATATAAGCATACATATATGTATATATATATATAATCCGGATACATATATTTATAATAATGCGTTCAAAATATTTGTCCATATCAAATTTCAAAGATGTCGGATATAAAATATAGCTTCTGTAAAGGTTAGAATATGGTAGAATTATATATCGGGTAAACGCGTCAGTCCAGCTGATTTGTGGTTTTTTCATCTTTTCCGTCGGTAAGCTGTCAAATTTGATTTTGTTTCTTTTTGTTTGTTAATAAAACTCAAAGAATTTCAATCAAAAATCAATTTATAACAAACACTTTGTATCAAGTAAGACAAGCTTATTACATTTTTCACTTTTCACTTTGTGTACATTGTGTTTTCATTATTCAGCAAATTTTAACCACAGAATTTCTAATGCAACTACCTAGTAGACAATTCTACCATGGGTTAGAAACTACAAGCATTAATATATATATGGGAAATACATGAATGTGAACCGATTTCTTCACAACTTCACACCAAATTTCGTTAAGATCTGAATTAATATCCGTTTTAGGGGGCAAATACCCCACTATGCGACTGGTGTGCATGGCCATTATAAATCCATGATGACAAATCGTCGACGAAATTATTCTACAAGTGTCCGCGAAATCGTTCACGATCAAATGAGCGACACTTCGCTTACAGCGTAGTTGACGGCCCTATGGGCGACATATTTGGTGGCAGTATCGTTCATACAATCAACAACAACAATGTGGGCGACATCATGACAATCCTATCTTTGACGTCCAACTGACCGACATTTTTGGCCAATATGTTTTGCCAATATGGCGAGGTCATATCCCACCACGTCGCATTCAAGTGTAGAATTAGCAAATATTGCTTCCATAATTGTAAATATGTACCTTATATGTTTTTATTTCGAATTATAAACATGAAATTGAAAATAACCTTCTCGCTACCAGTAACACAGTACGACAAACAAAGGATTTTTAAAAAATACACGGACTTGGCCTTATAGGTCTGATTTTACTACCGATGGGTAGTAAAACCCTATATGACCAATTTTTTTAACGGGCCTCAAAAGATTCTGAAAATTAGTGGGCCCCTCGAAAAAAGGTGTCATCAGCTTTTGTCCAACAGCTCATTCAGACTTGGTGATACCGCTTACCTATATTTAGCAATAATGTATCTGAGAATCCATTGAACAAATCCTTTTTTTGCCAAAAAAATAATATTTTGCTTCACTTGTTTTTAAAAAATTTGGCTACAATTTTTCCAAATATTGACAGTAAAAAATTAGGAGTCCCAGTCAGTTATTCTGAAAAAAGTGAATAAAAAAATATTTTTGCCTATATTTTAAAAAAAAAAGTGCAAGAACAAATTACTTTTTTGGCATAAAGTGTTAATAATAGTTGTTCAACGTATTCTTAGCTACACCACTTATATTGTCAAATATAGTTAAGCGGTATCCCCAAGTCTTAATGAGCTGTTGTACAAAAACTGATAACACTTTTTTCCGAGAGGTCCACTTATTTTCAGAATCGTTAGAGGCTCATAAAAAAATTGGTCACCAAACTCTCCAAACCGAGTATAGGGTTATACTATCCGTTGGAAGTAGAATCCAACCTATGCTGTCAAGTCCGTGTATTTGTTCACTGTTGTACTGTGTAATTGATATACTATACATTAGATCGACTCGCATTGTATGGTATGTCCACCCGTCAAAATGTACCTTGGTTTGCTTTATGATGATTCCCAAAATATTTCGTGTCTAGCATGAAGATCCCGTGAGCGGCATCGCTTTTTAAAATTTTTATTTTTTTTCGTTTTTCAATTTAATTTGTTTTAGTTTTCCGGACACATCCTTTTTTCAGTGACATTCTCCAAAAAAATAAATTTTTAAGTTTTTAGTACGGAGGATTATCTGATTTAAATGCCAGATTGAAGTAATTCTAAATATTCAAAATTTGGTTTGGATCACCTCGGAAAATGTTCTACAAAATAAAAATAGTAGATCTATATAACAATGATGGTCCTTGTCAAAAGAAAAGATTTGATACCCATTCTGCCTTGTTTGGAACGTATTGAATTTTTGGAAAAATGCGGACTAGTGCGAATTTCAAAAAAGCTGAAACACGTATTTATTTATTAAATCGGCTAAAGATTAAAATATGTCAATCTGTCATTTAAATCAGAAAAATCATTTAAATCAAAACTTAAAAATGCAATTTTTTGCAGAATAGCCCTGAAAATAGGATATGTCAAGACATGCTTTGGCATGTTTTATATACCGTTGAACGCGCCTTAAAAAGGGAAAATATTAGTTAGAAATCAATTCAGGCATTGGAAATTCCATGCTAAAGTCCATGTTTTGATTAGAATTCATAATTGTCATACATCCGAATTATTTGCCGATAATATTGATAGACTAACCAGTACATAACTTTCAGTCGGGTGTACCGACTTAATCATACCCTCACCCTAAGACATCCATTGCGTGGGAGTTCTGTTAAAAAACGCCCATACTCAAAAGTGACCATATTCACTAGCAGATTGACGACATTGCTCTAAATATTATTGAATACCCAAATTAGTTAGTTTCCCTCCCAATATTTATATGCGAGGTACAAAAATGGGCATGGCAAGATGTTGCCAAAATTTTGATCAGTACAAAATTTTATTAATATCGCCCAACTTTTGTACAGGAGGTACGAAACTGGGCGTGGCACAATACTTATTTATTAATTACACAGTAGCTTTTAGCAAAATATTGCCTAGTGTCGAATTTTATTACCATCGGTTTTAGTTTACGAGAGTTATCGTGGCGATCAACCGGTCATCCGACAAACTTTTATATAGGAGGTACCAGAATGGGTGTGGCAAAACAGCTTATTTTCTATAGGATAGTTTTATTTGACTAAATATTGACTAGTACAAACTTTCATAAAAATTTGTTCGGTTTTGCGAGACTTTTCGTGCCAAACAGTCAGACGGCCAAACAACTTTTGTATGGGAGGTACAAAAATGGGCGTGGCAAAATCATCATTGTTTTGATCGGTGATTGGCCTTCGATATGGCGAAGCCATGTATCTAATTTCATTAAGGTCGGAAATGTTTCACGCCATTTATCGCATTGACAACCCTGACGAACACCCTGTTTTGTATGGGAGGTACCAGAATGGGCGTGACAATCGCGCCCATTTCCTCCAGTTAACTAGGCATTTATAGATTATTAACCGGTGTGAGAGTTGAACCTAACCACATCTACCAGAAGAAAGGTTTGAAAGAAATATTATTTTGTGCTAAATGTGTCGATTTGTATGGGAGGTACCAGAAGGGGCATTGTCAAAGGGCACATTTCCAATCCCAAACTCAGTATTGACAACTAATAGTCACTGACAAAATTTCATTGTGATCTGTAAAGATTTACGGCAGTTATCGTGTTGACCAGCCAGACAGACAGACGGCCATGGCTCAAATATCTTAGAATTTCCTAAAACGAATTTTGTCCAAAGATACTAAGGGTCTAATATGGCTCCTTCTATGTGTTACATTTTTTTTACGTATTAAATGATATATACCCCCATCCCTATGGGTGAGGGTATAAATATAGGTCTTACTAAATACAAGTTGCTACTACAGAAATTAAGTTGTATTAACCAATTTGAGTATTTTAAAAACCTCATTCATCTGAAATGGAAGATACAACTCATAAAAAGTATAATATTAGAATTCGTGTTCAAATATTAGTCACTGTAACCATAATTTAGTTTCTGTTGCAAAAACACTTGTTACAAAGTTATGTATTCGATTTTCCACAAGAGGCTTTGCTGTTAAAGAGAAACTGCACATATTTGAATGAACTATTATTTTAAACAGAAAGTGATAAACAAAGTTGTGAAAAAACTATAAAGTGTATAGATATCAGCCAGCGAAGAATACATACAATAAATTGAGGTGAAGTGAAACTTTTAAACACAATCGTTGAATCTGACGCCACTATTGACGCCTTTACAAACACATGCAAACAATTGTGGACCCTTGGCTGGAGGAACTATTATAAATTAACTTAAATATGCATATGATACCCAGGGTAACCCATCCCCATGTTTGATCGAAAATATGAAAAATTTAGAAAAAATGTCTATATCTCGAAAACGAAGCGTGCAATCGCAAAAATAACAAATTTTTACGGGTTTCTAAGAGTTTCTCACAAAGTGTTCCAATTCACATGAAATAATTTTTTTTCAAAAATCGCCAGAATAAGAAAATCGATAAAATAAAAAAAATGGCTATATCTCGGAAACGGTGTGTCCAATCGCAAAAATCGCGGCTCTCATCAACAAACAATTTGGCCCGCCCTAGTGTACATATATCATAGACGTGTGTGTGTGTTTCATGGTTTACTTAAAAGCGTGGGTTCAGTAGCCCATCTGACCACCTCTAATTATTTTGCCAAGATCCTGGTCAAAAATGCTTGAGTTCGATATTGGATTTTTTAAATATTTGCAAATAACATACTGTAGCTTCATAATTGTCCTAACTTGGAGTTTAGTGAACAATAAATAAATAAATAAAATATGTTCGTTTCACCTAAAACCACGTACATTTTATTTTATAATATTTGTTAGATCAATAGACTCTGTGCTTGTACAGAAAACAAAACAGAAGTTGTAAAGTTATATTTTTAATACTCAGTAAAACAAAAGGCGAAGAAAATGTAGATCAATTTGTTTCTATAGTTAGAACCTACTCACAGAGAAGAGATTCGTTGCCACAACTATATTTATTTATAGTCAACTAAAATTTGGCGGTTCCTTGGACTATCACATTATTACCCAGGTTACCCAGGGTAACCCATTACCCACGCAATACGAACCCTAATTACAAATAATAATACGTTTGTTTATTTTTAAAAATAAAATACGCAACTTTATTAAAAAATTATATTTTTAATTTTTTTTCTATAAAATTCATAATAGTGGTCTTCATGAAAGCTTGAAGAAACTCGAAAACATCGTAAACTTGCTCAGCAAACGTCAAAACAAACAAATTTCCCACACATAGCGGCTTGCACAAAAGTGGAAAGTTTTCGAGGCAAATTTGCTGAGCAAACCTGGAAAAAGAAAAGGGGAAACTTTTGACATTTCAATGTCAATATTTTTGTTTTGAAAAAAAGAGAGGGGTTTTGATTTATGTGAAAAAAAGTAAAATAATGGAATAGGTAAAGCATATACGTATGTATATGTGTTAAAATTTATTATTAAACTAAATTATTCCAGACCGATGAACAGATGTCCAAGCGCAAGCGCTCGAAGTCCATACACAGATGGCGGGTGTCGGACACGCTGATTCTTCTTACTCAAGTGGTGGAAACAGTAAAAGATAACCAGGAATCTTTAGACATTTTTTTAATTTTACTTTGTTTATTTACTTTATCAGGCTTTTTTGATAATTGCTGCATAGATACACTGAGCAACTTTATATGGAAACGCTCCGGGGCAAACCGACGCTGAGCAAAAGTTCTAGGTTTTCTTGTATGCATGAATACCACTAATGAGTTGACAGCCATCAAATTCAAGTAATTAGTTGAGCATATCAATATATTAGTCGTGTTTTCGTTACAAGCAAGCGATTGGCAATTTAGCGATAAGTAATTATTTTCAAATATATGAATAAGGGTTGAAAACGGTAAAAGATGTCAAAAAATTTGTTTTTAAACTTAGCGAAAATGATTCTCGTCGCTAAGTTCTCGCTAAGTCTTCGCTAAGTGCTTCATACAAAACAAGCGAATATACGCCGTATTTTTTCCCGCTCTTTTGACATTTCTCTTCAGTAAGGTTTGCCAATTCATCATGGAAAGATATACGAGCCACCAACAAGTCGAAATTATTAAAATTTCCGAAATTTGGAGTCAGTGGCCTCAACTTTAAGAGCGCTACGTCCAATTTATGGTCGTCATAACTTCTGGCTGAATGGCTTCGTCAATAAGCAAAATATGCGTTATTGGTCAGACAGCAATCCACACCTAATCCATGAGTCATCATTGCATCCCGAAAAAATTACGGTTTGATGCGGTTTATGGGCCGGCGGCGTCATTGGGCCGTACTTCTTCCGTGATGATCAAGACCGGCACATTACTGTGAATGCGAACCGCTACCGTTCAATGATAACCGAATATTTTTGGCCCCAATTGGATAATATGGACTTGGAGGACATGTGGCTCCAACAGGACGGCGCCACAAGCCACACAGCGAATACCACAATCAATTTATTGGAAACCAAGTTTGGTGAACGTGTTATCTCACGAAATGGCCCAGTCGATTGGCCGCCTCGGTCGTGCGATTTGACGCAGTTAGATTATTTCCTGTGGGGCTACGTCAAGTCTATGGTCTATGCCATGGTAGAATTATCTATTAGGTAGTCGCATTAGTAATTCTGTCGTTAAGCTGTCAAAATTAGCTGAATAATGAAAACCACTATGTACACAAAATGTGAAAAATTTTATAAGATTGTCTTACTTGATACAAAGTCTATGCTATTAAATTGCATTTTGGTTGAAATTCTTTGAATTTTATTAACAAACAAAGGGAAACCAAATCGAATTTGACAGCTTACCGACGGAAAAGATGAAAAAACCACAAATCAGCTGGGCTGACGCGTTTACCCGATAGATAATTTTACCATGGGTCTATGCCAACAAGCCAGCGACGATTGATGAACTTCGTACGAATATCGAACGTGAAATTGCAGCAGTATCGGCCGATTTATGCTTGAAAACCGTCGAAAATTGGGTTCAGCGTCTGGACTTCTGCAAGCGTGCCTGTGGTGGCCATGCAAAAGAAATCGAGTTCCATACGTAATGGCATCGAACGTACTTTCACAGGAATAAAGAATTTCATTGGTATCTAAAACCGGTTTTGTTTTATTTATTGAAAAACCCTTATAAGCAAGCGGTGTAACCAAAACACGCTTAGTATTTGGTACAACCGAATTAGATTATAAATTTTTAATTCACCCAACTAATAGAATAATCACCACTACAGGTTAATTCGAATTCTAGAACTAAAACTCGATTGGCAGATCACATTTATTTCTTGTTGCTGTGGCTTCAACTAAATATTTCAGTTCTTGCAACCGAAACTGAATTACAAATCAATTGGTAGGCACAACATTTGGTAATACGGAACACAATTATTATTAATTTGGTAATACGGAACACAACTGAATAATGTGATAGTCCAAGGAACCGCCAAATTTTGGTCGGCTGTAAATATAGTTGTGACAACGAATCTATTATCTGTGTGTATATGAAAAACCCTTATAGACTCTCAAAAATTAGTGATTTTTTCGATTCAACGCTTCGTTTCCGAGAAATAGACTTTTTTTCTAATTTTCGATCAAAAAATGGGGATGGGGTAAATACGTACTCTGTAACCCCTTACAAACAGTTATAATTTAAAAATATGATATGTACATATGTTTAAGTTAATTTGTGTCATCCGCAATAATAAATAGTTCCTTCAGACACTTGTCCTCAAATTTTTGCATAGGTTTGTGAAGGCGTCAGATTCAACGATTGTGTTTAATAGTCTTTCTTCATCCAATTTATGTTAATTCTAGTAAAATAACAAAATACATGCGGTCCAGAAACTAGTGTGGTAGATATATCAACTGGGCATATATTTAAACGTCTCGATAACAGTAAAATATATGTGGACCCTTTTTTGATTTCGAATAGGAAAATATATGTCAACCTTTGTTTTGTCCAAAGCATATCAAATTCTGGGTCTATACGGCGTAAAATGTGAATATGTAACATATAAATAAATAAAATAAATGGTAGAGCTTCTCACAATCACTGAGCTGTGCGCTTTCCAATTTTCACTCACTTATTGGGACCTACAGGTTTACACCGATTCCGAACGGTATTTTGAGAAGCTTTTCATGGCTAAATACTCGATAGTGTCGCCGTCACTATGCGAGGTGACCGCCGCTGAAAGAAATTTTAAGGTGGTCTGAGCAGGGATCGCAGAACCGGTTCGTTACAAGACCCGACCGGACTGGTTCTTACAAGAACCGAATAACGGGTCCAAAATAACCGAAAACTGTTCCAAACGAACCGAAAATGGTTACAAATCGACCGAAACAAGGGTTCAAATGAACAGAAAACGGTTCTTAAAGGAACAAAAACCGAAAAATGTTCGAAAAGGTCGAGAAACGACGCTAACAGAACTGAGAAACGGTATGAAAAGAACCGGTTTTTAGAATAACAGGACTCGGTTCAAAGGATCCAAAAGTGTTATACTTTGATGGTATGAAAATGGGTGTTTTATTCAAATTTTATATTCTTTTAATACGATATTACACTTAAGCCTTAAGAGAATCGGAACCGACACAAATACCCGGTTCTTCTCGGAACCGGACTCGACAGAACCGGTTCTTCGAAAAACGCGGTACCGCACATCACTAGCGCGCACACTACCATTGCACCACCATATAAACATACAAATACTTACCATTTTTGGATGATATCTACATAATATATATACATATATATACTAATAATATATAATATTATAATATAATATATAACATATGTGACTTGCTCCACGAAAAGGGACCTCTGCGTCGAAAAGAAGTTATTGAGAAAAACGCGTTTAAGAAAAGCAGAAAAATACAGAAGAACCACCAAAAAAGCGTGTTAGGTAAAAAAGAGTAAAATTTTGATATTTTTCTAATTTTGTACCTTTGATATTGAACTTTTTTTAAATTTCAAATATTATATATATTATATGTTTATATCACATTTTTCAATTTTTTCATTAATTATGTTCATCTTTACAGGTGATTTGTAAAAAAACTAAAAGACATAGAAACTTGCGGTTTGCGGCATTTGAAAGAGCGTTTTTTTCCTATAAGAATCACTCAAAAAGTAAAAAAAAATATATACTTTATTGTTTTTTCACAAATTTGTTTCTAACTTTCTCTTTAACATAACGGTTTTTCTGAAAAGTCCTCGTGTAGCATTGAAAAGTAGTTTCTCTTCTACAGCAAAGCATTTTATTAAAAATCGAATACGTAACTTTGTAACAAGTGTTTTTTTGGCAACAGAAACTAAATTATAACTACTATACAGTGACTAATATTTGAACACGAATTCTAATATTGTACTTTTCTTCCATTTCAGGTGAATGAGGTTTTTAAAATACTCAAATTGGTTAATACAACTTAATTTCTGTAGTATCAACTTATATTTAGTTAAGACCAATTTTTAGTTTATCAATAACATCGACAAATAATTCTGATGTATGATAATTATGAATTCTGATCTAATTCTAAATTGATTTCCAACTAGTCTTTTCCCTGTGTGTGGGTACGTTAGAAAAAGTGATGGGTCTTGGACAACGACTACCGAGGGCGAAGGTCCAGGGTGTTCCTGGATACACACTTCCCTAGTTATTCGAGAGGTGAAAAGTTTGAATATTCCGTTGAAGCTCAGCCATCGGATGTTGCCAGTGAAATTGTAACCCGATATAGAATTCTTTGGGCTATAAGTCGCCATGACCAGACAATGACTCGCCGGCGAAACTACTAGACTGATGCCCCGGCTCAAAAACCCCTACAGGGGATCATACCTTTGAAATGGAGGCAAACTAAGGTTGTCTGCATTCCTAAAGCGGGAAAACCTAAGATTCCGAACTATTAGTCTATCATTCATTTCTTTTGAAAACCTTGGAGAGTACTTGATAGCTATCTTAAGCCCTACATTGATCACAAGCTACTATTGTCTACTCTCTCGTTGTTAAAAATATACGATTGTAGCTTTCTTTGACATACTCGTAAAAGGAGCCATTAGCAACAATGTAAATCCGGCCGTAATAACTGCGGCACTTATGACTCTGGATGTTGACAGTAATATCAGATTATTTGTCCACAACCTTCTTACAAGAGACGCGTTTCGGATAGCTTAGGATCTTCGGACACTTTAGACTTTTCAGCAGATGAACGCATTAAGACGGCGTTATGTCACCCCTATTATGGAATCGCTCCATGAACAGTCTTCTGCTTTCTCTGGAGAATATGGGTGTTATGGCAGTTGCCCACGCAGATGACGTGATATCGTGCGCGAAGGGCTAACAAAGTTTATTGTGTCTCCGAAAAACATCTCAAAAGTTTAAAGCTAATCTGCGAATAATTGATTGACCCAAAAATTGGTTTAAGTTTTATAAGTCAAAGTGTTGTATCTGTCATCATTACGCGATAACGACTCGTACGATGTTGTCCAAATAAATTTAGGAAAATTACTAACTACAATGCCTTTAATCTATTCCTATAAACATTTATTTAAAAAAACCATAAAACAGCGAAATCGGCTAATAAGTGTCAAGTTTTATCACTTTATCGTAAAGACAAA
Source organism: Phaonia tiefii (assembly GCA_963931995.1). Taxonomy (NCBI): domain Eukaryota; kingdom Metazoa; phylum Arthropoda; class Insecta; order Diptera; family Muscidae; genus Phaonia; species Phaonia tiefii. The sequence continues at coordinate 141,188,424 of OZ008368.1, forward strand.
TGACCTAACAAAATGGGACATGATTGGGTGCGTTTTGCTGTTATTCACAATTAATTGAAGTTGTGTTATTTTGACAAGAATTGTGAATTTTTGATTGGGGTGCATAAGGTTATAAATGTTTTCAATTGAACTCAGTGAATTTTAAGAATTCTTTGGAAAAATCGTAGATATATTTTTTTATGATTCTCAGAATTAAAAAAATTAACTAATACACAAAACGTTGTTTATTTTTTATAATTGCATTGTCGTGAAATTCCCACAATGTGCGAGACCCAAATATCATATTTGATCAGGAGACTGAAGTAGGTAGATATGCCACACTTAAGTACCATTCAGGAAAATTGAGGATACTCACTCAACAAGTGTTTACGAAAGCGAAAAGTACAATATCATCTCCAATATATTGTTTATAAATAAATTCTTATTCTAAAGTAACGTCATCTTACTTTGAAAATGACAAAAGCAATGGGGTTGTGGGAGCCAATTTGACGTCAAACAGGCAAGATTTGGAAGTATTTTTCTACAATATGCGTTTTGTAAAATTAACCCCAAAAGAGAGTGCAAGACTAACGATTGACGCTGTTGTTATATTTAGGCAACAATGTGGTATACCAACATGCGATACTCATAAATGTGCTGGAAAACTTCTTAAAACCTACGAAGATTGGAAAAATTTGAATAAAGTGAAAGTAGAGCAAATGGTAGCCGGAATGAAACAAAAATTGCACGATTTCATTCTTTTTTATTTGCAGCTGCCGATGTGTTGACGGCAATGAGAAATGAGGAAGATAAACAAGAAAGGATGAATTTGTTCAATCTTGGTCATTGATATGAAATTAGTATCCAAAGAAGATAGATCGAAATTGGGAAAAGAAAAGAAAGAAGCGCGAAAATTGAAACATCTAAAAACATTGGAATCGTTTGAAAGCGGAGGCTCGTGCAGTAAATTTTTTCAAATACCGTACATATGTATTCAAACCTGTTGACATGTGATTTATCTGATTTTGTCTCGTATAAAACAAAGTCTCCTTATCAATTTCGAACTTCAAACTGACGTCTTCGATTTAGACCCAGTATTGTGGAAAGACAGTGAGGAACAGGACAAATTGATTCGGAATTCCTTCAAAATATATTGGTCGTTAATGACATAGCGACATAGCGTGGAGTTAAATTTCTAACACGCGATGAAGCAGAAGCTCAGTTCGAGTTGTAAGTTGTCGACTGTTATAGAAAAAATTTCTATCCGTACAGAATCATCATTGAATGGTATTTAATTGTTAATTAAATTAAACATTAGATTTACAATAACGGAATATTATTATCGTAGTTGTGTATTTTAGTTAATTAATTCGCTTTTATTCACCTTTAACCAATTATTGGGTCCATTAATTATTTTCAGATCAACTTCAGCAGTTTCAGGTTTGGTCGTACATATTTTTAATTTATTTTATTCTTCGATATTTCGGTACCCTTTGGATAGCATCGTCAGGAAGCATTTTTCCTTCTGTGAAATCGCAAGCTGCTTAGGTATTTTAAACTACAGCAAGTTAAACTTCAAACCCAACATTCTGGAAAGAGCCGAGAAGGCTGTGGTAGTGCTATACAACTGTGAATGGGCAATAGGAAAACCGATAATGCTGTGTAGCGTTATCGTCTGGTTAACGGCTCTAGAGAAATCTACCTACGGCGCGATACTAAATAAATTTCAACGAATATCTGGTATGTGTATCACTAATGTGTTAAGAACGACATCGACTAACGCACTAATGGCCAGTTTTTCAGTCGGAGATCATCTTCGGATATAAGTTAAACTACGTTTAAACCAGATTTTCATTTTTTCAGTCAAAGGTAAAACTACGTTTAACTCACCAATTTGGGCGAGTTAAACTAAGTTTAGATTGTGTTGGCTTTTGACAGCAGCAATGAAAAACAAGAAGAAGAATTTTGTGTATGTAAACAATAAAACATTTTGTTGATATTTTTTGGAGTTTTGAAAATGAGTTTTTCCTCGAATCTAGAAGACATTAGTGACCAAGAAATGTGCGATGAATTTTGTTATGAGGTTACAAGAAAACAACGCACAATAATGACCTGGACAAATCACTTCAATTTGCTTGGCGATAATGACTTCTATGTAAGATTACGTCTAACAAAAGCATCTACATACCACATAGAACAATTACCAAAACACTGAAAAACAATTAACTGTGCACTGAAAAACAGAATGGACAGTGAAACTAAGATTAAATCTAATCTCAGTTTTAGTAATCCGCGGTTTAAACTCGCTCTGATAAACTGGCCATAAGTGTCATTATACAATTAATACCACTAGGCATTGTAGCTAGGCAGTATTTTAGCCCTATATTGTTTCTTATGTGTGTTTTTTTGTAATTTTCGTTACACAATTATACCAGGTGCTTTGTGGGACTTTGTTAACATACTGGTATTTATTTTTGACCTTATCAGCAATCTATATATATATATACATATATGTCTAAATTTGGCATTGATAGTTTGACGTTTGAAGCTGTCTCAAAGACGTCCAAGTTCACAACTGTCTTCAAAATAAGATAGCGTTATATGCCATTATATACTTAGATGAAGTAATACACTAAACATAGGTCGAAACGAAAAAAGGAATCAGTCGAATACACACAAAATTTCAGAAAAAAAATTAACCCCTTAACCTCCCGTAATGCACTTGAAGCAAAAACGAAATTCAATTTCACATTTTGGAAAATTTTAGTATAATATGGTTACATTTTCAAAACTGTAAGTATGGTGATAGCATCCAAAAAAATCCAAGAGGAATAGAAAAAGTTGACATCTTTGAAGCAGAGTCACACGTCAAACTATCAGTACAACATTTATAAGTATAAGTATAGATTGGTGATAAAGCCATAAATAAATACCAGGGTGTTCCCGAGAGTCAAAAAAGCATCTAGTGTAATTTTTTACCGAAAATTCCAAAAACGCAATGTAAATTTTCAATATCAAGTTACATTAAAAATAAGCAAAGAAATCGTTTACAAGCAAATCACTTAAATTAAATATAACTTTAAAAGAGAATAAGTTGAGTATGGACATTAACAATGAAAGGACGTATAGTTGTCCATTTTGTCATAAATTTTCACACATACATTTACATTACATTTCAGGTTTTCTGAATGTGTTAATGTTATCATTCTAGCCCTATCGGTCTTTTATGAGCTCACTCAAAATCAAGTTAACTTTTTGCTAACTGATTTACAACTGACTTCTAGCTAACTCAAAAGTTATGCAGACTTTAGTCAATTGTTTTTTTTCCAACAATCGGACTTCTTCTCGATAAGTAATGAATTAGCTTTTTGCTCACTCAAAGCTGATGCAGATGTACATAAGTAAACATTAAGCCACAGTAATAAAATTCAAAGAACAAAAGAAGAGAAGAGAATAAAAAACAACATAACTGTGAATATAGATGTGTTTTCGTTTATTTCTTTCAGTTTAGCTCGTGGTTTCAGGAGACACGTGTCAGTTCGAGAAAGTCAAAATAAAAATATAAAATATTAATATGCATATTTTTCTATATTTTTAATTTCCGAAGACTGAAATATTAAAATTTTTTTACAATTTTAGCTCCATAAAAAAGTATTAAAAACATGTTTTTTTAATTTTTATATTACAGTTTTACTGACTCAAAAGCTAACTCATTTTCCTTGTTAAATCCTATTCAGTTTTTACATGTGATGTCATCAGAGTGAGTCAGTACTCACTCACTCTGCATAAGTTTCAGTTAACCACAAGCTAGCTGACTACAAGCTTATCATTAGCTAGTCAGTTTTTTATGCGCCAAAAACTAACTCATAGTGAGCTAGCTTGTGGTTAACTGAAACTTATGCAGAGTGAGTGAGTACTGACTCACTGCAATACCGTCATGTGTACAAACTGAATAGGATTTTACAAGGGAAATGAGTCAGCTTTCGAGTCACTTGTGACTCACCTTTGACTAACCACTTGTTAGCTTGAAGTTAACTCAATTCCCGACAGGGAGCGATTAGTGTACGATACATATAACGTGTATACCATCGAGTAATACTTTAAGAGTGTGCACTAGTTCGTTTTTGCACTAACGAGTTCCGTGGAATACTTGGGAAACAGTAAAAGAAAATGTGTTTTGTTCACTTTTGTTTTGCGCTATGCTTCGTTATTTTTGACGATTGATTTTCAGGATTTGTGTCGTGTTTTATTTACTTCCACCGAATAACCGTATTGCATCTTATTTGTTATTATATTTTTTGTTAATTTTATCACTTTTTGCCACTTATTTAATACAATATTTCACAATACTCCCCGAAATTAAGAACGCGCCACGAACGAAAAAATCAAAACAAAAGCGAAAACATTTTTGCTGAATTCCAGTCAGCTATCACCAATTCTTCTTTGAAAGCATATTCTCTATCTGTTCTCCAAGTACTAAATTGAACAGCTGACTCATCGGTACCCCCTACTACTATCTACTCCTGGGAAACAAAGAAAACGGCCATACAAACTTTTATTTCGTAACTTTCTACAAATGTTTAGTCTTTGTTCACAATTTGCTGTTTTCTATTTTTGTTTTATAAATGTTGTGTTTATTTTGTCACTTATGTTTGCATTCTCCAAAAATAATTGTGTAAAATCAAAGCAGAAAGATCCAGGGGGTACCGATGAGTCAGCTGTTCAATTTAGTACTTGGAGAACAGATAGAGAATATGCTTTCAAAGAAGAATTCGTGATAGCTGACTGGAATTCAGCAAAAATGTTTTCACTTTTGTTTTGATTTTTTCGTTCGTGGCGCGTTCTTAATTTCGGGTAGTTTTGTGAAATATTGTATTAAAAAAATGGCAAAAGGTGATCAAATTAACAAAAAAAAATTACAGCAGACAGTTGTCCGAGACCTTCGGCCACGGACTGTCCCTGCAGGCTGTGTCAGAGACACGGCCATTAAGTTTAACGTAGAATACGCCATCCGATAAGACAGAAAACATATATAACAATAAATTCATTTGCTTATATTATTTATCATTTATTGTTATATATGTTTTCTGTCTTATCGGATGGCGTATTCTACGTTAAACTTAATGGCCTTGTCTCTGACACAGCCTGCAGGGACAGTCCGTGGCCGAAGGCCTCGGACAACTGTTTGCTCTAATTTTTATATTTACCAACGGCATTTGATTCAAGTCCGTATAAAAAAAAAATATGTTCAATTTTTTTAAACTTAATTTAATTTATGTATTTTAATTAATATTTTTATTGAAATAAGTTCTGCGAATGTTGAGAGGGCCGCCCTAATATTAAAAAAGGTTTACCTTATCGAGTCTTCGCATTAGCATTCGAGCGTTGCAAAATTAATGTTACAACAGCTTTATTGAAGCTTTCGCAAAAAAGCTTTATTACGTTAGCTTACTGTTTGTTTCACTTTTCACTAGATACATGTTGCCAAGCAACATTAGCTTGCTGTTCGTTTCACATTTTACTAGATACATGTTCCTAAGCAATGTTGAGCAACCAAAAACACTCAACCAAACACCACACATATGTTTGAGTGTATGTGTTTAAACAATTTTCATTTGAGAAATTAAAATACTAGAAATATATCAACCAATATGAAATGTATATCAAACGAAAGATAACATCTTCATTTACCTACAAAAAAAATTGTAAAAAAATTCATCTAGCCGTTTCCTCAAATTCAATGAAATAAAGATTACAACAATAAAAACCTGACATGACTCCTCATACCGTAAGGTAAGACGTATTCTACTTCAAAATATAATAACAAATTAGATGCAATACGGTTATTCGGTGGAAGTAAATGAAACATGATACAAATCCTGAAAATCAATCTTCAAAAATAGCGAAGCATAGCGCAAAACAAAAGTGAACGAAACACATTTTCTTTTACTACGCTATACTCTATATGTGTCCCAAGTATTCCACGGAACTCGTTAGTACAAAAACGAACTAGTGCACACTCTTAAAGTCACCGAGTTATACTTTAAGAGTGTGCACTAGTTCGTTTTTGTACTAACGAGTTCCAATGTTGGTTGGTTAAACCATAGTTAAACAATGACTAAAAACACAATTCGTTGTTTAACCACAATTTAACAAAGAAACGAAGATCACCACTGACTGAAAAACTGGCCATTAGAGTTTGTGTTTACGATTATTCGTGTGTGGAATCCCTTTGACTCAGCTCATGTGAATTTTGTCCGTCGCGATACTTGATCAGCATACAAAAGGTGTTGGGTTGACACTTTAAGAGAGTCTCCGAATGCTGGTTTAAATATTTCTGAGACGTTTTACAAATGAAACATACGTTTACACAAAGGCATACGAACCTCCTGGTAAATCAGAATTACATATAACAATACTAGTGTTTGCAGGCGAAATGTTATCCGATCCCATGCCGTTGATGTGCAATTATATAGATTTCTAAGAAGAAGAATGATCCACAAGATTTTAGTTTAAAATATAAACAAAATTGGGTAACTTTTCACGTTCAATATCTTTAAAAATTGTTTGGTAATCAACTTGGATGGATAAATATCGACATATAAAATATCGAGTAAAAATATGTCAGTATCGGTTGAATAGTATCGATTCTTTGTAGTATACTACAGAGTATAGATACTTTTTCCGACCCCTAATGCTGCTAGAGTGATTTTATACAAAGTTTTCTGTAAATGAACAGAAAATAATGGCAATGAATTTTGCGCCATATAAATTATTTGCGCTGTCTTAAATCAAATATGCTAGTGACTGCTTACTATTTTCATTAAATATAATGTTTAAATTTATCGATAGAAAGTGTTAGCAGAGTCGGATCAGGCCAAAATCATGCTGTGAAAATATCAAATACTTCAAAGAAGCCGAAATTTTATATAAGCGTTTTTGTTATAATGAGTCCAAATATTAAAAAAAATACGAAAGGCCGTATCCTTACATATTGAGCTTAGTAAGATGGAGCACATAGAGTAAGTAAAAATAAGGAATCAAATACAACTCAATCCTGGGCGTTAAAGCCCCGTATTCAGTCTTACGAAATTATCACAACCAATTTTTTTATTTATCTACTCACGGTAGTTTTTGTTTCAGAGAGACATCATCTATTTCTGATTTATCTTGCAAATATTTCATGCATTATTCCTCTTTGTACTTCATATTAATTTTAACGTATGATATGTTAAAATTATTACAATTGTTACAATTATTTTCGTGCGAAAGATTCTGTTCACGTGATTTTCCCAAAAAGCTGAGCACCAACCGAATGAAAAGTGAGAGAAATTTTCGGTTTCTTCGTATAGGATCGAGAATTCCAAAAGTGCTGATTCTATTGTTTCCATATATCCAAATGTTCGTGATAATTTGATAAAGTCAACAGTTACAGATATTATAAGTATAATCCCCCTTCTTGCATTGGCTTCAGAATTAAAAAGACTTGAATCTGAGAGAGAAATTCAAATTTTTAATGATTTTGTTTCGAAAGCTATTGAGCGTAAACAAATTGTTAGGGTGTGCTATTTAAAGGTGTTGATACTCTGTCCGAACAAATGCAACGATTTGCGTTGTATCCATAGACGAATATAATATAGACACATTAATTCTCTCAATAAATTAAACGTCATTGGTATGGTCGCAAGTAAACATTGTATGGTGGAAAACATGGGGTCAATAATACCAGATAGAGGCAATTGTAAACAACGTCCAACAAAGGACCAACAACCGAATTTCGTGTTTTGTGGCAAACTAGTTGTGTTAAATACAATACAAATGTATACCAACGATAAATGTCAACAAAAAAGTGCAAAATATATTTAAATTTTTCAGTTCTACACCAAAACGACAGAAAAAAGTTAAGTGAACATATTTTGTAACTCCACTTGGTGTAAGTTAATTTTAAATTTAATTTCTCTCATTTCCACGAACCTATGACGAAGAGTGTGAAATGAAATGTCAGATGAGAGAATAAATGTATCTATGTATGTACCAGTCTATGACTATATTCGTTTATGGTTGTATATGTCAAAATCAGTGTATGTCAAAATCAATTTTTGAGTGGTAAATCATATTTGATTACACTGTGTGTAATTTTTTAAGTCATGGCAAAATAACCATATACGGACACCACTACGTGATAAAAGACTAAAAAAAAAGACCCGTGTTTCCCAACAGGAGAAAAAGGTAAAAAAAATGAAATTAAAAAATTTTCAGCAAATTTTTCACTTTTGCGTGCTACCTAAACAGTGTTAAGAATCATCTCTAGGAAGTTTATATGTTCTAGAAATTTGTTTATTGAGATCTTAGGTAAATTTTTGTAGTTGATTGTTTCCTTGAATTTTCAACGGTTTGCTACCTATGGACCTGAACACGGGAAAAAAGGTAAAAAAAATCGAATTTTTTTAAGTTTTTTGCGATTTTGATCTGGAAGGAATTTTATATGTTCGCAATTTTTGTTCTTTATGACAAGAGCTACAACTTTGCCTCAGAGAGTAAATCGAAATTCTGAACGGTTTGCAAGATATGAGCCTGAGAAAATGATCACATTTTTACGAAAATGATACCGAGGCCCCAAATCTTTGGCGGCCCATAAAAAAAAAGTGCATGACTTTGGGGAAAATTGGGAGACACGGGTCTTTTTTTTTTAGTCTTTTATCACGTAGTGGTGTCCGTATATGGTTATTTTTTTTCGTGTTGCACTGTGTTAGCAATCAAACATAATTTAAACTCTGAACTAATTTTTTAGCTAATAAGTTGATTGTTGTTTAAATATTCACAATTTTGCGTTTGGTTACTATGATCAAGTAACCATACCCAGCAGGAAAAAATACTACACCATTTCCAATTGAAATTTAAAAAAAATCAATTGAAATTTAAAAATTCTATTTGAAATTTGAAATACATCAATTGAAATTTGAAAAACATCAATTGAAATTTAAAATACATCAATTGAAATTTTAAACGCATCAATTGAAATTTAAAAGACATCAATTGAAATTTAGAACACATCAATTGAAATTTGGAATACATCAATTGAAATTTGAAATACATCAATTGAAATTTGAAACACAACAATTGAAATTGAAAAGAAATCAATTGAACTTTAAAACCCATTAATTGAGATTTAAAATACATCAATTGAAATTTAAAAATCTAATATATAAAATCAGTTAATAATTTTAAAATATCAAATGACGAATTTTAAATTTCAATTGATGTCTTCCAAATTTCAATTGATGTCTTTCAAATTTCAATTGATGTGTTTCAAATATCAATTGATATATTTTAAATTTCAATTGATGTGTTTTAAATTGCAATTGATGTGATTTAAATTTCAAGTGATCTCTTTTAAATTTCAATTGATGTCTTTCAAATTTCAATTGATGTTTTTTAAATTTCAATTGATGTATTTCAAATTTCAAATAGAATTTTTAAATTTATCATTTATTCACAATTTTCACCAAATTTCAAAAGCTGTTTCCGTACGGCCACTTTTCACTCGGATACGACGAAAAAGCACCCACAAATTATTTTTGCTTCGATTCGATTTATTCGAAAAATTATTTGTTTGGAAATCCGGATTTTGGTTTCACAGAATGGGGAAAACACGTAAACTTTCGGTTGTGTTTACGGGTTCTTTTCGGGTTTTTTGTTTTGCATGGAAAAAAAGTTTAAATTTTTGTCTAAAATTAATACCAAATCCAATGAATACCAAGAATAAAGCGTCATTACAATTCAGAAAAGGGAACCACACTTGTCAGTCGTGAGCATGAGCGTGACCGATATCTTTTATCTGGCTGATGAATTTGAAAAAATATTACCAAAAAATTTTCTAAACAAGATAGTGATGCGAACAACTTCGATTACATTTTTAGAAAGGGCGATAAACCGACAATACACATTAACGATCGCTGATGGTCTTGCTCATGAATGACAAGCCTGTGGACCGCTTAATCTACATGAATTGAAAAATGTCTAAATAAATGGAAAAAAGTTTAAATTAATTGAATTTATTTGAAAAAAATTGGAAATATTTAAAGCGAACAACAGACTTGTAATTCATGAGCAGGAACATCAGCTATCGTTGATGTTTCTTGTCGGTTTAGCTCCCTTCTTGATATAAAATAAGAATGGAATCAAAGTTGTTCGCACCACTCTCATGTTCGCACCACTCTCTCTCATTTATATTTTTTCAAATTCATAAACCAGATAAAAAGTTATCGACCAAGTTCATGCTCATGAACGACAAGTCTGTGGTTCGAATAAGGACGATGGAAATATGAATGCTAAACATGAAACCGGTTAACCAACGTGGAAAACACGGGTTTTCACGAAATACCTCATTTAAAAAAGCTGCAATCGGATATTAGTATTGAAACATATCAACTGGGTTTTCAGTTTCAGGTGTGAACACCATAGTTTTATCTGACCACCTTTAATTTCTCTTGCCGACGGTCACCTCGCTCAGTAACGGCGGTATATAAATATGTTCTTTGTTTATATTAGATATAAAATAAAAGGTTCACGACGAAAATAGGGCTTCAGTAACGGCGATACTACCGAATTATTACCCTGAGAAAACTCAATACATAACCGCACGCATTCCTAACCAATTTGTCTACAAATTATAAAGCGGCCAGTTCCCAGATTGCGTGGATGCAGAGCCGGGCTTAGGCTTCAGGGGGCCTTTGGCAATACCAACGCCACGAGGTCTAGAAAATATCGGTGGTTAAATCCAAGGAAACCCCATACACATCAACCGATACATACTAATTGCTTATATTGCTTACAACTTTCAAGAAAGATATTCTTTTTAAGTGAATCTTTAATTTATTTGTATACCTAACCTGACCAAATGGTTGTGACCTAAAAGCAGGACACATTGGTTTAAAATGGCGGATTTTTTTGGGTTTAAACAACAAATTAAATACAAATACGTGTATTTAGTGTGGCCGTCGGTGGTGCAATGGCTACACACTTCGCGAACTACATGCATTGAGATTCACAGTTCTGGTCAGAATAATGATTACACAGTTCTAGGTACTCACTTCCTTTCACTGCATAAGCTCCAATTTCGAACATATTTGGAGTGGTACTTAGAAAACTACGTGAGGAATGTGACTTATCCATGTAGACTTTGGATTTTATGTCGGTCCAAAAGAAAATAGCCTGGAGGTGTGATATCATATGATCTTGGCGGCCATTTCACCGGCTGCTTCGCAAGTAGTGCCGTCTTGTTGGAACCAAATGTATTTTTCCAGAAATAGGGAGCGATGATTCCACCAGCCCGTAATCCATACCAGTCGCTTGTTTTGTCTGGGTGTTGTGACAGCTTTTGAACCACTTCAGTCCAAATACGTTAAATTAACCTATTGTAGTAGCCATCAAGGCAGAAATGGGCTTCATCTCTGAACAAAATGTTGGTCTAAAACAAAAGATTTTCTTCAAGCGCTTCAAGTGACCAAATACTGAAACTGTGCTGATTCGGAATTTCGGCTGGCTTCAATTCTTGACGGAGTTGAGTCTTATGTGCTATTGAACCAAGATCATCCTTATGTAAAATACGTCAAGCTGCAGATATCAGGGTCATCGCGTACACTTTCAGCTATCGCCGCTATATTTCCATCACTACGTGCTGGATGTGGTCTTTTTGGTCGAATGTTATCTAATAATACGAATTTGGTTTCATTTGTACACATAAGTTCAGTGAATAGTTCATTCGGTAGGCCCATTATGTGAACCATAAATTGCTCCATGAGGACGAAACACATTCCTCGTATAATGCAGATTTCGTAATACAGATGAATGAGTTGTAGACGTTGTACCGGGCAAAGGCTTCACGCGATAAAACGTCAAAGAGTACTAAAATCTGTCTTAAAATCACGCATTATTGCGTGCAAGCGATCTTCCCGTTAACCAATTGTACGTGCACCTTTTAGAATTTTGTTGACGCTTTTTGCGTCTGTTGGCGTCGTTAGTCACATTTTCTATGTGATTTGTGCGATGTGCCTAATAATGCGTTTACATGCACTCTTTTATCATGATAATGTCGTGATTATCATACTACGGCAAAAAGGTGATAGTAGAATGATTTGTATGTATTAGTATCACACAATTCTGTCACCGTTAATCATATTATATATTTCTTTCTATCTTTATTTGTTAAAATAACTTTTTATTTACTTAACATTTCTGTGTGTAATATATTTTGAATTTCTTGAAATTTTGTAAGTATTTGAAAAATAATGAAATAAAGTAAAATCAGTTGTTCTTAAAACACTAAGGCCGAGTTTCACACTCTTCATTTAAATGCTCAATTCAAAAACTCACAGGAAATGTTCATATTAAATAACAAACACCAGGCATTTAAATTCCATTTAAATGGAGAATTTTCAACTGTGAAATTGGGCATAACTCTTATATTTGTCATGTTCGAATGGTTTGTCATTGATGTACATGTTCAGTGAAGTACATTTCAATTTCCTGTTCACACAGAATCATACTGAAAGTGCGTATACAACTCTGCGGTAGAAATGATTTGTGACATGATAACATTGTGTTTTTTTTTACCCCGCTAAAGTTAATTATAGCTTAATTTGTACGGGACCGCTAAGCGATATTAAGTGGCATTTCAATTTCCCACTTAAATTCCGACTTGAGCGATGACAATGTTGCCACATGTCCAATGTCAAGAAATAGCAACAAAAAATTATCTTAGATAAATGTTGTTCTCATTTCTTGCGAATGAAAATGGTATCAAGGAAAGACTCAAAAGCAGAAATTTGCAAAATGGCTTGCACATTTTTAGTTCATTAAAATTATTTTACTTAATGGAAGACTACGTATACTTTTATATATCTAAACTTGAAAGATAGATTTTTATTTCCGATTGAAAACAAAATTGGAACTAAATTGCGCGGTAAATTTTACACATATTGATCATGGTAGAATTATCTATCAGGTATAGTCGTTTAAACAGGTGATGACATTTGTTCCATATCGTTTTTCGATTCACTTGTCAAAATCATATGTATTTTGTTTTTATACTTTTTTGTATTCTTGCATTGGTGGTGTACATTTGTGTAGAGTTTGACAACTGAAACGAGTACACGAAAATAAAATGTATGTTGTTGGTGCTTACAACTACAACAACATATCCTGCTACCATGTATTTGTTGGTCCCCTTTTCCACTAGCAAATATTTCTTTGCAAATTCTTGAGTTTGTTGGCGAGAGGGGTGGGAGAAAGAGAAACAAATCTTTGTCAGTTCAGTATTTGCTGTTCTCGCAAAGTCTGCTTTGTTCTTTTCGCTGAAACAAATTTATTTGACATATCGTTTTTAACCCATTCGTTTTTACTGACACAGTCGGTTTTTGTTTACAAACCTGTTTGTTGTAGTGATTGATTGAAGTAAACAAATGAACTTTAATTTATAACTAAATGTAATATGATGAAATAAAGTGTACACAAAATGACTTTAAAGTGGACCCGTGATAAAATATCTTTTATTAAATTATTTTTACACTGCTTGACCATTTTTACACCAATTTTAAATTATTTTTACACTTCTTAGGAAAATTCTTTAAAGTGTAAACAGTTTTGACGTTTCTTTCGTTCTTTTGTATTTTGATTCGAAAAATTTGCAAAGAAAATTCGTGAGTGGAAAAGCATTCGAAAATACCAAAAGAGAAAAGAAAAAATTTGGCAAAGAAATATTTGCCAGTGGAAAAGGGGACTTGGCACTGGCTACAAACGTGTTGCCGTATCGCATTTTTATTCACCCATTACAGCAAATGTTGCCACATTTCGTAGTATTAAGTGTGGATCGTTTTATTTGGAAAGTCGTAAGTGGCGATATCTTAATGGAATAAAAAAACAGCTTTATTATCGAGGTAAATTTACTCGATCTTGGGTAGAAAAAATGTATGAGAAGTCACATGATTAACGTGTGATTTGTTGATTATCGACTTGATCTGAAAGAACGAGTGCATGTAAAAACCCTATAAGTTTGTTTTGTGTCATCTACCAGTTGTTCCATCGAACATACTCATACTAGAAATAAAACAATAGTCGTGTTTGCAAATAACGGCAATTTAGCGAAATGTAATTTTATTCAAAAATATGAATAAGGGTTGAAAACGGTGAAAGATGTAAAAAAAAAAAATTGTTTAAACTTAAAAATTGTTTAAACTCTTCGCTAAGTGCTTCATACAAAACAAGCGAATATATAGGCAAGCGATGTAACCAAAACACGCTTAATATGTTTTCACAAAAAACGGCCCCCAGGTCTGGGAAATGCAACTTCCTACGTTGCCATTCTGTAAGTCCTGTCCTGATGGTATGTAACGGGATATTAAGTTTAGAAGCGGAAATGGCTAGCGATTCTCCAACGAATTATAAAAATATACGTACTTGTTTGACAAAACGAGATATGATATCACAATATAACCTCTCGTATGAACGTAGCATCACATTACCAAAATGTAAAGCGACGTTCGGGCATACCGCGATTTCGGATTTAATCACCATTTCTTAACCATGTACAACTTCACTTCTTACAGATAAGTGGTTAGGTTGTGAGTAATTACACCAAATGAAATATTTCATTCAGTACTCTGTGTTTAAAGCGTATTCTACGTCTAAAGTATTTCGATATTGAATTCTGCTCCATAAGTTCGCCTTCATGTAAAATCCCACAAAATTATGGTTTTGCAATTAAATAAATCGTAAATAAATCGTTTGTTAGTCTTTCTAAGTCCCTAGGAAACAACCTTTCAATTAATATACTGCTTGTTACAAATATGTCAGAAGTGACGGATGTTTCAAAGCGGTGGGTAATGAAACTTAAAAAAAACCCCGTTTCCCATTACATCCCATGAAGGGATTGGGGAGAGTTTCTCACAACCAGTGAGATTTCTTATTTGTCACTCACTGATTGGGACCTACAGTGTTTACACCGGTTCCGAACGGTATTTTTAAGAAACTTTTTCATGGCTAAGAAATCGATAGTGTCGCCATCACTAAGGGAGGTTGCCGTCGTCGAAGGAAATGTAATGTGGTCAGAGCAGGGATCGAACCCACGTTCTCATGCACAAGAGCTGCGCACACTAGCCATTGCACCACCGAAGCTTATTCCAAAGTATTCACGCGCGGGGAAACAAGGCATGGGACGGACTTGCTGTTCCACACAGTATTTAGGGACTACAAAATCGTGGCAAAAAAAATGTATGATCCACTTCATATAAATATAATGAATACATATGTATATGCATGTATGTACCTTTGAATGAGGAGTCCTGTGGTATCGTGCACAACTAATTGCATATCCATTTGCAATGGAACCTCCAGGGCAGAATATACCATCCCCGTATCCGTTATTTGGGAACCCAACAATACGACGCATTTCAGATAGGACTTCTTCTTCCATGAGGGTAAACACTGGAGCAACTTCGTATGTGTATACGCTGGGATTCAGAGCGTCGGTGAGCCATTGCCCAATCAAAGCATAAGGGTCCACGCCTGAATACAATTGATTTACAAAATACGGATGTCCCGTTTTCACTGAATATTCAATAGTTTTTTTTATCAATTCGATTAATTTTTCGTGGGATTCGGGCCCTGCTCTTAGTTTAAAATCAAAAAGTTCCGCTAATTCCTCTGGAGAGTGCCACTCTACCACTTTACCGGAGCGCTTAGTCCCCTCGAAGACAGCCGCGCCGATTATTTCTTCAATACAATCGCGAATGAACCCGACAACTTCAGTACTCGGGTGACTGGCGATTAAACGATTGCCATTCGTGTCCTCTCCGCTTTCATCGTCGGCGTTGTTCATTTTGCACGAGTTTTTATTCTCAAAAATAAAATCCACTGACGAGGCTGCTTCAGCTGTGTATTGTTCTGTTGGCATTAGACCACTGGTCAGAATTTTCTCAGTGTCATTATCAAGAGCGGTCACTGCAGTTGGTGCAGATGCTCCCGATGGTTGTTTAGTAAAGCACAACAAATTTGCTTTATTTCCTGTAGTAGTTTGTGCCAATTCGGTCGTGGCCACATCGTCGAACGCTTCTGCTTGCTCGTGCTTAAATATAGACTCATTATAATGACGAGAACTTTGAAGAGGGTGGGAAAGGTGGCCGTTTAGACTTTCGCTGGCAAGCATATTGATTTCAATTAAATCTCACTAATGTATGATTGCACTTGTTGTTCTTCGAACCCAACATCAACGACTGGATCAATGATTTTATAAACAGATGTTAAATGATATAGCCCGCTGCTGTTGCCAGTAATTGATTTAAATTCGAACTGTCTGCATCAGAACAACAGCTGTTGCTTTTATAAACACCTTCCATGTGAAACCGGTGATGGCGACTTGTGTGTGTGTCGGCTACGCAATCTCAACACGAGCCCGAGCTGCTTCTCATTAAATCTGATTATGACGTACTGAATAACTTAACCTTTGATTATCAACATACATTGTTTTGTTGGTGGGAATGTAACACCTGCAAATGTGACTAAATTTGAATCATCCTAACCAATGTATTCGTACTATGTACATATGTACTTACATACATATGTATGTAAGTACGTTTTGTATACATCCAACATATGTATGTATGTACATATATATGGATGTACTTTTGAATGTTTACATATACATACATACAAACAACGAATGCATCAATAAGAACCCACTTGCAACAACACAACAGAATGCAAAGCAACAGTTTCATCACAGTTATCGAGTACGCCGGTGGCCGAGAGATTGTTATTTCACGTTACACGATGCGGTTAGCGTCACTTAATTGCCGTAATTATATAATTAATTACGATGTGTGTGAAATTCATTCAGTTTGTTCTCAAACGCAAAAGCCACAAGTGAAGGGTAATAACGACCAACTGTGGGAGCTTGAGCGTCAGCGGGTACGTGTAAATTGTAATACGTACATACTTATGTATGTACATAAGTATGTAGGTATATAGGGGTGCAATGCAATAAGTCTTTGCACGGAGCACATTCGAAAAGTTAGCCAGTGGCCATTAGTAACTGTAATTCTAAATGTGCGCGACTGGATACTTCTGGTGCTATTTCATTTTGTATAATGTATTTCAATTACAAACAACAATAATAAAAAAAACAAAACAGAGTGATTCTGTGATTGGCGATTTTAACAGCGCGACCTACTCATTGCTGGTATCACGTGTACCATCGTACCATCACGTGCACCGAAACTGGGTACCCAAAATTAGACCAACAACCAGTTAGTATTTATTGTGAAGTCTGAAATTTTTGGGTAGGTCTAACCAGACTTTGTGATAATGGCCCTTAAAAGGGTTTAGAATATCAAATCCGATTTCACGTTGTCCCGACCCGAAAAAAAATGCGTGTGGATTGATGTTCTTTGTTTGCTGTGACGTAAACTAATGTTGAATGTACGAGTATAAAGTGTTATAATTCGCAATTGGTCTAAAAGTCATATTGAGTATCAGTTTGATTAGTTATCTATACCCGCTTGTTCTGAAAGTGGCGATTAACTAAATGGTTTTTCAACAGAGGCGCTACAAAAGTAAATCGATAGGGACAGCAAACGACGCCATATTTTTTCCCGCTCTTTTGACATTTCTCTTCAGTAAGGTTTGCCATTTCATCATCGAAAGATATACGAGCCAACAACGAGTCGAAATTATTAAAATTTACTACCTAAATTTGGAGTCAGTGGCCTCAACTTTAAGAGCGCTACGTCCAATTTATGGTCGTCATAATCGTCCTACCAGATCAACAATTGAGCGTCTAGTGGGAACATTTGAATCCACAGGCACAGTACAAAGTGTTCCCGTGCCAGTGAGACAAAGAAGTGCCCGTAGTGTCGAGAATATTGCTGCCGCTGAGGCTTCAGTTCAAGAAAGCCCAAATGTGTCTCTCACACGTCGTTCCCAAGCGTTGGGCATCTCTGTGACGTCGTTGTGGCGAATTTTGCGAAAAGATCTTGGCCTACATCCTTACAAGATCAAACTTACAAGATCAAATTGACGCAAGAACTGTAGCCGCTTGACCACCATAAGCGTCTTATGTTCGTGAATTGGGCTGAGCAACAACTTGAAAATGATTCGGATTTTCATCGGAAAATCATCTTCAGCGATGAGGCTCATTTCTGGCTGAATGGCTTCGTCAATAAGCAAAATATGCGTTATTGGTCAGACAGCAATCCACACGTAATCCATGAGTCATCATTGCATCCCGAAAAAATTACGGTTTGGTGCGGTTTATGGGCCGGCGGCGTCATTGGGCCGTACTTCTTCCGTGATGATCAAGACCGGCACATTACTGTGAATGCGAATCGCTACCGTTCAATGATAACCGAATATTTTTGGCCCCAATTGGATAATATGGACTTGGAGGACATGTGGTTCCAACAGGACGGCGCCACAAGCCACACAGCAAATGCCACAATCAATTTATTGGAAACCAAGTTTGGTGAACGTGTTATCTCACGAAATGGCCCAGTCGATTGGCCGCCTCGGTCGTGCGATTTGACGCAGTTAGATAATTTCCTGTGGGACTACGTCAAGTCTATGGTCTATGCCAACAAGCCAGCGACGATTGATGAACTTCGTACGAATGTCGAAAGTGAAATTGCAGCAGTATCGGCCGATTTATGCTTGGAACCCGTCGAAAATGGGGTTCAGCGTCTGGACTGCAAAAGAAATCGAGTTCCATACATAATGGCATCGAACGTACTTTCACAGGAATAAAGAATTTCATTGGTATCTAAAACCGGTTTTGTTTTATTTAAAAAAACTTTTGTAGCGCTCTTATTGAAAACCCCGTTATTTATATACGAATAAATATTTTTTATATTCTGTGTATTATTTGATTCTTTAATATATATTTTCACCTTTAACGTTTAAAGCTGACTGCAGTTCTACACTATACATTCACCAGAACTTATTTGATACACAAAAGGGAAATCCCCTGCTTTGATTGTATACAATTTTTCGTACCACACGGTTTGCAGTGCTGCCAGTAGATTTTTCGTACCACACGATTTGTTGTATCACAACAGTGTTGCCAACTACGTATTTACTTTAAAATCCGGTAAAAGCATACGTTTTTCGGATAAAAATACATAATTTTTTAGATCGCGTTAAATCAAATTGAGTAAAAAGAGAATGCAATATTTTTTTGGAATCGCGTTAAATCAAATTCGCGTAAAAACAGAATTAAGTGTACATACATTTTTTTGTGAATTAGTTTTGTTAGTTTCCGTTTAATTTCTTTATTAAACCAAGTACCTTTTTTATTTTTATATAAAATACATACATTAATAAACATAGAAAATAGTACACATCCTGTTTTATTGGAATACCGGTTACTTAACTGATGAACTCATGGAACTATAGTTGTAAACAGTTATATGGTAAACAGATATGTGCTAGTACGATAGAATTAGCGATGGAACTAGTTCGATGTTACTAGTATATACATATATTACTACGGAACTAGTTAAATACTATTCAATAGTTATCTGAGGGGTGGTCAATTGACTACTGCCTAGGACATGCCCATGTTAAATTCGCCTCTTCAAAGCATTGGAAGTGGATTGAAGTAGAACTAGTGGTGGTTGGTTTGGAACTAGCGCTATTCTGGTTTATAACTACATACCCGTACAAGCGGGTAATGTTTGAGCTCTATCTCTTACAAAGTATGAGTACATTAGGTGGTCAGTAGGTGAAGTTGTAAGCTGTGAAAGGGAGCCGTATTCGACGCCTAAAAATTCTGCGACGCCGAATGGGGAAATTTAATTTTTATAATGGGTCAAAATAAAATAAGTGTGTAAATGATATTTCGAAGGTCAGCTGATTTTTGAAAACTTGTGATTTTTGGTTCGAAATATCAAAAAATAAAACAATTTGGAGGATTAAGAAAAATTGTGGGTTGCCAGAAATTTTGCAGAGACATTTAAAACAAATGTAAATTCTAAAATTAATTTTAAAATTTAAATACATACCAGATTATAATTGATGAAATGGCTTTAAAACAATCAAAAATATTTGAAATTACTCGAAAAATTGTTTTGTCCTCTTTCATTATATAAAACAATATAATTTGCTAAATCGAATCCGGTAAAAAGGTATAGCAGTTTTACTACGACTGCCCTTTTTTTTATAACAATTTTTCCAGTGTATAATTACCAACACAAACATAATCAACGCGTTTTCGATCCTGTTACGAGTTCGTAAAAGCATAAGAAAGCGAAATGTGAAATTGCGATTTGTTGGATCCGGTTCAAACCAGTTTCGAGTCGGTAAAAACGTAATAAAGTGAATCAGTGGAGTCCGTAAAAATATAAAAAACTGAATCAGAAATTGCAATTGCGAACTCAGAACAAATCAGTTGCGAATCCGCAAAAATGGATAAAAGTGGGTCCGTCTCGAACCCATTTAAAAAAATTAAATGGTTTCCCATGAAGGAATTTGTGAGAGCTTCTCACAACCAGTGAGCTGTGCGCTTTCTAGTTTTATACTCTCTGATTGGGACCTACAGTTTTACACCGGTTCCGAACGGTATTTTCAGAAGCTTTTTCATGACCAAATACTTGATAGTGTCGCCGAAAGAATTTTAAAGTTGTCAGAGCAGGGATCGAGCCCAAGACCTCATGTACAAGAGGCGCGCCCACTAACCATTGCACCACCGACGTCACGAATCCATATTATTAAACGAAAAACAATCTAATATGAACACCGTTGCGAGTTCGAGAGGGATCGAAAAAGTAGAAAAAACGATCGGCTTGCCCAAGAGGAATTTCATACGCAAACGGATTCATTGTTGCCATAATTGACTTCCGTTTCGGACAATATGTACGAAGAAGCGAGTTCGACTTGAATTCCAAACGGATTAATATGGCAGACTGGGTGGTGTGCTAATGGTACGGTTAGTGATTGAGAGATTGAAAGTTGAGAGACAGAAAGTTGAGAGACATTATTAATCGTATAATACCGTTGGAATTCGTAATAAGTTTGTGCTACTAGTCCACGAATAAGCTGTTCTGCTAACAAGTAACAAACTTCAACTCGTAGTAATTAAACAAATATATAAAATTGTTTGTTTCTGTTTTTAATAACATTGAGCTGTGCATGGGTGGAAATGCTATCTGTAAATCGCTGTTGCAACCCATTTAGCAGAAACAAGCATGGAAATATTTACAACAAATAACAATGAAAACATGGACAAGAAATAGTGAATATTGATGTTTTGGGTAACGTATTGTTTTGAATGTTTTCGCACTAGTAGGTGTTGTTGAAACGATTCTCGTTAATTTGAGAATTGTATATCCCTATACGAGGTTGCTATTTATATTTTGGGTCTTGGCAATACTAGTGGAACTGCAACATCCATTAGAAAGTTTGAAATTTTTTATCTTAAACATACATAGAAAGTTTTCACTTACGAGTACTATTTGCTGTATTTGCAGTGTGTTGAAAAATTCATCTCGGTCAAAAAATGGAATTAACACGTGGATTATCGAGAGAAGAATGTCTCAATCAACTTGTTTCGACTTTTGGTGATGAAGCACCATCAAAAACCTCTGTAAATCGCTGGTACCAAGAGTTCAGTTGCGGATGCCATTCGCTTCAGGATGAATTTAGTGGAGGTCGTCCAACTTCGTTCGTTTTTCCGGAAACCATCGATGCTGTACGTGAACTGATAAAGCAAGACCTACAAGCATTCTTGGGTATTAGTATAACAAGCATCAAGAAGATATTCCATGTACATTTGGCCGTGAAAAAGATTTGTTCTCGATGGATCCCACATAATTTGACCAATGCTCAAAAAAGGCTTGTGTCGATTGGAGCAAAGAAATGTATGTATAATGTACAATAGCGGTAACTCAACTGCAGTGTATAACATCGTCACAGGTGGCGAAGCATGGATTTATGTATATGAGCGCGAAACAGAACGGCAAGCTAAATCCATTAAAAGTTGTTCGTGAAGAAGCACATCGAAGCAAATGATCCCGATTTTGTCGGTGTCGGACGGCCAATTCTGAGTGGTATACCACCATCTGTTTGCCAACAATGGTCGAAGAAATAAGGGAAAACAACAAGAGAAGACGGACAATTTTACATCAGGACAATGCGAGCTCTGACATCAGCTGAAACAATGGGCTATTTTAGAACTCAATATGTCGAATTGATGGGTCACCGCCGTACTGCTCTGATGTGGCACCCAATAACTTCGTTTTACTGCTGGGTCAACGATTTTCGGCGCCCGAAGCAGCTGTTGAAGCGTTCAGAACCCGAGTTTTCGATATGTCTCAATCGGAGTGGAAAAAGTTCTTCGAAATTTGGTTTGAACGCATTACGGAGAATATTTTGAAAAACAATAAAAACATTTCTAATGGCAAATGATTGTTTTTAAATTGCTGGACCCGAAATATAAAAAGCAACCTTCGTAATGTGTGATGCTATATCTAAAATCTTGTGGAGAAGGGAGCTGATGAGATGCCTTGCTGGCCATCGAAATATCATATCAACCAAAACAAATATCTGTAGAACAATCACAAACAAGCAATAGCGAGAGTGACACGGAAAGCTATTGTCAACGTGATCCACACTACCTACCTCTCCATCAAACTGAAAAAATTAAAAACTAAAGAAGGTAAAGTAATATCTTATGGAACTTATCGAACCACCACTAAAACAGATGTGGTCTGAAGAAAACTGACCTGAAAACAATGACAATTGGATTGTGGATTTGAAATAAGCGATTTCAAATGATACTCGAAGTGGTAAAATATCTCTATTAACAACTGTGCCTCTTTAATGGAGTGTCCCAAATAATAAGAATAGAGTTTCAAATCACAAGAAGAATGGCATCGCGAGCAAAAAAATGCACATCAGTTGTGTGCACGGAGCTCAGCCGCAACCAAAGGTGGGTCCCAGAAAAGATATAAATATTTTACAAAAAAAGTTGAAGAATTCTCATGTCGTGTCCGGTAGGAAAAAATACATTTCTATTTTAAAATATGGAGAGCGATAGCAATTGCAAAACGGCTTATTCTATACGATATTAAAGACCTTCATGCTAAATTCAAGTGCCACTAATACAAATAAACATAGTTATAGTATTTTGGACGATTGCGACCCCCTGCGGGCATATTAGCAGACAATCGGGACGCATAATAAGCGTGTTTTGGTTACACCGCTTGCTTATATATTCGCTTGTTTTGTATGAAGCACTTAGCGAAGACTTAGCGAGAACTTAGCGACGAGATTCATTTTCGCTAAGTTTAAAACAAAAAAATGTTGACATCTTTTACCGATTTTAACCATTTTTCATATTTTTGAATAAAATTACTTCTCGCTAAAAAGCCGTTTTCTTTGCAACTTGTAACCAAAACACGACTAATATTACTGTATGATTCACGAAATTTAAGATTGCAACTTGTTGCTGGCGTTAGCTTTAGCAGTAAATACCAATATAAAGTATAGGCAATTCGATGCTGCGTCAAACAAATAAGATAGATTGCTACTACCATATTTCCAAAAACTGTCAAGCCCCTAAATTAATTTACAATAGACTGCAGCAGGTAATAGAAGCCAAAGAGGTATCACGAATTAGTTTTAAGCAATGGTCAAAAATGGATAGGTAAGCAAGAACAGGGTTGTGTGTATTTTTGTTGGCCGAACTGGTACTTAGTTGTCTACCAAGCGAACAATTTTTGAAAGCTATAACATTAGATTTACCAGAGGTGGTTAAACATGATTTGTTTAACAATGACGCCGGCTGTATATCCCTGTAAAGGTAAAAATAACGTTCAAGACGGATACTTTATCTTCAGCTTCGGTTTTTCGGACGCGTCCTACTCAGGATGCAGTACAAGCCCAATATTGGCCAAACATACAAGCTACGTTGTACCCTTCCGTGGTATATGGAAAATACCTGGATGGTGGAAAAAAATAAATTATGTAATAATCTTTTTTAGCAGAAATTAATCGCAAATTTAACACAAAAATTCACATAAAAAATAAAGTATTGGTTTTTATTAGTTTCGGCTTAAGGTCATAATATTATTTCATTTTTCCAGTTTTATTAATATTTTCCAATATTTCTACCAACTTCGTTGACCATTTTCATGGATCTAATAAAACAACCATTCATTCACCATTACATGGAATTTTTTACACATTTTGCTCGTCATCTTCGTCAGTAATAGACTTTGTCCTGCTAAATATACTATTCACGGTAAAATTCGATTTCAAAGCCAATTCATATCGCCCTGTCACTTATAGCGGAATGTTCAAATCTTTCAGAGAAACCCGGAAAATACCTTGTGGTTTTATACATTATATCAGATCCAGTAGGGCGCTCCGCCGACTTGCTCATCCCTGCTAGTGATATCAAACTGTCTATAATTTTCCTGGGGAAACTATTCAATTCAAACATTTTTCTTCGATCTTCTTCGATCACTTACTTATTTACTTATCCGGTCTCGGACAACCCCGGGGGGTCAGGGACCTTACAAAACGAAGATAACATATGTCGCCAACCAGTTCGATCTTTTGCTTTATTTCTCCAGTTGGCAATACCAAGTGTACGCAGGGATTCGTCAACCTGATCCCTCCAGCGGAGTCTTGGTCTTCCTATTTTTCGTCTTCCTTCGAGTTCGGTTTCGAAAACCCTTCGCGCTGGTTCATCTTCATCCATTCTACTGACATGGCCTAGCCAGCGCAATCGCGTTATCTTGATCCGCTTAACTATGTCATTGCCAGGATAAAGCTCATACAGCTCATGATTCATGCGTCGCCGATACTCGCCGTTGTGCACTATAGGGCCACAAATTTTTCGGAGTATTTTTCTCTCGAAGACTCCTACAGATGTTTCGTCTGCTTGCGATAGGACCCAGGATTCTGCGCCATAAAGCAAGACAGGTTGAATGAGAGTCTGGTACAGCTGGACTTTTGTTACTCGAGAGAGGGCTTTATCTCTAAAGTGCTTGCTTAGCCCAAAATAACATATATTCGCAAGCACAATTCTCCGCTTGATCTCAAGGCTGACGTTGTTGTTTTTGTTCACGGCAGATCCGAGGTATATAAATTCGTCCACTACCTCGAAGTTATAACGGTTATCAACGTTCACGCTTTGGTCTAGTCGCGTGGAGGCCCTGTTGGTTGAAACCATTAATTTTGTCTTGTCCTCATTTACCGTCAGACCCACTTTGCTTACTCCTTCACAATTCTCAAAAAAACCGCAGTAACTTCTCTAATTGTGCGCCCAATGATATCAATATCATCAGCATACGCGAGCAGCATGTAACTTTTACTGCTGATGGTTTTGTTCATGTTGACTGCAGCTTTTCTCATAATGATCTCCATTAAGATGTTAAAGAGATCGGTAAGATCCTTACCAACTTTCACTGCGGATTTGGTGTTCGTTAGATAGCACAGATACTCGGCTCACCTTTTTCATATATGGGACATAGTACACTGAGACTCCAATCGCCGGGCATGCACTCATCTAACCAAATTTTGCTAATGAGCTGACGCATGCACCTTATCAGCTCATCGCTGACAGCCTTAAACAGCTCCGCCGGTAATCCATCGGCTCCTGCGGCTTTGTTGTTCTTAAGCCGGGCAATAGCTGTTCTGACCTCGTCTTGGTTAGGAAGGGGGCAATCGACGTCGTCGTCCATATTGTGATCGATTGCCCCATCGTCATTGGATATCTCAGGTACTAGTAGCGCGGAGAAATGCTCTCTCCATATTCCCAACATGCTCTGCACATCTGCGACGAGATTTCCGTCCTTGTCTTTACAGAAGAGGGGCCCTGAACCACGTCCATTAGTTCCGTTTTTAACTTTTTGGTAGAATTTTCGGGCTTCGTTCTTCCTTCTGTATGTCTCAATTTTCTCACTCTCGCGCTTTCTCCACTACCGTTTCTTACGCCTAAAGAGACGGTTTACCTCCTTTCTTTTCTCCCTATACCGCTCAGTTGCAGCTCGCGTTGCTATTGACTGAAGCATTACCATACGTGCAGCGTTCTTTTCGTCATTTGCAATGCGACACTCTTCATCGTACCACGGTTTATTGCGAAGCGGTTTTTCGTGCGAACCTTTGCTTGTGCGAACCTTTGCTGCTACCAGGTTGTGATCAGAATCGATGTTAGCTCCTCTGATCACTCGTACGTCCATTACACTGGATGAGTGCCTTCCATCAATTACCACGTGATCAATTTGGTTCTTAGTTCTTTGATCAGGGGATACCCAAGTAGCTTTGTGGATGTCTTTATGCTGGAATCTTGTACCACTAATGACCATGTTTTTTGCCGCGGCAAAGTCAATCAGTCTCATGCCGTTGTTGGAACTGTCAGCATGTAGACTGAAATTTCCAGTAGTTGGATTAAACACATTCTCCCTTCCTACTTTGGCATTAAAATCTCCTAGTACAATCTTAATGTCATGGCCAGGGCAGCGGTCATACGTTTCCTCTAGGAGCTCATAGAATATGTCTTTGGCATCATCATCTTTCTCTTCTGTCGGGGCATGCACACAAATTAGGGAAATATAAAAATATTTTGCTTTTATGTGGATTGTGGCTATTCGATCACTCACAGGATTGAACCTAGAGACTAGATGTCGCAGTCTTTGGCCAACTACAAATCCGCAACCAAATTCATGTTTTTTTGATGGCAACTGTAGTATATATCGCATTTTCTTTTTCTTGTGCAGCCATGTCCTGTCCATCGCATTTCCTGGATAGCGGTAATGTCAGCCTTATAACTTTCGAGGACATCTGCCAGTTGGTTACTTGCACCGGATCTATGTAGACTTCTTACATTCCAAGTGCATATCCGTAAATCGTGGTCCTTATAACGTTTGCGAGGGTCGTCAACAAATAGGGGTTGTTTATGTTTTCTTGTTCGTTTGCGTATTTTCACTGCTATTATGAACGGTGGCGGGAGCAAACCCAGCCCACCGTGTTTTTGCATTTTACCTACTGCCAGGATATTTGATTGCAGCCGCCCATTATGGATCAGACGCTGACCTGGATGCGATATGTTGAACCTGGATTTTCTTCTTTTAGTTTCTATCCGCCGTTGGCCCGTATGTTTGGCTCATCCGACTTCTAAGGACAAAATAATATGCCCGATTGTTTGATGAGCTTCAGTGACATCAGTCACCTACTAAACCTGATTTGATGCTCATTTGTTTCGCCTTCTCACTCTAGCTATCTAACGGAGGTTTCCGAAAAGCCATTGCCCAGGACATACTGCGTGGAAGTAGTGAGATCAACGAAAATTGTGTGAACTTGTGTACATTCGTTACACAACAATCATAGAGTAATAATGTATAGAGACGCCATTGTTCTCATCTGACATTTCCTTTCATACTATTCGTTGGGAGGTATGTGCGACAGAGAGTTATTTGATGTAAATTGGCTTAAACCAGGTGGAATTCCAAAAATTGCTGACTTACATTTTTCATGTCGTTTTGATGAAAAACTGTGAAAATTAAAAGTAATTTGGACTTTTTTGTTATATTTTATTGTTAGTATATATTTGTGATGTATTTACACAAAAATTTTAACGCACAAATCGAAATGCCGTTGCCGATTTATTGTTGGATGGTTTGAGCCATTGCCTCTATCTGGTATTATTAAAACAATACCTTTCAACATGCAACCGCCCATATACAACACACTAAATGTCATCAAAATACTGAGAGAGATGGCGTCTCTATACATCATTTCTCTATGATAACAATGTATGTAGTTTATGTGTCGGTTGCTTTGCATTCTCTTTGTTTTTTGTGGGAATAAAACAAAGTATTAAGCAAGAAAATAATGGCACATGTGCTTGAACTGGTCCTTAAATAATTTTAAGTATTAATATTATTTAAATGTAACGTCAACATATGATTGAACGCTGTTTTTTATTTTCTAATGTAACATTTACAAATGTGTTCATAGAAATCGAACAGGTACCGTGTAACAAAGAGGTGTTAACACATTGCCCGTGAGTTCGAACACTTATTGGATTTTTTCTTCATAAATTTATTTATAACTGCAAAACTGTTGATTACGTAGAGAAACATTATATCAATAGATTAAAGGAATTGTAATTCTTAATTTTTTTAAGTTTGTTGCAGCAAAATCGGACTAGTCGTTCTCGAGTTATGTCAAACAAAAAGCTCCAAACGTGGCAAATTCTACTATATATTACTTACTTCAAAAAATACATCTCGATTCCTAGATGTGATCCAGCAAAACGCCGGGACACGAATAACTTTTTTTTGACCGATATAACTTTTCCCGGTAGTCAGAACCCCAGCCGATTTTGACTGTCGCACAGTGTAATTGTCCCCCTGGTGTGTTCGGAATGATAACACTTTGGAACGTAAAAAAATAACATGGTTTTGTCAAAGGATTCTGGTAGAGGGGGTAAAAAAATATTCGTGTATCGACGTTTTGAAAGTTTACGTCCCCCTTCTTATGATGAATCGGCTTATGAAACCACGTTATCCTTACATTTTAGGAATAGGATGTGTTCAGCAATTTTCTGTAAAAATTTACGAGAGCATTTTTGTGGAATACTTTAACCCTCAACCGCCTCAACACATTGGTCTTTTTATTGAAGAGGGTAAAAGACACAGGGATGTGACTGGTTAAAATATCCTGCAAAAATGTTCCTTATAAAATTCTACAATAAGTTTCTTAACACACCAAGGCTCAACAGCTTATAAATATTATATCTACAGCTTTCATTTGTTCGGTGACTTATAGTGAAATTTTACATAGAAGATTTGTTCAATACACACTAACTCCCAAAAATGCAGTTTTGGGGGACATTTTAGCGCCAACTCGGAAGAAGTACGAAATTAGCCCTTAAATGGCTTTTAAGTTTTGACTTATTTTCGGCATTCAAGTTGAGTTTTGAGCTTTGATGTGTTAAGAAACTTATAGTAGAATTTTTTGTGGAAAACTTTTATGAATTCAGACGTAAAATTTCAAAACGCCAATACACGTACTCCCTCTACCAGAATCTGTTGTCAGAACCTTGTTATTTTCGAAAACGTTTCATTTTGTTCTACAGTTCAATTTAACAATCGTCCTGACGCTGTGGGTTTTTGGTACATGACCATTTTAAGAGCATTTCCTTGTCCGATATCCAGCTGTCCAAATATGGTAGCCTATTGTCCCTTTCCCCTTCGAGCGCGAATTGTAGTTGTCCATTACGAGAACTCAATGGTGTCATCTGTTGCCCACTTCAGTTCACCTGATAACAACAAATAAATCGCCCACATATTTCGTCTAGATTTTCGGCTTCTCCCCCAATATTTTGTATTGGACCCACACACTTTCATTAATACCCCCAGATACAAGCATACACATCACATACATACATTCACTTAATTTTGAATATAAGCGAACTGCATCAATCGATTTGCATGACCCACGTCTCATTTTATTCATAAATATGGACGGCTTGAAAGCAAAACTGCCCAACTTTCTATTTCTGACAACAACCACTTTTCTAAAAATTTCCTTCGTTTAGCTCTAGGGAGTTGAGAAAAGTATAAGTTCGCTATATTTAACTTCCCCGTTCAATACAGTAAGAAGAGGCTCCATGAAAAATGCCGGAAATGAAGAATTCCCCAAAATAAATGAAAAATACCCCAAACACGCCAACATGAAAATTTCCCCAACAATTCTGAAAAATCCGACAAATTTTATGAAAAATACCCCAAAAACCACCAGCAAATTTTTCAATTTGGAATAAGTGTATATGTTTT
Organism: Phaonia tiefii; assembly: GCA_963931995.1. Classification (NCBI taxonomy): domain Eukaryota; kingdom Metazoa; phylum Arthropoda; class Insecta; order Diptera; family Muscidae; genus Phaonia; species Phaonia tiefii. The sequence continues at coordinate 141,218,237 of OZ008368.1, forward strand.
AATGACAAAAAGTCATTAATATGTAATTAAATGGAAATATCTGGAAACAGAAAAGATTTTTAATAAATAAAATAGAAAGAACTAATTGTAGTAACAACTGCAATGTTGGGAGGGGGTGGGTTTGCGCACCTCCGCGACCGGCCACGTCATCGTAGCGGGCGCTGCTGCATGTTCTTAAAATTCAGAAATTCGCTTTTTGTGATTTTCAGAATGGTTATGATTTTTTACTTTTTTTTTGGAACCTCGCAATCGTTTTCCCTAGGAATATATTCCATGCGTGCAGGACAACCCTTGATGTAGCAAGTATAGTACATCTTTGACAATGTTTTGCTTTTGCATACATTTGTTTTTCTTCTCTGGTACTCGTGTACAGCACTTTGCTTCCAAATTTTTCCCCTTGCACAAATTCAAAATCCACAGGCATGTTGAATAATTTTGTCACCGTAAAAACACTTTCAGAAAAAAACGAACTTCACTGACCAAAGGTGGAACTGATAATGAAATTGAACAACTAATAATGTTGATTCTGTATGTTCGGAACTGTTATGCGTGTGGGTACCGTTATTATTTTGACTTCTGTACAGAAATTTTACATAAAGTTACAAATGAAAAATTCCCCAAAAAAATGGAAAATTCCAAAACAAATGGGGAATTCTTCATAGTTCAAATTTTGGGGTATTTTGCATATGAGAACTGACCCAAAAACGATAAATGATCTATAAATTATGAAAAATTCCCCAACTTTTTTGGGGTATTGTTCATAATGAAAATGCCCCAATTTTGTATGAGATATTTTTTGGCCATCTTTCGACGTTTTTTTTGAGGCATTTTGCATTTGGGGCATTTTTCATAACGCCGTGAGAAGAAGCTTTATTAAATTACATGTATGGTTTTGCTTCCAAAAAATCAGTTTTTTCTTAGAAGCAAATCCGCCTAACTCCACTCCATGTCCATTCAACACTCATACTATACTAGTTTAACGACAGAAGGTGAATCGGGTTATGAAGACACAGTGTTGCCGGCAGCCGTCAGAAAAATTATGCTAAATGACCAAAAAAATTGTCCAAAATGAATAAAAATTATGCTAAATTATTATTTACAAATTCGTATAATTTTTATATACACAGAGAAAATATTTTAAAATCAGAGATGTGTATTTTTGATTCATGAAAACATTAAAATATAAAAATCAGTTTTGCTTCAAAAAGTTCCGATGATTTATCACAATTTTCTTGGGTGTGATTTTTAAGACCGTTTACAATTTGGTTTTGAATATGTAGTAACTCCTGAAACTTTAATCTGGGAGACCTACTTTTGAGAAACAATAAGCGTGTTTTTTATTTCTCGCTAAACTAACTTCTCAACGACTTTGTATGGGGGGCCTCTTAAAACCAAACAAAGTGGTCGAAAAATTAGTTTAGCAGGGATTAAAAACACAGACCTAATGTAAAACATTCCTAAGGGTTGTAATTTCCATATTAAATATTGGAAAAGGATCTTTCCAAAGTTTTATATTTTCTGTACATTCATGATTTTGGCATTAATGAAAAACTTAATTCCATTTCTTACACGTTTTTTTATGCAGTGGTACCTTAAGCTAGTCTTCTTTGATTACACAGTGCAACACATAAAATATGACCTCCGTTTTCACTTCAGTTTCTAAAAGTACTCGTACTTATCGAAAGTAACAAAAGGGAATTTGGGTTTATCTGGAGAAAAGAAATATAAAACAAACTGGTTGTAGTGCTTCAAAATCGCAAAATTGTAAATTTTTTGAGATATTTATCAATATAATTTATCATAACTCGAAAATGGCTTCAAATTTGAGAATATGTACATAAGTTTACATTAAGTGCGTTTTTTTTACCCCGCTAAATTTAATTATTGCTTAATTTTTACCGGACAGCTAAGCGATATTAAGTGACATTTCACTTTCTCACTTAACTTCCGACTTGAGCAATGACAATGTTGCCACATGTTCAATTTTAAGAAATGGTAACAAAAAGTTATCTTATATAAATTTTATTATCTTTTCTTGCGAATGGAAATGTTATCAAGGGGAGACTCCAAAGCAGAAATTTGCAAAATGGCATTAAAAATTAAAATTATTTTATTTTCATTAAAATTATTTTATTTTATTTATTTGAAGGATAGATTCTTATTTCCGATTGAAAACAAAATTGGAATTAAAGTGTTCACAACAACGCGCGGTAAATGTTCTACATATTGACCGTGGTAGAATAATCTATCAGGTACAGGTGATGCAATTTTTTCCATATCATTTTTCGTTTCACTTCTCAAAGTCATATGTATTTTGTTTTTATACTTTTTTGTATTGTTGGTATATATTTGTGTAGAGTTTGAAGAAAATGTCCGTTCCCAGTTAGCATTTGGAAGAACATAATCAGCCAACTGAGTCTTCTTCGACTACTTTTACTGATTATTTTGCTGCTTAATCAGTTCCGCAAGTGAAAAAGTAGTCGAATATGAGTCATGTTAATGCTTTTTAAGGGTTTTATTGAACAGACACTAACAAAATATACAACAATTAGAAATAAATTATGCGGGTGTTTCAAATATGCCTGTTTTGAGCGTTGTTTTGCAATCGCATTTCGCGCATCAGGCTGATGGTAAAGTGCTCGTTATGTTATAGCGGGACAACTTGCACTGTTATAGAAGCAAGAGTCCAATAGTTGAAAACCAAAAAGAGATTGAAAAGTTGCGCGCCTGAATATACAATAACAATGCATACAGAGTGATTCAGGAAGTTCCGGATAAATTTCTCCAGCGTATTCCTTGGCTCATTTCATGAAGAAAAGTCCACTAGGACCATGTCCGAAAATGCAAGGGTGCGAAATGGCAGCGGGTTCAAAATTTTCGGAGTGGGGGTCGGAGGGTAGTAGGGTAAAGTTGCTAACTTCTGAGCCAGTGGTCGGATTTGTTGGAAAGGTCTTTAAGAGGCCTTTCAGAGTCAATAAAAAAAAGTAGAAAACAGTCAAATCGCCAAGATACAGAGCTTTCGGAAAAAAATGGAAAAAAAAATTCACATAACCTCAATTTGTTCAGCCAGATGGCAGGTAACTTATGTTTCTGTTGAAAAATAGCCATACATACTCTTACCTTTCCAAAATGACCTAAACGAAGCCAAGAGGTCTTACCGTTCCAAAGTTATGACCATTTTACTGAAATGAAATGTAAAAATGTTTGACAATGCTATTGATAATAATATTAAATTTTCTGTAAATGAAATAAACAAAAAAGTTTTTTGTTTACGTGATTCGATTGACACTTCTTCACGCCACTCATTTCCAATGGCGCACAATAACATATCCACATCCGGAGAGTTTCATTACACCCCATCCAAAAATTTAACAACTTGGAAGTAAAAAACTATGTAAATAATTTTACCATTATATAAAAGTATTGTGTTTTTTTGTGCAAAATATTAGCGTCCTCCAATCCGATTCCCTTCAAAATTTATTATTAGAAATTCGCGATAAAGTCGAAAATTTTGAATATGAAAAAAGAAATAACGGAATTTAAGGACGGAAATCAACGATCTTTTACCAAATTGACGGAGGAAGTGATACCTGTTAAGGTCGAAAACACAGAAAACACCATGATGGTAACACATTGATCGAGGAATACAGAGATATTCAAAAGTTACCTTTGGCCGTTGTGAACGACATACAAGAATTTGAGAAAGAGGTTGAAGAAAACGAGGACAAACTAAAACAATTTGTAAGTATTATAGCTTCACAGAGATACATTTAGAATTTGATAACACATAAATCATTAACATTTTCAGAAAGAATTTATTGCAAAAACAGGCGGGGAAGGGCCAGCACAATTTATAAGAGCAGCTGTTCGAAAAGTATTTTCTGATGAATTGCCTTTTTTGTATAACTGGAAGGGAACCAGCACTAAACCAAGCGCCAAAAAGACATGAACACTGACTTACAAAAGCATTTTGTGCATGCGAAGGACAGGGTCGTAAAAAGAAAACGTCCAAATTAAGTTAAGAAAATATGTTTTTGGGGAGCTTTTAATTTTTAAATTTACTTTTTTTCTTATACCATGTTTTTTTTATTACATTAAATTCTTGTTGTTTCTTTAATATATATATTTTTTATAATGGATTTGCTAAAAATACTTTTAAATAAAGTTATTGGAATAATTTACATTGATTAAATATTTTATTTTTGAAGAGCAAAGGATAAAAATACGTCTCAAAAATGAGTCGTAAGTGATTATAAAAACGATTAACAAATGACCCGGAAAAGACTCGAAAATGTTTACAAAAACGACTAAGAAATGACTCGAAAAAGATTCGTAAATTATTATAAATGCGACTAACAAATGACCCAAATAAGACTCGAATATGAGTACAAAAACGACTGAGAAATAACTCGAAAATGATTACAAAAACCACTAACAAATGACCCAAAAACGACTCATTAATGATTACATGATGACTCGAAAGCGAAACGAAACTGATCAGAATAGCGACTCATAAAAGAGTCGCGGGTAGGGTACCATTTTCTCCCGACAAAACACTCTTTTATGATCAGAAAATGAGCGCATTTCTGCTCGTTTTTATCGCGCAGCGGAGTCATAAAAGACTCATATATGATCAAAAATTTCACAAAATGCTAACTGGGTTGTTGCTGCTGACAACTACAATAACATCTGCTGCTACCATGTATTTGTTGGCACTGGCTACAAACGTGTTGCTTTATCGCATTTTTTTCATCCATGACAGCAAATGTTGCCACATTTCGTAGTATTAAGTGTGGATCGATTTATTTGGAAAGTCGCAAGTGGCGATAGCTTAATGGAATAAAAAAACAGCCTTATTTTATCTTCAACGTATGCCTACTTATACCAGACACTCACCACACTTTCATTTGATCAATAGTTTCGTAGTTAACAAAAGAATTGTGACAGGTATATTTTTTCCTTAAAATGCCATTTTTTGCTTTCTTTACGGGAAAAAGTGTTTTATTACTTTATTATAAAGTTATATATCTTATGAATGAAACAAGTCATGGATCATGAAAATAAATAGACAATTTACGCTTATATGACTTTTGCAATCCGGGTCATTGTTACTTTCGTAAACACTTATTGAATGACAAAAAGTGGATGAATGAACTGAATTACATACTTGAAAAAAATTTTGTGCAAAATTTTCGGAAAATAATTTCTAAATGTACTAGCTTCAGCGGCCTGATATAATACCTGTTTATTACTTATTTTGTATTGTAAGAATCATAAAAAATCCTTACTCTTTAAATGATTTTCCCGAAGAATAGGAAATAGGGGTTTGCCAAATTCGTGTAATAAAATGCACTTGTGACTACGTACTACATTTTCCATCTGATATTTTGTATATAACATCGGGGAAAGTTTTGAAGATTGATTGAATTCAAATAAAAACAATAATTGCTCTCTACTTCTTGTCAAAATTATATATCTACACTTAATAGAATCTAAAAGCAAAAGGTATTCATTGATTTTCGCGATCCACATCTGGCTTTATTCATAAGATATGTCGCTTTATGATAAAGTAATAAAATTAAACACTTTTTCCCTATTCTCTTTTTAATTTTTTAAAAAAAAAGTAAATATAATAATATATTAACGAAAAAACAAAATATTTGTTTTGTAAAGTATTTTTGCTTGAAATCGGAAAAGGAAATTTGGTAGAAAAGAAACATTTGAAATTTAGGTTTTTATGCTGTCAACAATTTTCATTGTTTGGGGATTCGTTTAGAAAATTTAAAAAGAACCAGTCGTTTCAATTTATAAAATAAAGATATAAAAATATATATATCTCAAAGTAATTATTTGGAGTTTCGGAAAGTGTTGTATACCGATATTGGAGGACGAATTAAACTGGGAAAGATTTGCTAGGTCAAGAAGCTAAACCTAGTCAAACCGAAGCCGGAGGATATTATACTGGTCCATATAATCCCACAAGAGGAAAATACTTAGAAAGGACTTCCGTTTTGAACATGAAGAAGTATGCGGATTACGGTTACGTGGCTTGATGTTGAAGAAAATATGGAAACCTTAATTTATAAATTCATAGATATGCTAAACCAACAATTTAGAAAACTTAATTGACATCCCTAGTTAATACGGATATCCTTTGATTATATTTTCCTAGATTTGCTAATTCGATAATTTTTAATTCCTAATTGTAATCCCTAGTTAATACGGATATTTTTTTTAATTTTTAAATTCTTAGATTTGCTAATTCGATCATTTTTAATACTTATTTCTAATTCCTGTTTGTAATGCTAAAATATTATGTCTAATTAACGCAAATTTCATTAACTTAATCGAGATATTTTGATTGTTATGGTTTAGTTTTTCGTATTCATATTAACTTTAACACATCAAGGCTTATTCATCTACATACCTGCAATTATCAATCGATGCAGCGATCGCTTCATGTCGGATATAAACCAAGTAAGTGATAAATAACATCCAATATAAGACACAGGTCCCCTATAAATAAACTAGCTTCGATTAACGTAAAACTTCTAACTAGCTTCGATTAACGTAAAACTTGTCGCGTTCTACGTACAATCATAAAAATAAAATCTCAGGAAGTTAACACACTGTTTGTTATATTGAATACGAATATTGTTAATAAATCTTAATCTGTGAAAATATGAATCTCTAAGTCTTCATTTTATTGACGAAACATGAGGCCAACTTGGTCAACCATAGACATCAGGAAACCAATCTTATAGTTTCCTACTTTATCAATCTTTCTTTTAATTTAAATTGTGTAACTGTCTGTTGTAACTCAACCCTCCCATATGCCCTGAGCAAGGCCGGAACCTAATGCAGACAGGAGGTTCGTTACAGTTTGTAACAATTTTTATGATAATTCCGAAACTATTGATCAACTTAATAAGTGGTATAGACATAAGTTGAAGATAATGTAAACTTAAATTTGTTCAGATTTGTTTCAATTAAATTTGGCCCAGTCACTTTCGAGGTAAATTAAATTATGAGGAGAAATATCTCAAAAAATTGAGAATTTCTCGACAATTTTGCGATTTTGAAGCACCAATAATTACGCTGACGTCTGGAACACGAAATTCCAATCGGTCAACTAGATTTACGGTCAACCGTAAAAATAAATGTTTTTTTCAAATACTCAAAATTAAGTTTCAGCAAAAATATTCGCGATACGATAAATGCGAATACTAGCTAATCCAGAACCCCCAAATTCCACTGTATTAGTTTTGATAATTACTTTCAGAAACTGAAGTTGAAATTAAGTGCACATTTGATAAAAAAAAGACACCTATCCTATATTTGTATAAACTGTAAGAATTTTAGAACAAAGTACTAGTTACGTACTTTTGAATTTTATCTCCTTCTATACTAAATTGGAAGTACCCAACATCACATGTACGCTTTACATTGTTTCCAAAAAATGTTCTATACATACATATCGGCTTCTAAGGCTGAAAATACAGGATCAGTCAAAACGTTTTGTTTTCGTGTCTATCCTTTGGTGTGGGTTGGCTCATAAGGAACCAAATATAAATGCATCAAAATAAAAACGATTGGTGTGTTTTCAGTCTAAATATTCAATATTTATTAAAAGATATGCATGTTTTTTAATACTAAAAAGAAGAAAAGTTGAAAATTGTGCAACATCTAAAAAATTATGCTAAAAATCCGAATTTTTGGAAATTAATGCTAAAAAGCATTTAGCATCATGTATCAAAAAAATTGTGCTGACGCCAAAAAAATATGCTCAAAAATCATTAATTAGGTCAAACTGTCAACAGTGTGAAGCCATAATGAATTTTAAAAACAATACTGTAATGGATGAAATGAAACTGATGTTTCGGTAAAAGATAAAAAAAATCACTAAAAATAAAAAAGGTGATTCAAAATGTGACATAAGTCTTAATAAAAGTTGAATTTCATTGGTTTATAAAATATTTCCAAACAATATAATATTTTGTACAAAACTTCAAAAGTAAAAACAAACAAAATTTGGAGGCAAACCCGCCTAACTCCAGATTTTACTCATAAATTTATGCTCCCGTTTACAATTACCCTAAGAGCTCCTTACATTACACTTAACTTATTCATAAAAAGTTATGAGAGGTTTGAAAGATAATTTATTAATCAAAAATAGTCTCTCAAACCTTTCACAACTTTTTATGAATGAGGCCGTTAACGTTAGTCCTCTCTGTTTCAAAATAGTTACTACTAACTGGAATTTTTAAAAACAAGTCAAACTACTTTCCCAGTTTTCTCGAAATTATGTTTGATGGAGTTGGTCGGTTTTGCTTCCAAGCCGACTATATGAAGCTTAACACTAACGTAGTAAAGTTGAACATTTTCCGCCGTTTTCGATTTTTCACGATTTTAAAGAAATTTGTGGGAAATTTGCCCTTTAGGAGGCGCCATGGGATCCGTACGAGCAAATTTTATAAAAAATAAAAAAAAAATTGTATGGGGACCACCTTAAGGCTTGAGATGGAGGTAGAAATTTTCTGAGCAACTATTGGGGTCATATATTTGATATTTTCTGAGCAACTATTGGGGTCATATATGTATTTGACTCCACTAAGGACGTCCTTGAGGCAGTTAAAGCTGTGGGAGCAAATTCTCTAAAATTTCGTAGTAAAACCGACAGAAGTTGTTATTGGATTCGATCTAACAAAATGTGTTGCCAGAAAAAATAAGCCACTTTTCACATAAATTTGATTTCAAAAGTCTGCTCATGGTAGAATTATCTATTAGATAGTCGTCGCATTAGCAATTCCGTCGTTAAGCTGTCAAAATTAGCTGAATAATGAAACCCACTATTCACACAAAATGTGAAAATTTTTGTAAGATTGTCTTACTTGATACAAGTCTATGCTATTAAATTACATTTTGGTTGAAATTCTTTGAATTTTATTAACAAACAAAGAGAAACAAAATCGAAATTGACAGCTTACCGACGGAAAAGATGAAAAAACCACAAATCAGCTGGACTGACGCGTTTACCCGATAGATAATTTTACCATGAGTCTGCTCGAGAAAATTGTAATATTTGTAATTGTTTTAAAGATGTTTCTGCAATTTTGAAATAATAAGCTAGTATTTAAATGTTATTTTTTTTTATTTAAATTGTAATACTAATTTTACAATTGACATTAGTTCTAATGGAACGGCAGAAAATTTTCTAATTTAACTTAAAAAAATGTCACCGGCCATATATTTTTCAAAATCACAATATTGATTTATTTTTTCACTATTCCGAACCAAAAAAATGAATGTTTTTAAAATCGCACACTTGTTTTATTTGTGATATCGTAATTGTTACAGGCATAGAGCAATATATAAGAGTCGCCATCCCTCTCTTTACGTTCTCTTGATGACGACAATCGATTTCGAATTGCTGTTGTGTGTTACTCTTTTTGATTGGACATAAAACGGACAGAAATAAAATAGAATGCGTATGCAACCAACATAAAACATATGTAATTTAGCTCTTTAGTATCGAGTAAACAATAGTAAAACTTTGTTTGGGTTGCTTATCGCTCTCTCGCCTATCTGCTCTGTTTTCTATCAATACCAGGCCAGGGCACGTTATGCTTGCGAACAAAAACTGTTTACGCCAACTTTATTGCGAAGATCCTATTAAATGCAAATTTCAAAATAATCATGATAATCAATAAATGAAGCTTCCTAACAAACTTAATTTATATTGGCATTTTCACATTTAGTTTCTATTGTTCCCTCTTCTATTTGATGTATGTAAGTACAACGTAAAATATAGTCTAGTCTGGTCACCATTGCCAGTAATGACGGTAGCGCTGATGCCTAGAAAATTTTAATTTTCTAATGTAACCTTTATGGTAAATAATAAAACTTTTGTGCAAAAATTAACAAAATAATACTTTTGACGTAGAATACGTCTTACCTTACGGTATAGGAAGTCATGTCAGATTGTTATTGTTGTAATCTTTATTTCATTGATTATGAGGAAACGGCGAGATAACTTTTTTTAAATTTTTTTTTGTAGGTAAATGAAGATGTTATCTTTCGTTTGATATACATTTCATAGTGGTTGATATCTTCCTAATATTTAAATTTCTCAAATGAAAATTGTTTAAACACATACACTCAAACATATGTGTGGTGTTTGGTTGAGTGTTTGAGTTTGTAGCGTGAACACAAACTATGCTGCTGTTTCAGTGTGGACACAAACCTTCGGCTGTTGTTTTGATTGATGAAATATTGAAATTTCGTATATTTACTTATGTATTTAAGTGAAACAAAATGTTAAATGTGAATTTGAATTTAACATGGATATATAATTATAAAAAATATATGAAAAAATTAATTCATACATTTTTATGTTAAATGAAAGTGCTGCCAAGTAAGCAAAATAACAATGCTGTTTGATGCTGTTTGACAGCAGCTGACAGTTGACGTTTAGTAAATTAAAATAAAAATTCATTTGCTTATGTTATTTATCATTTATTGTTATATGTATATGTTTTCTGTCTTATCGGATGGCGTATTCTACGTTAAACTTAATGGACGTGTCTCTGACACAGCCTGCAGGGACAGTCCGTGGCCGAAGGCCTCGGACAACTGTCTGCTGTTTTTTCTTTTTTATTTCATTGTTCAAGCTCAATACCATGCTATATCTCTATAAATAGAGATATAATTTTTTGAAATAAAAAAGTTCCAATAAAAAGGCAGAATAAATAAAAAGTCATCCCTGATGAACGTAGAGCACGAAGAAACAACAGGCAATAACAATTGCCTGTATACATTGTGTTGTCTTTTATACAACAACAAAAATCATGTCTAATGGGGACCACAGGTTCTCTGGAGATGGAAAGAAGTTGTTTGCATCTGCTTTCTTGTGTGTATTGCTTGCGATATTTTTCGACCACTTGCATAGTGAAAATTCTCAATTCAGATGAGTTTTCGATTGCATTTAGTTTGATGAATTTTTCAAAAGCAGAATTCCAAAAAACGCGATCTGTGGCGAGATCATGAGGATGCATTTGCAAAACATCTTCTTTTCAAAAAACTGTATCTCTATTTATAGATACCTCTGTCAAATATTTATATGTGCAAAATAATTTTTTTCTTTCCTTCTGAAAACTAACTATAATTAAATGTCGACCATATACAATTTTTTCGATGTTATCCTCCTCTCTCTTTATCATATACTATTTTCTCTTTTGGACTTTATTTGTAGTTCCGTTATCTATGATTATCGCTGTAAGTTCGCAATTCAATAGAAAATATTTATATGTGCAGTCGCGTTGCTGACACTTTCAAGTGAACAACTCTATTTTTCTCGGGTGTTTTGTATGAAATATCTTTCTGTACGTGAGTAAAGTGATCGTTATGAATATATTATAAGAAACGTGGAAGTGAACTTACGGATGAGGAGCGCGTAAAAATTTTTGGAATGAGACTTGCAGGTAAAGGAATTGTCGAGATTGCAGCTGCGGTAAATCGGCATCGCAATACAGTTTCGAATTTCCTCAAAGACTCCGAAATCTATGGATTATTAAGCATAGTGGACGCATCCCAACTGTAGACCAAAGGACTAAGTGGCGCATTCAGCATTTAGCAGCTAATGAGAATATGAGTTGTAGGGAAATAAAGGTGGAATTGGGTCTAACTGCAACGAGACAGCGTGTCCAGCAACTGCTAAAGAACGATATAGGTCTTCGGTACCAAAGCAAATTGGCCAACCCACGCTTAACCTAGCGCCATAAGAATGCGCGTTTTGCTGTTGCAGAAAAGTACAAGTTTTGGGAGGACGTGTTTAAAACCGTTATATTTAGTGATAAGAAAAAGTTTAATTTGGACGGACCTGATGGTCACCATAAATATTGGAGAGATTTAGGACATTTTCAGCAAACGTGCTATAAGCGAAACCACGGTGGTGGATCTCTTATGATATGGGCTGCATTTGGAGCACGAGGGAAGTCAGAAATATAATTTGTCGCAACTAAAATGAATGCGGATCTAAAATGAACGTTGATCTGTTGGACAGCAATTTAATTGACTTTGCTGGCGAATTATATGGAGCTAGCTGGACATTTCAACAAGACAACGCCCTGATCCACATTGCTCGGCTCCCGAAATATTCCATTACTGGAGTTGACAGCTATAACTCCCGACCTCAACCCAATTGAAGACCTCTGGGGGATACTTTCCGCCAAGGTGTTTTCAAAGTCGAAGGTGTTTTCAAAGCTTAAAGAACTAAAACTAGCAATATTGGCGGAATGGGAGAGAATTGACATGTCGACTTTAAGCAACTTAGTGAGTTCTATGCCACGCAGGCTACAACAAGTTCTTATACACAAGGGCAACTCAACATCATATTAATTACATATTTTAATTAGGTAAGAATAAGAATTAAATTTAAGTTTAATTTTTGCATATACAAATATTTTCTATGAAGAACATATCAAACACTTTTTTTTTGTTCTAAAAAAGAAATGAAAACATATGTTTTCTTATAATTTTAAAGAACACAAATATAAACTAATATATAAAATAAATATCCAAAAAAAATTAGTTTTCAAAGCTCCAACTCAACATGATACATTGCACATACAAATATTAAACAGGGGTATATAGAATGGTCTTGAGCATGAACAATGAAATAAAAAAGTACAAATATAAAGGCCGAATAAATAAGAAATCATGTCCAATAATACTTTTAACATTTCCAGAGCTCGTGACAGTGACAAAAATCCACTTATGATTGGCTAATGAACAAACCCCCCAAAGCAAAATAGCTGCAGAAGGAACGTCAATTCAATAATACTACTTTTTAGTGTATGCATTCATGATACATACTAAACTAATTTACATTTTAAGACTGACTTCATGTTAAGTCGGCATAAAGTACATACTAGTCAAAACATATTTGGAACTTAATGAAAATTAAATGCTCCCATGTACTTGAATGGAAGAAATATAAAAAAATTACATGGGGTGTCAGGTGACACCGGGTTGGAACGAAGTTCCTCTCGCTATATATTATGTACTAGTTAGTTCCAACACGCCTAAGGCGCGCGTTGAAAAATACGAGAATTTCAATGGATCTTATATACTTTTTATAAAATGATAAAATCTTTTAAAGAAAATTTTTTATTTTATAGAATGTATTTTTTAAAAAAAAGTATATTTTTAGGTCCTTTATGTAAGAATACATATTATATTTTCCCCAAAGGTTCTTTGTTAAAGAAAGGTACTTCTTTTATTAAAAGCTCTATTTTTTAAGAAAAGATACTATTTTTAAGATGAAGTACTTTTTGTAAAAAAAGGCATAAGAGTATGATTTTTTTTTGCAAAGAAGTACTTTTTTTAAGAACAAGTACTTTTTAAAGAAGTGGTACTCTTTTTAGGAAAAGGTTATTTTTTAGAATTGGCCCTTTTTTCAAGAACAGGTAATTTTTTAAGAGTAGGTTCTTATCTCACGAAAAGTTATTCTGTTGCACAAAAAAAGTACACTACAGAAAAGACAGATTTTTAAGAAAAGGCAAATTTATTGTAGGAAAATGTACTTTTTTAAGAAAAGGTACTTATTTCAAATAAGATAATTTTTTAAGAAAAGGTACTTTTTGTAAGAAAAGGTACTTTTTTTTAAGAAAATGTAGTTTTTGTAAGAAAACTTAAGTTTTTAAGCAAAGGTACTTCTTTACGATAACGTATTTTTTAAGAAAATGTACTTTAATTTATTTAAGAACATTTTATTTTTTTTAACTTTTTTCACTTTGGCTTTCCAAAATGTACTTTTTATTGGGTTCAAAACTGTAATATATACTAATCTAGCTGGACCCGGAAAAATTCGTTTTGCCTTCAACGTTTTTGTAATGCCAAAGGGTGAACAAAATCATTTTGCTCCATTATGTTTGCTGCAAATGAATAGATCTGCTGGCGTTCCGGTACGGGATAGTGCCACGTTTAATCGACAATGGCCAAATAAACCTGTAGTTGACTGGAATATTATGAAGAAGAATGTAAAATAACTATTTGTTAGAATATCGATCGCGTGCTGATTTATTTAAAAATTTTCTCATTATACTATAATAGTTGTACCCATTGCGCTTCGCTACCCCTGAATTACAATTTTAATTAAGCACAATTTTCTTCTTTTTTCTTTTTATTCAATTGCTCTAGGATATACAGTGTTTCCAGTTTTGTCATCTGTGCAACTATATATATATGTCTGAAGGTTTACCCACACGTGAACATGCAACATATATTGTCCGTGGGAAAAACACGGATTTGTCAAATTGAAGCCACAGACTTGAAGCAAAAGCCAACCAAATCGGAAATTGCAATCTCTTGAAATTGATGGGCATGTCTGTAGGTATCATGGGAATGCGTGGAATAATTACATCGGTTCCTTTATAATTTCCAGTGATTATAGAAGCCTCTATAAGATTATTCTGAATTTTTTTAATATTCATATTCATACCTCTGATAGTTCATGAGATACAGCCGTACAAAGATTCAAGTTGCATGCCACGCCCACTGATCCGATCCCGCCCATTTTTTGTTGGATCACGAATTTTGCTGCCAAATGCATCCACACATATTTTCAACGCGATTGGAGAACCGTCCTCCAGATATTGCGTTTTAAAAATAGGGTCCAATCAATGATTTTCAGCACAGGCCACACAGGTACATTCGGTGAAAATTTCAAAAAGATCGGTCCAACCGTTTTCGAATCTATACGGTACTAAAAAATTCAAACAAACAAACAAATACAAACTCATTTTTATATAGTATATAGTAGAGGTGTACGCGTGACGTGATTTTGTCGTAAATCACGCGTGATCGTGATTGCTGTAAAACTCAATCACGTATTTGTGATCGTGCGTGAGTTGTAAATTAAAACCCGTGCGTGAGTATCATTGTTCGCTCATACCCAAATAAACCATTCCACTAAACAAAAACTTTTAAAACCATTTAATGATTGTTCAGAGCAAATGAGTGCTGACAATGCTCTAACATTACAAGAATATGTGTTATGGTACGAGAAGTTGGTTTTGATTTGCAAAGTAGATGTGCTCGAGTCGCAAATAATATCGAAAGTTAAATATCATATAAAGGAGTCATTACTAAAACGATATCAACCATCTTCTTTTCATTTTGTAGCAACATTTCTCAATCCACCCTTGAAGGAACTTAATTTCATTAAGGATAAACATCGAGAAGAAATAGTTATAACAATTAAGACTCTGCTACATGGCATTCTAAGACAAAGCAATGAATCTCTAAGCAATGAAACAGTTTTTAGAAAAAGCCAATCAAATTCACCTGTGTCTAACTATCCTCAATTTAAAGAGTTAATAGACAAGTGTCTCGTAGAAAAAGGTAAATGCTCTGATAGTGACATTGTTGATGACGAAATAAGGAAATATTTAAAGAAAAAACTTGAGACCAAATGTAATATTTCAGAGTCAGATTCTGAATATACTTATGTGCGATACTTGCAAGTTCTGCAACTAGCGAACGCGCTTTTTCTACGTCTGGTTGTATGTTAGAAGAAATGCGAAGTCGGCTTTCAAGTACATAATAATATAGACAAAATGCTATTTCTCCACAAGAATATGTGTACGATTAATACTCAAATGTAATATTTATATTTCATACATTTTTAAAAACATTTATATATTATTTGCATTCAATCTATTGTATAAAATTGAAATTTAATGCACTTAAATGTAATTGCTTTTTGATAAAATTAAATTATTCGTTCGTTAATAAAATACAACTAATTGATTCTTAATAAAATAAAATTTGTTGTTTCTTTTAAACAAATATTTTCCGTGAGCCTGCGTGATGCGAGTAGTTTTCTCCGTGGGCGTGCGTGAACGTGAGGAATTCAAAAATAATATTTCGTGAGCGTGCGGGACGTGAGCAGTTTCTATCGTGAACGTGCGTGACCGTGAGCCTTTCTCTTCGAGAGCGCGCATGAACGTGAGAAAGTCAAAAATAATATTTCGTGAGCGTGGGTGGCGTGATCAGTTTCTATCGTGAGCGTGCGTGGCCGCTAGATAGATATTGGTTACAGGCTCCACCTAGAAAACTTCCCATTAAACAAGAAATTTCCCACCATATGTTAGTCTAGACACAAACCAAAGCAAGAGTACCCAATATAGTTGATAATACTTGGATAAAGTTGTTAAAAAAAGTTGTTTAATTTTTTTTCCATTTAGCCCGCAACATGCGATAAGGAACTCCGTTCTAATAAAAACTTAGTGTCGTTTTTAATTTTATTTTTTTTTGTCAATTGCTGTACTAACGATTTAGTTCACTAAATTGAACCAAGACTGAATGTGGGCTACTATAATGGCTGTATGGTGGTTATGTTGAGGGTGTCCCAATGTCATGACCATGTTAAATACAACACTCAGAAACATTGCTGGTAGCTTAGCAAGCAAGTAGTGGTATTTTTTAATGGATTATGAAATAAATATTCTCTGTTCCAAACAAGGCAAACAAAATACTCGTATCGTAATTGCTAGCAACTGTTTTTACAATTACATGTGCAATAATACGTACGTCAAAGCAGTTGTCTTGAAACAAATTTTAATAACTGTGTTCAAGCTAGTGACAACATTTAACTGTTGTAGTAAACTATAACAGATTTTTTGAATATTTCGTGAATCGGAAGTAGTTTACAATTATGTCATGACCAAAATTAATTATAGAGCAATAAAGCTAATTGGTTTTAAAAAAACAGTGTTTAATAGATTTTTAATGGTTATTCGGTATGCGAACCGTATTTTACCTTTCTGTTAACTGCTGTGATACATAATACAAGTTTATTTAAGAGCTTTTATTTAAATTCGTAAGTTTGTTAAAATCTATTAAATCTATTTTTTTTATTGTTTGGATATAAATGATACTTCGGAGGCCAAGAAGTCATATGGACGCCACAACGTATGATTGCAAACATTCAAGTGGCAGTAGATCGTTTAGTTGTGGAAATGATGAAGGGGCCAGCACCTCTACATAATGAACAATTACCGCAACTTGGGGTTCAAATAAGCTAACCATATCTTCCGTTTGGTTAATACGTGAATCTTGACTTACACCATTTCACCATTTGTCTTGAATTCGTAGTTTAACACTGTGATACGTGATTTCCCAATACGGGTTGTCAAACATGGAAGCAGTTGTCATAGGTTAAAGAAGAGATAATCAAAATTTGGTCCAAATCCGTCAAACGACACGCCCACCTCTCATATATCCTGAAATTTCGGTGGTGCAATGGTAGTATGCGAGGCTCTTACATTTCGGCTCAGACCATCTTACATTTCTGTCGACTGCGGTCACCTCGCTTATTGACAGCGACACTATCGAGCTTCTCAAAATACCGTTCGCAGCCGGTGTGAACCTGTAGCTCTCAATCAGTGAGTGTAAAACTAGAACGCGCACAGCTCACTAGTTGTGAGACTCTCTCACCAATTCATTCATGTGATACAATGGGAAACCATTATTTTTTTAATTTCTACAGTTGTAAACCGAATTCTACCAAAATTGGCAGATTACATTTCTAAAAGCTCATTCACACTGACACCGAAAACGTGTTAAATGTTGTTTTCGGTCAAAAACTCGCTAAAAATAAAGGTTTTCCCATACAAAATGAAAACGCGTTCACAGCGTATTCTTGTCAAAAACACGCTCCCAAATTAGCAATACAACCATGTGGTAATCAGTTCCTGGTGATTTTTTTACTAGTGAAAGAAGAAGAACTGACAACTATTGGTTTGCATTGAAAGACGGACAGTGAAACTATTTAATTTCTGAACATTTTAATGAAATGCATTTTAATGAAACACAAAATATAATAGCATACAATATGAAACAATTAAATTGTTTTTAGGAAAAAATAAATATAAGCACAAGACAAACTGGACGTTATTGCGAACGAAAAGGTTTTTATTTTTAAGTTAGAATTTTCGTGTGCAGTTTCCATTTTGGAAATATGTTGATTTTGTTATTCAAAAATTGCAAAACGACGTAAACGTCAAAAAGCACAGTGTGAACGGCCAAGTTTTCAATGCGAGTTTTAAGATGAAAACGCTTAAAAATTTACCAGTCTGAATGAGCTATAAGCTGTTTCAAATCATGGCTTACAATTTCTGAAATTGGAGCAAGGACCCGCGTGTTCTTAAAATATAATTTTCAAAGATGTGCTCATAAAATATGGATATATTCCACGAATTCCACGAAATTCACTATTCTACATTAAAATTTGACTGAACGCAGAATAATTAAATTCGTTAAATTTTGGTTTTGAAAAATATACGATATTTTTAAGTTTTTGATTAAAATTCCCTTTTTGTATGTAAGCTAGTATCATATAACTCCGCATCTCTACTCATTGGGCAGTCCAAGCAGCTACTACTACTTCCTAGAAAGCAATGGATTTATGGTACCCTATCTAAGCTAGCTAGAGTGTGAAGGTGATCACTGATGCGTCTCAGTTAAAATGGGTTACCCTCTCATTGAAGCTGTTCGAACTAGCGGACAACACTACTGGCCATCGTCGGATCAAACATAAAGAAACAAAAATTCAGTTTCGCCACACTGCGTTATGAGATGCATTCCGCCACCATTACATTGGCAATAAAACTACAAAATGAGAATGAAACATAAAATCCATGATTTGTTGGCAACCCCAGCAAACGTTATAAGGACCACGATATGCCCTTGGAATGTTAGAACACTATACAGATCGTGTGCCACTATCCAACTGGCAGATGTACTCGTGAATAATAAGGCTGACATTACTGCTATCCAGGAGATACGATTGAAAGGTCATGTTTCCATCCGCACAAAAACCAAATACCGCTAATTTGTGTACATGCCCCGACGGAAGAAAAAGACGATGACACCAAGCTAGCCTGGCCACGACATTAAAATTGTTGTAGGTGATTTTAATGCTAAGGTCGGCAAGGAAAATATCTTTGCACCAACCATCGGTAAATTCAGTGTACACACCATCACTTCCGATAACGAAACATGGTTTTCGATAGAACGAGATTAAACATAAACACTACTTGGAATTCCCCTGATCAACAGACGAAGAACCAGATTGATCACCTGGTAATTGATGGAAGATGAAAGTGTTATGGACGTACGTGTGATTCGAGGACCTAGTATGGATTCGGATCACTACCTGGTTGCAGCAAAGGGTCGTACAAAGGTGCAACTACCAGAATAGCCACGGCCTATGTAGAGAAGCTCACACAGATCCTGGCGCAGAACTCACCCCCGCCTCATGATCATGATGCGCAATGGAAGTACATTCCCCACTCTATGAAAACTGCTGCTGAGACCATACTTGGCTATGAAAACCCGTTTAAAACCCGATCAAGAGTGACACATGGTAAATGGTGAAAAGAACGCTGTACGTATGACAATTCTTCAGCAAGTCGTTTGTTTAAGAAGAAAAAACTCCAATAAATTGAGTCATATAGAAGGACTTAATCTTATAGAAGAAGAAAACCAAACCAACGGAAATGGATCAGCACCCAACTTTTGTAGATATGTAATTACGGAAATCTTGTCACTGATGTGCAGAGTATGTTGTAAATATGGAGCGATCACTTCTCTGCTTTACTTATCCATGGAGACTTCAATGTAGACCATGTCGTTGATTGTCCCCTCATAGCTAAAGTGAAGTTAGAACTGCAATTTTCGGCTTAAGAACAAAAATGCCGCTGGTGCTGTTGGACTACCGGCTGAGCTGTCTAAGGCTGGCGGCTATGAGTTAGAAAGGTGCAAACATCAGCTCATATGCAAAATCTGGCTAGACGAATGCATACCCGACGATTGGAGTCTTACCATACTGTGTCCTGTTATCCATCGCATACAAGTTCCTCTCGTAATGCGCGAAAGACTACAACCCTAGTGTGGCTTTAGGTCTGGAAAGTCAACTATTGACCAGATATTCACATTATGACAAATCCTGGAAAAATCCCACGAACAACAAGTTGACACCTCCTTGTAGATTATTACGCTGGCTTCGATAGCCCGAAACGGCGAAAACTCAATGAGTCAATGAAAAAAGATTTACAATTTTTAACTTTGATAGAGAATATCTTAATAACGATAAAGGATATTACCCAACACTTAGTGTATTTTTTGTTTGTCTAGCATAGTAGATTCCCAAAATTAAAAAATCTTTGTAATCGGACTATAAGTATAGAAGTACCAGGCTTTCAAAGTTGCAATTTTAACACCCTGTAGCACCAACTGTGTTTACACATGGTACCTCTAACTGCAATATTCTAAAAGCCTGACTCTTCCTCAATAAATGTCTATTACATTCCAAAATGATCAGAACAATACTTTAAAAGTATTAGTGTTATTACCTTGTACTTTTCAATCGACCCCACTCTGCATTGCAGCAAAGTTTGCAAAATGTGTCTGTGCTTGAAATCAGCCATAGACTAGTAGGTCAGTTCATCGAGTTAGAGTTGCTGTTGTATGTTACTCTTTGGTTGGACATAAAACGGAACGAAATAAAAGAGAGTGCGCGTTTTCGTTCGATGCAACCAACATAATACATAATTTAGCTGCCATTAGTATCAACCAAACGCTACTTAAACTTAGTTTGCTGCATGGTTTGCTACTGGTTGCTTATCGCTCTCTCCCCTATCTACTATGTATGTTTTCTGTCAATTTCCTACTACATAGTTGATCTGCTGTGCTATGGCTACCATCAGCAAATGAGCCTTTTCACACTAGCCGACACCAGCATTGCCAGTTTAGGGGATTTTTCCCCTTTTTGGGGATTTTTATTTGAAAAAAGGGATGAAATTTTTGACTTGGGGATATGGGAATTTTATGGGGATGTCATCGTTTGTTTGGGGAATTAAAGGGGATTTTTCATCATATTTAACATTTTCTTACACATGTGTGTTTTTTAGCGGATTATCAAACATATTGTCTCGTTTGTTTAGATATCTACTAAAAACAGTCACATCTATAGCACTTATCTATTTTGTTAAAGTGGTTGGCAATCATGTATAGTTATCATTAACAAACCAAAGTGTGGGAACACGTCTCACAAACCATCAGTTTATCGTGAGTGTCATATATGTTAATAAGAAGAAGAATGGTAATGACAAAAGACACAAAAAGAAATTGTTTGTTTTAAAGTAACAATGTCAGTCAAGAGCGAAAACAGTAAAAAACAGAATTGCGTGGGAAAACGAGGATTGGGCAAAAGGTATTTCGTCATTATTTATACCGTAACAGCAAACTAATCAATTTCCTTGAAGGTTGGCTTAAATGTATTGCACATGCTCCGAGAGAATTTCAGGGCAAAAGTTGCAACAATTGTTCTTGGTGTGCTGTTTGTATGGTTGCGCTTCAGTCCCAAAAAAAGGATCTTAGAAGACATGCAGAGTCTGCTAAGCATAGCAGTAAAATGAAATTACTTAATCCATCAAACACATTAGAAACGTATGGTAAGTTTTTTCAACTTGTTACAAATAATTACTTAAACAAATGTTTGCAGGTGTAGTTTCTGCGACAAATAAATCAAAAATTTTGGACATAAGGCTTGCGGTTTTTGTTGCTAAGCATTCCTCGATAACATCAGTGGATCACTTAACAAATTTGATGAAATCGTTTTCAATTAAAGACAATCCGTTTGAAAATCTACGGTTGCACCGTACCAAATGCAGTGCTATAATTAAGCATGTAGTGGCCCCAGTCATTCTATCGGAATTGGTTAAGAGTATTGGGGATAATAAATACTCACTTATACTTGACGAGTCGACCGACATATCGAAGAACAAATGGATGAGCATTTGTATCCGGTATTTCAACGAAATTAAGTCCCAAATAACGACAGATTTTTTGGGGATATTCTTAGTGGAGGAAGCAACTGCTAATAAACTACACGAAGGCTTAACGAACTACCTAAAAAATACAGGCGTAAGCCAAAAAATATGTTGGCAATTGGTACAGACAGTGCTAATAATTTATGTGGCCGAAAAAATAGTTTGTATACCCATTTGAAGATGGATAATCCAAATTTGATGCTAATAAAATGTACCTGTCACTCAGAAGCGTCAAAGCAATTTCCACCTGATATTGAATTTTTGGTAAGAGAAACATTCAACTACTTCAGCAATAGCCCTTTACGTACAATAAAATACAAGCGCGCTTTTAATTTAATCAATACCGGTACTGATTCCAACAAGTTTAAGCAACTGGTTCAAATTTCCTCTACCAGATAGTTGTCATATGGTTTTGCTGTGAAGCGGATCCTTGAACAATGGGTGGAACTCCAATATCATTTCTCAATTATATCAACAGCAGAAGCAGAAAAAACAGCTGAATTAATATACCATATAATGTGCAAAGAGGAAAACAAACTTTATTTATTGTTCATATCACCTATTCTTAATGATATGAATAGATTAAACCTTGATTTCCAAAGTGACAAAATGGACGGTGGAACCATGTACGAGAAACTACATGTCACGCTTCTTTCATTGGCTGCAAGAATGCTTAAACCGGCAGTTGTTTCTCATTTGCAGAATGAAGATGACATAGAGAAGGTAAAAAAATCAATGGATACGGATTCAGGATTTTTGCCACTAGAAGTTATTGATTTCGGATTTGAATTTGAAGAAGAAATTAAATCTCTGCCAGAATTCGAAAAACAGAATTTAAAAAAAACATGTTTCTCTTATCTTAAATCTCTTCTATTGCAAATGCTACAAAGGTTTCCACCAAACTTAGTGTTTTTCAAAACATTCAAACAATTTTCCATAAATATATGCTGTAATCCTGTAGGTCAACCAAGTTTTGGATCTATTTTAACAATTTTGAAGCCTGTCCTTAGAGAAGGAGTTCCCATCGATTTATACGAATCTCAGTGGAGGAAAATGCCATTCGTGAATTGGAAAAAATTTTCGGCGATGACATCATTACTAATCTTAACTCAGCTTGGCCTAAAATTTATTCCTATCAGGATGCAGCAGGCAATCAACCATTTAAGGAGTTGGCTGAAATGGTTTTGAATATGCTCTGCGTGCCAACTAGTAATGCTTGCGTGGAGAGAGTATTCTCAGTTATGAACACCACCAAAACTAAAATATGCAACAAAATTCAATATGAGCTTCTAGAAGCATTATTAAGAATAAATACGCATTTTCAATGCAATTCAATATGTTGTGATAAGTACAATCCGTCACCGGAAATGCTTAAGCGGTTTAACTCTCACAATATGTACAAAAATTTAGCAAAAGGCGACGACATCGAATGTTTAGAATCTGAAGTTTTTAATACTATAAACATTGACTGAAAAATGGAGTACAAATAATACGTATTTATGTAAGAGGACTGAATTTAATTGACTGATTAATATATAATAATATATAGTTAGCTTAATATGTAAGGGTGCTAAGTCAAATTTTTGAAATTTTACAGGAGAGACAAAAAACTTAATATCTTTTGTAATAAACCTCTTTTCGAAAAATTGTAAATGTAGTTACCTTAATTGCATCACTATTCAACATCAACACTCTAAAAAAAACAAAAAGACATGTATTGTCTTCGTTACAGTTGTTTTATGACTTAGCACTTTTCTGATGTTGAAAACAAATTTGTTTTTGGACTTAGCACTTTTTATTTAACATTTTTCCCCACAATAATAAGTACTCAGTTACAGTTTTAAAAAAAGATAATGATAGTATCTTCTTTATTGTTACAGAGGTAAATATGTATATTAAATACATAAATACAGTCTTACTTCGTTGCTGTGAATAGTGAATTAAAAATAATTAAATTATTCATGAGGTAAATCATCATAAAATTTATGATGGTCTCTTGTCAAAGTTAATTTTAAACATTGTAAATCTTCGAATTTTCTGGCTGTAATTGGTTTTCTGTTTTGATACATTTGCTCTAAATTGCACCACTGTAAAGCAATTACTTTCTTATCTATTCTTTGGGGTAGCATTTTCCATATCTCAGTCAAGCGTAATTTGAAGAATATTTCTCGATTTGGTGTATATTGTATTGCGCGTATGTCTGTCACTTTGGCATCGCCTTTACCACGTCCAGGACGAATGCTTTTACAAAATTCAATTTTGTTAAATTTTTTAAAAAAATCATGATATAAGTATGTAACGTCGTAAGGTTCGGGCTTTTGTCTAGCGGCTTTGCAAATTGCAATATAGTCAGAGGGAACATCAACATTTTTATTCCTCATAGCACGCTCTATGGTAGAGTGAACGCTATCTGCCTCCATTTGCGTATGACCAGTCTCCAGTATTTTTTGTTCTATTACAATTTTATGTTTAATAGCTGTATTAAGAAGTGCGTTACTCATTACACAATTGTGGTTTTGATATGTGCATCCATCACTATAAAATATTATTTTAGTAGGGTTATTATTGTCATTAAGGCTTGGATGGATTTTGTTTTCAATAAAGTAAACCCAAATACTTGCAAATTCTTCAGCATTAACCCCATCTTCAGCTTCATTCCATAGAAAGCAGTACCCTTTTTTGTTTACAAGGTTATAGAAAACTAAGTTGTGTACCTGGAGTTTAGTTTTATAATATAAGCTGCTAACTTGCGACTTCGGAGCTATTAGCACCGCTTGAAGGTCTACAGTGAAGACATAGGATTCTTCAGACCTGTCTTTGTTTTTCTCCATCCTTGCCTCTTCTTTTTTTTTCTTGATGACGAGAATAATCTTCCAGTGGAAGACTGCTGACAGAATAACGTGCACATATCTCGCATTGGTATTTTTTTGGTGAAAACAAACCCAGATTTCTGGCATCAAATGTCGAATAAAACAACGCTATCGAAAGTGGCCTGATGTTGTGAGTTGTACACCAATCTTTGGAGTAATAGTCATACAGTTTTTTTTTTTGATCGCCATTCGGGTAAAATATACTTTTTCTGAGTTACCGCACGACAGTAATGCGATTACATTAATGGTAAACTATCAAAAAATAAATGCATGCCTTTTTTCTCTTCAGAATCAGTTTGTTTAACTCTTTTTCTCGAATTATGGTGTGCAACTGAAGACATATTCACCCAATTAAGTACAGAGCGTCTTCCTATGACCAAAGTGTTAAAAAAAAAATGTTCTACATACGCGTAAGGTTTTATTATCCAGTTTGAGGTGGTATTTTAAAGTTTGAACTCGTCTGGATTCATTAGGATCTGTACGATTTCGAGGCTGGATAGGCTTAGATGTGTGAATTAAAAATAATTAAATTATTCATGCGGTAAATCATCATAAAATTTATGATGGTCTCTTGTCAAAGTTAATTTTAAACATTGTAAATCTTCGAATTTTCTGGCTGTAATTGGTTTTCTGTTTTGATACATTTGCTCTAAATTGCACCACTGTAAAGCAATTACTTTCTTATCTATTCTTTGGGGTAGCATTTTCCATATCTCAGTCAAGCGTAATTTGAAGAATATTTCTCGATTTGGTGTATATTGTATTGCGCGTATGTCTGTCACTTTGGCATCGCCTTTACCACGTCCAGGACGAATGCTTTTACAAAATTCAATTTTGTTAAATTTTTTAAAAAAAATCATGATATAAGTATGTAACGTCGTAAGGTTCGGGCTTTTGTCTAGCGGCTTTGCAAATTGCAATATAGTCAGAGGGAACATCAACATTTTTATTCCTCATAGCACGCTCTATGGTAGAGTGAACGCTATCTGCCTCCATTTGCGTATGACCAGTCTCCAGTATTTTTTGTTCTATTACAATTTTATGTTTAATAGCTGTATTAAGAAGTGCGTTACTCATTACACAATTGCGGTTTTGATATGTGCATCCATCACTATAAAATATTATTTTAGTAGGGTTATTATTGTCATTAAGGCTTGGATGGATTTTGTTTTCAATAAAGTAAACCCAAATACTTGCAAATTCTTCAGCATTAACCCCATCTTCAGCTTCATTCCATAGAAAGCAGTACCCTTTTTTGTTTACAAGGTTATAGAAAACTAAGTTGTGTACCTGGAGTTTAGTTTTATAATATAAGCTGCTAACTTGCGACTTCGGAGCTATTAGCACCGCTTGAAGGTCTACAGTGAAGACATAGGATTCTTCAGACCTGTCTTTGTTTTTCTCCATCCTTGCCTCTTCTTTTTTTTTCTTGATGACGAGAATAATCTTCCAGTGGAAGACTGCTGACAGAATAACATGCACATATCTCGCATTGGTATTTTTTTGGTGAAAACAAACCCAGATTTCTGGCATCAAATGTCGAATAAAACAACGCTATCGAAAGTGGCCTGATGTTGTGAGTTGTACACCAATCTTTGGAGTAATAGTCATACAGTTTTTTTTTTGATCGCCATTCGGGTAAAATATACTTTTTCTGAGTTACCGCACGACAGTAATGCGATTACATTAATGGTAAACTATCAAAAAATAAATGCATGCCTTTTTTCTCTTCAGAATCAGTTTGTTTAACTCTTTTTCTCGAATTATGGTGTGCAACTGAAGACATATTCACCCAATTAAGTACAGAGCGTCTTCCTATGACCAAAGTGTTCAAAAAAAAATGTTCTACATACGCGTAAGGTTTTATTATCCAGTTTGAGGTGGTATTTTAAAGTTTGAACTCGTCTGGATTCATTAGGATCTGTACGATTTCGAGGCTGGATAGGCTTAGATGTGTGAACTAATGTAGTCACATAAATTTTCTTTTGCTTCCAGTCCATTTGCCAAAAGTTTTTAAATATTTGTTCTCTTTGAGCATCTGTCACCCATGCGCATTTCATGGTAGCAATATCACTTTTTTGTGCACACTTACATCTCTCCTTTATGGCACGTGGTTCTTTCATTTCTCCATATTTCCAAACGTCACCTTCTTTTCGTCTTCCCCAATACCTTTTGCCACATTCTCTCTGCTTTTTATTTTTGGCCACAAACCAATCATCTTTTTCCACTTGCACCCTCTTCTTTCGCATTTTGGTTCTTACAGGTAATTCAAAGGAATTGTCGGAATCACTATTGAAGCCATAAGACACCAGTCCCACAACACCGTCATCAGACTCCATGCCAAAAGAACCGCAATCAATGTAGTCAACCGATTGTGCTCCAACGTTATTGTTGGAAATCTTCTAATAAATTATTTTTTTTTTTAATTTCATATTTGCAAAAATGGAGTAATAATAGTCATGTGTTACCTTTTATGCTTTAAATAGAAACAATACTAACAGCACACAATAATCAGCGAAAAAATTGGGTTTTACTTTTCTAACAGCGCCTACTAAATCGCGTAAAATTTGACTTAGCTCACTCATTTTAACAGGTGCGGAGTTAGCACTTTTACACATCTTTACCAAACAAAGGTAAAAACAGATATTTAATATTTTGTTTTTGGTTAAACTATGTATTATTGATTTATCTGTCGAACTGCATCTTAATCTATTTTTTTATAAAAGGTTGACTTAGCACCTTTACATATTAAGCTAACGATATATAATATGAATTTTTTTAAAGATGTTTTTGAATACAAATATAATTTGTATTCAACTAAATGAATTTTTTGTTATGTTTTTTGTGTTTTTAAATAAATAAAAAACAAATTTTGTTCCTAATTATTACTAAAATAATTTAAAATCGTTTCGTTTGTTTTGTTAAACTGAATTTAATTATAAATTTTAATTTTAAAACCTAAAACATGCTCGAATTTCCTTTAAAAGTAAGGGGATTTTTTCGGGGATTTTGGCTTTTTTTTGGGGAATTTTCGGGGATTAAAAATTTCAATTTGGGGATTTGGCCTTAAAAAACTGGCAACCCTGGCCGACACGACAACGACATCAGTGGGAGCGCAAACTCATACAATTATATGGGCATGCTTTCACACTTGCCGACATGACGGTTTTATGTCGTTGCCGGCGACGACATGTCGGTGAGAAGCACACACTCCACTCATGTTGTCGACGACATTTTTATATTTTTTTATGAACAGTGCAGAGTGTTTTGTTATTGTCCGAAATTTTTTAAGTGAAATTTAATAAAAATGGCCAAATGTGATATTGTCACATTGATTGAAACCATGAAATATGATATTTCTTCGATCGACAAACAACAACTGCATGTCGGCATCGCGTCGTGTAATGTGTAAGCATTTTGCAAAAATCGTGCCGTGCTAGTGTCGTGTCGGTGTCATTCTCGTTGTCGGTTAATGTGAAAACACCCAATATTAACTTCGTTGCTGTCGCTGGAAGATTTAGAATGTGAAAAATGTAAACAAATTTCTAAAAATAACCAATTTTTTCTGGTTCTAGGGGGATTATAATAAAGGGGATCAATACATACTTAATATTTTTTTTTTAAATCGCGAAAATATGAAAATCTCCAATATTAAAGTACGTTTTTTTATAATAAAAGTACATTTTAATAGCTAATTATAATTCAATGCCCACCAAGGCATATCATCAGCTCCCTTCTCCACAAGTATTTAGGTATATCATCACACATTATAGGGATAAAAAACTCAACTTAGCGAGAATTGTCTCAACACTCCTACTTGTGCGAAAACATCCACAACAAATACTATGTCTAATAATTCAGAAATGGTGCGTCCAATAGTGAAATTAACCATATTTTTCGTATGGCTCAAAGAATAAACGCTAAAAAGCTCACAAGTCTACATCTTGGAAACGGAACCTTCATCTTCGGAACATGAAGAGTTTTCGATTCCTCAATATCTAGACCACCCATTGAAATTGATGATAAAAACGACACAAAACTCGATTCGCTTGCTCCACTAGGAATCAAACGCTATATACATATTTTGAAATCCATTATGAATTTACAATTATGTAATTCAATTATTCCAAATTCGATTAATAATCTTAATAATAGAAACCGTAATAAATGTCATTTCCAATAGCGAATATCAAGCAATATAAATGTAATAAAGGGTGGGCCATGTTAAATTTGGAATTTTATTTCGCTTTATTATGATCAAATGGCTTCCACGAGATGATCCTCATTCGATCTAACCAATTATTCTGCACATTTTCAATTGTTTGGGTCTCTATCTCGTGATCGAGAGCGTCGATTTCGTGTTTCAATGGACTATTTACATATTTAAAAATGCAGCAGCGAGGGTCAAAATGCAGCAGCGAGGCGGCCAATGAACTTTCGAGTTTCGTATGATTATGCGGTTATCGAACACAGAGCGCAAAAGATCGATTGTAACGTGGCTGTGTGGCACGTATCCATGTAATCCTCTTCAACATTGGTAACAAAAATTCGCTGAGCATGGCACGGTAATGCTCGCCATTAACGGTATTGGCGGCTCCTTGCTCATTTTCGAAGAAAATTGGCCTATGATGCCGCAATGCCAAACACCACACCAAACAGACACTCGTTGTGGATGCCTCGTCTTCTGCTCGACGAAGTGTGGTGAAATGAGCTTCATTGGAGTCCTAGTTTGGGGGCAAATCTCAGAGCGATTTTTTTGTTTTTGGGGTAAAACTCGTTATATTAAGCAAAAAATATAAAATATAAAAATCGGTGTGAAGCCGTATTTTCAGAGTTATGGGCCCCTAAAGTTTGGGCATATGGGATGGTATTATTAGTTTTATATTGAAAAACTCGAAATAAATTAAATACATTTTTTCGATAATTGTCTTAATTATCGAGATATATGATGCTAAATTTTTAAAAAATATCGATTTATTTTTTCAAAAGTTTCAGGGTGGGAATATGTTTCGTAATAGGAAATCAAAAAATAAACGAAACAAAACTAAGCAAAAATTTCGATAACTAGCTTAGTTATCGCGGTATCACATGTTTAACTTTTCTTAAAATATGAAATTTTTTCAAAAAATTTGTTCGTTAACGGGAAATAAGTAAAAATAAAAAAAAATGGTTTCCCATTACATCCCATGAAGGGGCAGGGGAGAGCTTCCCACAAACACTGAGCTTTGCGCGTTCCAGTTTTCACTCACTGGTTGGGACCTACAGTCTTACACTGATTCCGAACGGTATTTTGAGAAGCTTTTTCATGGCTAAATACTCGATAGTGTCACCTTCACTATGCGAGGTGACCGCCGCCGAAAGAAATTTTAAGGTGGTCTGAGCAGGGATCGTACCCAGAATCTCATGTACAAGAGGCGCGCACACTACCATTGCACCACCGACGGTGAAAGTGGTGAAAGTATATTGAATATTATTATTGAATATTTTTCGGTCAATATTGCAAGATTTGACCCGAATTGCATTTCTCCAGAAAAAGGGCGTCACATTTATGTATTATTCAACATGGAAGTAAGAAGTGTGTTCGATATATTTTAAATTTTTGAAAGTTTGGACGGACCAGTGCCTGAAAGAGACATCCAGGCCTTGAAAGATTAGGGATTAGTTCCAGGGGATCCTATCTATGCCCCATGGGTCACCCCATGAGGTTAACGAAAAATAAAAATATTGACGGCTGGTTGTGGAGGTGTGTAAAAATACGAAAAAAATTTACTTATTGTTATTTTAGGTGTACGGCGCCCATTAAAATAGTAAACAAAACCAGGAAGGTGCGATGTGCGTCTTTCTATAAGAACAAAGACATTTTATCCGAGATTACATCTCCCAATAGCCAAAATTGTATGTTTTGCGCAAATGTTAATCAACAACCTGACAAATGAGTATATACTCCAAACAATAAAAGGCAGTGGTTCCCTACCTCCAGTGGACGTCCAATATTCGACATTTGTAATACCACATTTTTAAAATTATTTTTTTATTTTTTGCTTGCGTCCAAGCACAATATTACATGTTAGATACACAATGATTAAGAGGTTATAATATACTTATGGTTTTGTGACCAACATATGTATTTGTTTGCTGAAAACTGCTGAAACCAAAAACGTGACAGACAACAAAGAAACAAAAATGCAGCAGATCTTCAATTCATGAGAACAATGCTTGCAAACATGTGCATGGTTCCTGCAATATGTTGCTGGGGGCCATTGTGGAATTATATTCTGTAGGAGATGACGAATATTATAATCTTTCGACATTTGTTTAGCAGGAATACAAAATGGTATTACAGAAAACTCCCACATTAGACCACTTATGGAAAAGGTCCGATAAATACAGTCCGGTTCACTTATTTAAAGGCACTAAAAATTCCATATTCAACAGCCTGTATCTTTCGAAATTTGTAACCGATTGCAGAATTTTAAAATGGAAATGGAACCTAGACTTAAGATGTAAAAAAAATCATGACAATAGTGGTTTCTTAACTATATATGTGACTTGCTCC
This sequence comes from Phaonia tiefii, assembly GCA_963931995.1. Lineage (NCBI taxonomy): Eukaryota > Metazoa > Arthropoda > Insecta > Diptera > Muscidae > Phaonia > Phaonia tiefii. The sequence goes on from OZ008368.1 coordinate 141,249,559, forward strand.
ACGAAAAGGGACCTCTGCGCCGAAAAGAAGTTATTAAGAATAACGCGTTGAAAAAAAGCGCTTCGTTTTTCCGCTACAGACGAACCACCAAAAAAGCGTGTTAGGAGTAAAAAAGAGTAAAATTTTGATATTTTTGTAATTTTGTACCTTTGATATTGAACTTTTTTTAAATTTCAAATATTATAATATATTTATATTTATTTATATCACATTTTTCAATTTTTTCATTAATTATGTTCATCTTTACAGGTGATTTGTAAAAAAACTAAAAGACATAGAAACTTGCGGTTTGCGGCAGAGATTCCTATAAGAATCTCTCAAAAAGTGAAGAATCGGCGCAGAGGTAGCTTTTCGTGGAGCAGGTCACATATACCTTTTTTTTGAGCAATTTATAAAAAAAGTCCAAAAATATGCTATTTTTTTTGGTTCAGTTGAATAAAGGCACTTTAACTAATTTTAATGAAAACCAGTTTTTCTTGTTTTTTTTTAAATTTATTTTACTTTATTTAAGTACTATTAGTAATGGGTACAACCCCTTTGTTTTTAATAATTTCAAATATACGGGTTTTCATTGTGAGATAAAGAGAATTTATGTAATCCAACGAAATTTGATTCCAAGCATCCTTAATGGCCTGAATTAGTGACTGCTTGTCATCAATTTGTCTACCTCATTCATAGACCTTACGAGATAACCAACTCCAGACATTTTCGATAATGTTTAGATCTGGCGAATAGGGTGGCCAGTCAAGAATATTAACATTTTGGCTTGCAATGAACTCCTTTACTACTCTGGCGTTGTGTATAGGGGCATTATCCTGTTGCAATATCCAAGATATGGGACCAAATAGTTCACTGAACTTCGGAGAAGCCGATCCCAATAAAGTTTTATAACTTGCACCAATCATTTTTGCACATTGAAATTCAAGATCACCCCACATCATAAGGCCGCCCTCTCTGCTGTTGTAATAGTTGTAGCCATCAGGCCCATCCAAATTAAACTTCTTCTCATCCGTAAATACGACGGTTCTCCAGTCATTTACATGACCTCTTGGCTGCACATCCCATACCATGTAGTCTCTTGCGAATTGAAGCCGCTGAGGAGCTTTTTGTGTAATTTCAGGCTCTTAATTACTCTGCGCACTGATAACTTGCTTGCTTCCACTCTAGCTTGAGCTCTAATTTTTTACAAGGATAAGGCAGAATTAGAAGCAATTCTGATGACTTTTCGTTTCTCGTACGTAGATAAAGACAATGAAACCCTTCCTCTTTAACATTTTTTCCATACCCCTCGGGGTCCTTGATGTAATTGTCGACAACTGTTGGGGTCCGTCCAATTTTTGTAGCTATTGCGCGGTTAGAATATCCTTCAGAACGGTAAACATCGATTTTAGTTCTTTCCGATAGATCTAAAATTTTTTGTTTTGCCATTTTGACTCGTAAAATGATTAAGATGTAATAAATTGTAATAAACAAACGCTCCCTACAAAAAATCATCGCTTACTTCAAAAATAATAACAATATAATAAAGTGCTCTCGAAACTAAGTGGATGGCGTATGAAGCTTTATGTGTATTATATGCGTATATTAAATTGTAGACTAAGGGCGAGTTTCACACTCGTCATTTAAAAGCTCACACAAAATTAAATGACATTTTTGACACAATGTTAAATGACATTTAAGGCCGGGGCGTTTTCTTGTTGCGCGTTTTCAAAAGCTTTCGTAGAAGTATACACAATCAACGTATACAACTCAACGTTTTGCGTTCGAGCTTTTGAAAACGCGCGACAAGAAAACGCCAGTGTGGCCCCGGCCTAAATGACAAGCATCGGGCATTTAAATGGACAATTTTCAACTGTGAAACTGGCCATAAAGGAATTACTTTGTCAGGAAAGCCCGCAACAGAATTAGTGCACCTAAAGTGTCATCTGTTTGGCTATAAAAGCTGCTAACGATAAACATATGCTTGTTGGTAAACAAAAATTTTTCTGGTTTCAATTTTAAATGATACATGTATGTTTATACAATTCACACAAACCAGACTTACATGTTTGCAATTTTAAAGATTTTAGTAGATTGTCCTTCGTTCATTTATTCTTTACCTTGTCTTATTACCTCCTCGCTTAAATTTCATTTAATGGCTAAAACCTCTTTCATGATGAATGTCAAAGCAGCATCTGCTTTTCAGAGGTTCATGTCAGATCGGCATAATGGTTCGACCGTTTCTTTCATTGGATTGATAACTTTAATTGTTTTATGCAACAAGCTAAATCATATATCATATATTGTTTTAGATCGGGATTTTCAATTAAAAATTAACATGTGCTCTTTACCTTTGGACTTTTTCCAAAAGTGGACTAATGTGGGATTTTTCTGTAATGCCATTTTTTATTCCTGCTAAACAAATGTCGAAAGATTATAATTATTCGTTATCTCCTAAAGAATATAATTCCACAATGGCCCCCAGCAACATATTGCAGGAACCATGCTTTCTTGTTTCTTTGTTGTCTGTCACGTTTTTGGTTTCAGTAGTTTTCAACAAACAAATACATATGTTGGTCATAAAACCATATATTATAACCTATTAATCATTGTGTATCTAACATGTAATATTGTGTTTACTATATTTGCTAAATATTGTGCTAATATTTTCATCCAAACAACAAAAAAGGACCGATTTTTCAGCGCGCAATAGCAGGTGTTTTTTTTTTATAACTAGAAAGTTCAATTTAGCGAGATGAATGCATAATTGTTGCTTTGGACCTGTAAGTTTTAAATTTTTACCATTAACGGCGCTCCGTCCGTTGTAAATCCGGAAATGTCTTTAGCAAATGACAAACTGAATTCCATTAAACGCCCTTCTGTTTCTGTTGTTCCAGCCTTATTTAATCGTACTAGTCCGATGTTAAATAATTTTTCGTTTAGTACAAATTGTATCTAATATAAGCGCTTTGTTGCCAATTTCAGGCCATTCCCAATAAACATTTGTGTTGAAAATCAAGTTGAATTCAACTTGAATTCCAGCCATATTTTCCAATTTCAAGTGTTGAATTATACTTCAATAACACTGTAAAACAAAAGGGTGTGAAGATAAATTTATCCGATAAATTTATTTATCGAAGACACAAACCACTTATACAAAATTTGTGAAATCTCATTTTTTTATCAAAAAAACAGAAATTTTGTACAGAAAAAAGAGCCAATAAGCGTTTTTTAAACCATTTATGATGAATATAGCATATAATTAGCTTTATATAGAAACAATTATTTTTTCTTCATGTAAAAAACTGACATTGGTTATTTGTTATCTAACCTGGGTCGCTCACGACAAAGGCGAATGAACTTCTAATGTCTAGCCGCTTAACACCGTAGAAGCGCATAAACAGCGCAGCCTATATAACCTGATTCCATTTGAGATCGGAGATATGGTCAACTTTATGAAGCGACCCATGTCATTGACAGAAATAATGATTTCGAGTGCCAATATTGAACACTCCTGATAAAAGTGAAATTACTAGCTATGTATATATTCGAAATTAGCCCCATGGGAGCACATAATATCCCCATTACAAATATATGCCGATTTCATTTCAGGTTATATAGGCTGCGCTGTTTATGCGCTTCTACGGTGTTAGGCGGCTAGACATTAGAAGTTCATTCGCCATTTTCGTGAGCGACCCAGGTTAGATAAAAAACAAGTAAAAGTGTTAAATTCGGCTGTGCCGAATCTTTGATACCCTCCACCTTAGTGTTAACCAGCAAAATATTAAATTTTAAAAAGGACCTTAAATGTACATTTCTTAAGTACTTAAGAAGAAATGTACTTAAGAAATGTACTTAAAAATAAATGTACTTAAGAAATATACTTACGAAAGAAATGTACTTAAGAAATGTACTTAAGAAATGTACTTAATGAAATGTACTTTGAACTGTACTTAATTTACTTAATGTACTGAATGTACTTTGAAATGTACTTTGAAATGTACTTAAGAAATGTACTTTTTTTTAAGAAAATGTACTTTTTTAAAAACAATAAAAATAAGTTACTTGTTCACAAGTAAAATAAAAAAGCATTTTTTAAAAATAAAATAGCATTTTTTGAAGAACTGTTAAAAAAAAAAAACAAGCTGCGAAGCATTTTTTAAAAATAAAAAATCATTTTTTGAAGAACTGTTAAAAAAAAAACAAGCTGGGACGAGAGTTAAACCAACAACCCTCAGAGTCCAACGCGCAACCCTTTACCCATCAGGCCAAAGCGACCTTAGATGAAGTGTGACAAAATTCATATAAATGTATGAACACATGAAACACATGTAAACATTCTAAAGTACTTACCTATTATAAAGAATAACAAAGATTTTCAACATGGAAATTTACCACGCGGCAAAATGAGTAGTTTAGTATAAATCTACAAAAATTAATGTGAAAATTTTATGAGTTTTTTTACGTTTCCAATCATAAAATTTTTTCCAATGGACCAATTTCGCTGATTTTCAATACCAAACTGCTCAGGAATACGTGGAACATTCTGGCCAAAAACCAAACCGCGTTATCGCCGATTGAAGTCGTGAGAATGTTTTCAACAGACGGATATGGCTATATCGACTCCGGTTGTTATAAGGATCAAGAATATATTTACTTTATGGGGGTCGCAAAGCCTTATTTCTATATGTTACAATCAGAATGACAAACTGATATATACCCTCTATCGCTTACAGTGGAGGGTATAATAACCAATGTCAGTTTTTTACAGGAAGAAAAAAATAATTGTTTCTATATAAAGCTAATTATATGCTCTATTCATCATAAATGGCTTAAAAAACGCTTATTGGCTCTTTTTTCTGTACAAAATTTCTGTTGTTTTGACAAAAAATGAGATTTCAGAAATTTTGTATAAGTGGTTTGAGTCTTCGATAAATAAATTTATCGGATAAATTTATCTTCACACCCTTGTAAAACAATAGCAATCTCCAGGGAAATTAACCATTGAATTCAATCGAATATTAAAGTGTAATTACAGTTGAATTCAAGACTCGAATTACAGTTGAATTCAAGTCAAAATAAGTAAGTCAGTGCACTGGAATTCAAGGAAGGAATTACATTTTAATTCCAACTTTAAATCAGTATTAATATACTCTAATTCAAGCCGTATATTTTATTTTCAACCCCCTATTTAGAACGAGCACAGTTGCTTGGAATTGACCATAATTACAAACACATATATTTAACTGGAATATAAATTGTTATGATTCATACATAACGCTGTAAATTAGAAAGAGCGAATGGATAATTTGTAAGTAAAACTTAATTTAAGATATCAAATTTTATGAGTTATCTGATGGAGCTGCATCTGATGGAGCTACAAATTTGTCCCTTGATTATCTGCAATGATAGAATTATTATTAACATAATCAGGTCCTCGATATCTAGATATCTACTTACCTATTTTATGGCTCGTCTAGATTGGATTCGGGGCCGCTAAATGGGTTATTGCAGTCCATGTGTAAACGGTATATAAAGACGAGTTTCGTTTGTAGCTTTTCCACTTCTTCGTCCTATAAATAAGCGCTGCAAAATGTTGTTTATTTGTTAATTGAAATCAAAAACAATACTTACCACATTCCTTGAATTCACCTTAGAGTCACCGTTTTTGATTTAGTCCATTTTGCGATATATTCGAATATTATATTACTATTAAATATCCCCATAGCTGACAAATATTATTGATGGCAATTTCAAATAAAATATTTTCAAAAAACTTCAAACTGGTTTGAAAACGAAGATTACAATCAAGTTTCAATTCAAGCAATACTCAAACACTTGAATTTTCGGAATTTTGGTCTTTATTGTATTTGATTTCAAGTGTGAATTCAAACAATATTCCAACATTTGAATTTTCGAAATTTTTGTGCTTATTGGGTTATTTTTAATTTAAAGCCCGAAAACTCAATTCCCGGCCTTTTCTGCGCAAATTTCGGGGTTTCGGGATTTGCGAATCCCGATAAAGCCCGGGGTTTCGAAATTCGGGAAATCCCGATTGACATCCCTAATTGATACTAATGACAGCTAAATTATGTTTGCATCGAACGAAAATACGCATTCACTTTAATTTCTGTCCGTATTATACCAACCAAAGAGTAAATTACCAAAGCAACTCGAACTCGATGAAATGGCCTACTACGAGTACCTCGCATCGAAGAGAGTAATGGAGGCTCTTTAGTATTGCTCGGTGATCCAACTAAAGATGAACATTTTATTTTTGACCACAAAACTTAAGAAGCCAAACGGTGAAGTCATCATCCAAAAGAAGAAATTAAGCAACAAGCCAAACACCTGGAATTTCTGCTGACAACACTGCTGCTGACCAGACTGAGGCAAATAACAGATCTAACTGTGGAACTCGATCCTACATCAACTGGTTTACAGCGACAACACCATAATTGGTAAAAATGAGAAATGGTTTACCACATTATATTACACATAAATCTTTTGAATACAAAAATTAAATTACAAATTTTATATCCATATCTGTGACATTTGTATTCCTAACCCTAACTCATTATCCTATAAAAATTGGAAACCAAAATATACCTAAATACCATTCCACAATTTAATAGAAATACAAATGACTTACTGACATTTACCAGACTAATAAATAGAATACATCCAGTACTCCAAACATACGACGAACTTTCTCAGCCTCTATTTTCCGACGTAATAAAAACCAGATTAGTCGATGAATGTAGGGAAATTATCGAAATAAATGCTCAGGCTCGATCCTGGCCTGATACAGTTCTGGAAAAAAAATTCGGAGAATAAAAAAAGAACTGCGAGGAACTTTGTGATGCGTTAAGGTCAGTTACTTTCAATAACACTACAGTGGAGTCCTATAATAATATAAAATATCGCCAGAGACGACTTAATAATAAAAATAAAGTAATACTTGGTGAAGGTGAAGCAGCTAATCAAGTGGCCATTAATGTCCAAAGATCTGCTTGCATATTTATTTTGCTTGTAGGAACCCAGATTCGCTGGAATCCGTAATGGACATTTTATATGAAAATGGTATGGGCAATCGTATGGATCGTATGGTAAGGAAACAGAACAAACGTCAACGAAATCCTTAACAGAATAGGGACAAACAAAAATCTGGTAACAGTAATAATAACCACGATACCCGAAATAATAATGACAATAAAAATAGAAAGGACCAAAGAAACCCAAACAACAATAGATATAATAACTCTGTGCAAGTTTTTTGAAAAAATTTTGAAAAACATACGGATTGTAACTAAATCGGGTCCTACAAATCGAACTGCATTAGTACATAAACGGAGTAGCACATTTTTTTCTACATAAACTTATTTCTAACTGCGAAACAGTTGATTATATTGAGAAATGGTATAAAAATAGATTAAAGGTATAGTAATTCTTAATTTGTTTAAAGAAAATCGGATGAAGAGCAGCCTCTGAGTAAAAAATTTAAAAAAATTTTATGAAACCATCATTATAGGCCAAAAAACTAATGATGCTGAGTTGAGTCCACTTCTGGTTTTTTTTCACTTGCACAGCATAACAGTAGGGATAATTATCAAAAAATAACTACTATTATAACCGAAATAATCAAAGTAACAATCAAGTGCAAAATAATAACCAAAATCGAAATCAAGAAGCACAACAACCAGAACGAATAGAGGTCAATAATATTAAAAATTTTCATCAAGCAGCCTTAACGGCGGTGCAATGTTAGTGTGCGCGGCTCTTATGCATGAGAAGGTTGTTTCGATCCCTGCTCTGACCACTTTAAATCTCTTTCGACAGCGCACAGTGGTTCAGAATCAATTTCCGTACTGAAAATCGCAGAGTAGGGTACATTTCAAAAAAATTTCCACATATTACTAGTTTTCGTTTTTTTTTTGATTTGCAAGAAACCAAAAATTGTAATTTTGTTGTTGTTATGTTTTTTAAGTTGTTTTGACGCATTTGTTCATAGTGCGCACAACAAAATTATTTTTTTTTTTGGTTTCGTTTCGTTTTAAGTTATTCAGATTTTGTAAATGCCAACGTTAGAATTCATTTTTTGACTATTTTGAACTGTATCTCGAACAGTTTTAGAGCTACGGCTCTCAATTTTTTGTGTTGGGCTTTAATACGACATCTAACTCTTGTTTCTCCTAGATATAGTTAGTTGTAATAAATATTTTGAAAAATATCGATTTTGAAAAAACAATTGAGTTTGGACCAATATAACTTTAGTGCGTCAGATCACGTCAATGAATTTCATACATAATTGCAAATGAAAATATGTTTCTCATTTTCTGAGGGTAACTTTTGCCTGTGGCAAACCCCGACCACAGCAAGATAGGACCAATTTACTAAAAAAAAAAACTCGAAATTTTTTACTTTAAAGCGTGAATAACAGTTTTTTCTTCAACAATTTCAAAAAACTAACGACACAGCTGGAAAGACGAGAAAATTCTCTTCCACCAGATGTTACAGTTTATACCAATAGGACTTCATTTGCCTGTGTTATGTCCAAAAAACTGCTTATAATACACCATTTAGCATGTAAATCCAATTACTGCACGATAATTGCACACATGTAGTACGGCAATTCAATAAAGACCAAACATTGACATTGTTTTATTGCCATTATACCTGAATATACATAAAATTCTTCATAATGAGAATCAAATGCATGCACGTGCCTTTTTAAATTACCTTTCACCGTCTGCGAATAATATCGAATAACACAATTTGGTTTAAATTTGCATGTAATAAACTTTAGTTCCTTAAGAATTAGTTGTATTACTAGTTACATATACGAGTACACAACAATATTAAAAATTTATTGAACATTACAATTTCGTTTAAATATTCGTCGTTGGTTTGATCGTCCTTCAATAGATGTGTTGCTTCTGCAGATAATTCCAGATGGTGCGATTTCCATTGGTGTCGATTGCTGGAGAGATTTGGGTCAGATGTGGCAAATTGGACATTAAGCAAATCTTCGTCCGCACTTTTCTTACATATTTTTATTGAATTATAAAAAAAATGGTGTCCCATAACATCCCATGAAGGGATTGAGGAGAATTTTTCACAATCAGTGAGATGATTGGGACCTACAGTTTTACACCGGTTTCGAGCGGTATTTTTGAGAAGCTTTTTCATGGATAAGTACTCGATAGTGTCACCATCACTATGCGTGGTGACCGTCGTCGAAAGAAATGTAAGGTGGTCTGAGCAGGGATCGAACCCACGTTCTCATGTACAAGAGCCACTCACACTAACCATTGCACCACCGACGGCGGGAATTATGCTCCCTGCAATACCTATAATCCTTATTCCTCTTTTCCTGTGCCTCCTCTGAAAGGTCCCCCATTGGTAATAAATTGTTTTGGATTATATTTTTACCATGGTACAATACTTTGTGAATGGTTGAAGTCATGCATCTCTGTGAGTATATCGATTGGTACATTTCAGGCATTTCCATTGTATAACTTCCAAATTTCTCTGCATGTATTTCCTTACTGCATTAAATTACTTCAAGGATTACTTTGAATCTAAAGATCAACTGTTGGGCAACTCCTGTTATTTCTGGGTCTACAAGATTTCAAAAGGAAAAGATCTTTTAAGTAGTGAATTCAAGAAAGCATATAAGTTGTTTTTCGAAGAAGTAGACTTGACCGGTGAAAATTAGACACCTAATACAGTGTGTCGCCAATGTTATAACAATCTCATGGCCTGGTTGAGTGGAGGCAAACATAGTATGAATTATTGTAAGACGGTAAACTGGATTAATCGCCCAGGTGATCATGATGAAACCAGTTGCTGTGCATGCGTAAATTACACATGCTGAATCGACATGCTGAGAAGAATAAAATTTATAAAGAAACTCTAACAGCCACACTACCAGTGCTTGCACCTGAAACAGAACAGAAGTTACAGGAATGAATAGAGCAAGTGGTGTTACTTATGAAGATCCATTTGATACCGATTATGAGCCCCAACAGGGAAGAGATGGACCACAACTATTAACACAAACGGAAATGGATTTCATTGTGGCTATATTGGTAATATCGCAGCGTTTTTAATGCAAAGAAAACTCACACATGCTAATGTTAACTCTACGGCGTACCGCAAACGGCAAGCTGCATTTCAGAGCCTCTACTCTCTAAATGATGACAATTCGTTCGCTTACTGCAACGATATAATAGCTTTGGTGGGAAAAATGGGAATGAACGACATCGCTAGTGAGTGGAGATTATTTATTGATGGTTCTGTTTCAAGCTTGAAAGCAGTGTTGTTGCCGAAAACCTTCCATTCCGCTAGCAATGGGTATTAACATGAAAGAAAGCTATGAAACATTGAAAGATAGGGTGGAGAAAAATCCAATATGTACTACGAAAATAAATGGAAGACTTACTGTGATTTGCAGGTCATCAACATTTTGCAAGGGATCATCGGTAAGGGCGGCTTTCCAAAATTCTTTTGTTTTCTTTGTAATTGGGATTCGCGCTCACGTCTGAATCAATACCAATGTAATTCGTGGAGACCAAGAGGAAGTGTGGAGGAACAAATGAAACAACATTGCTGCCACCGCTCCACATAAAATTGGGAATTGTTAAAAAATTCATCAAAGCGGCCGTTGTAAATTGTCCAATCGCATTGGACTATTTGAAAAGCGTTTTCCTAAAGCGTAGCGATGACAAAATTGAAAAAGGTATTGTAGTAAATTTAAAACGAATTTTTGTTCACCTCATTGTACTATTTTCACTTCATTAATGTTTTCTTTTCTGTCTTTATTTTTTGTCTTCATTTAACAGGCGTACTTAATGGCCCTGACATTAGAAAGCTATTCAAGAGCAACTTTGAATCATCGCTTCATGATTATAATCATTCAATGGCATGGATTTACCTTCAGCGCGCATGCACCAGAGTCTTGGGAGGGGATCGAGACGCGGAACCGGAAGCAAGAGAATGGGTAAAAGAAATGCTGTATTATTTTGAGAAAATCGGCACATCGATGACGTTAAAGCTGCATTTTCTTAATTTTCATTTTGATGATTTTACCAAACAACTCCCTACCTAATTCGATGAGCAAGGAGAACGGTTTCACCAAACCGCAATGCCCATGGAAAAACGATACAAAGTTAAAAAACTCGACGCATTGCTTGCAGAGGTAATATCAATTTTATTGATGAATTGTTTTGCTTTCCTTTTTTGATTTCTTTTCTAATTCATTTCAGGTATGTTGGTGGAATCACAAGATCACACTGTATGATGTTAATGAAGTATTTGAAGAAGAAAAAGCTGATGATGGAGGGCAGTCTGGAAGCAACGTGCCTGTGGACACCATTAGTTCAGAGTCAGATTTGGATCCACGATTTGGATCCACAACTTAAGATTTGCAAGTCCAGGGCCATCAACATTATAAACATAATACGAATATTTTTTTGACGTAGAATACGTCTTACCTTACGGTATGAGGAGTCATGTCAGGTTTTTATTGTTGTAATCTTTATTTCATTGAATTTGAGGAAACGGCTAGATGAATTTTTTTACAATTTTTTTTGTAGGTAAATGAAGATGTTATCTTTCGTTTGATATACATTTCATATTGGTTGATATATTTCTAGTATTTTAATTTCTCAAATGAAAATTGTTTGAACACATACACTCAAACATATGTGTGGTGTTTGGTTGAGTGTTTTTGGTTGCTCAACATTGCTTAGGAACATGTATCTAGTAAAAAGTGAAACGAACAGCAAGCTAATGTTGCTTGGCAACATGTATGTAGTAAAAAGTGAAACAAACAGTAAGCTAACGTAATAAAGCTTTTTTGCGAAAGCTTCAATAAAGCTGTTGTAACATTAATTTTGAATTGTAAAGCGTAAAGCTTTCACACAACGCTCGAATGCTAATGCGAAGACTCGATAAGGTAAACCTTTTTTAATATTAGGGCGGCCCTCTCAACATTCGTAGAACTTATTTCAATAAAAATATTAATTAAAATACATAAATTAAATTAAGTTTAAAAAAATTGAACATAATATTTTTTTTTTTAAACGGACTTGAATCAAATGCCGTTGGTAAATATAAAAATAACAGCAGACAGTTGTCCGAGGCCTTCGGCCACGGACTGTCCCTACAGGCTCTGTCAGAGACACGGCCATTAAGTTTAACGTAGAATACGCCATCCGATAAGACAGAAAACATATATAACAATAAATGATAAATAATATAAGCAAATGAATTTATTGTTATATATGTTTTCTGTCTTATCGGATGGCGTATTCTACGTTAAACTTAATGGCCGTGTCTCTGCCACAGCCTGCAGGGACAGTCCGTGGCCGAAGGCCTCGGACAACTGTCTGCTGTATTTTTTTTTATTATTTTTGTAATAGATAGCATAGTATCTCAATGTTGAAGTAAAGAAAAAACAAATGAAATAAAAAAATGTTCGGGAAATTTTTCACTTTTGCGGCTCCCTAAACGGTGTTAAGAATCATTCGTAGGAGGTTCATATGTTTATTGAGATCTTAAGTACATTTTTGTTGTTGATTGTTTCCTTGAATTTTGAACGGTTTGCTACCTATGGACCTGAACAGGAGGAAAAAGGTAAAAAACTCGAATTTTTAAAATTTTTTTGAATATGAAGTTTTTTTGATTTTAGAGCTACAACTTTCCCTCTTTTTGCAAAAATGACACCTAGGCCCCAAATCTTTGGGGGCCCATAAAAAAAAGTGCATGACTTTGTGCAAAACTGGGAGGCACGGGTCTTTTTTTGGCCTTTTATCACGTTATATTTTTTCGTGTTGCCCTGTGTTATTAAACCAAGTTTTGCAAAATTCTTCTTGGACGTCAAAATCAAAATTTTTTTCATTGCTCGCTTTAAGTCCAGAAATAATGCAAGTGCCTATTCTGGTGTGAATCTCTTTTCATCTTTCGGAGTAGGTACACTATTCCGAATTCTTCTTATTCTCGACTGAGTAGCAGTAATTAAATTATCAATGATATCCGCTTTTATATACTTCCTTTGTGATTTGAGTTGGTGCATAGATTCTTCTTTAATGTTATAACTTCCGATTTCTTCGTTTGCTTCGTTCGCATATTTCTTCAAATAAATGTTATGCAATTCCTTCCATTCAAATTAAAATATTAATTACTCAATATTATCTAATGTATAACGACAATAAAACAATGGTGTATTATAAGCAGTTTTTTGGACATAACACAGGCAAATGAAGTCCTATCGGTATAAACTGTAACATCTGGTGAAAGAGAATTTTCTCGTCCTTCCAGCTGTGTCGTTAGTTTTTTGAAATTGTTGAAGAAAAAACTGTTATTCACGCTTTAAAGTAAAAAATTTCGATTTTTTTTTAGTAAATTGGTCCTATCTTGCTGTGGTCGGGGTTTGCCACAGGCAAAAGTTACCCTCAGAAAATGAGAAACATATTTTCATTTCCAATTATGTATGAAATTCATAGACGTGATCTGACGCACTAAAGTTATATTGGTCCAAACTCAATTGTTTTTTCAAAATCGATATTATTCAAAATAATTATTACAACTAACTATATCTAGGAGAAACAAGAGTTAGATGTCGTATTAAAGCCCAACACAAAAAATTGAGAGCCATAGCTCTAAAACTGTTCGAGATACAGTTCAAAATAGTCAACAAATTAAATCTAACTTTTGCATTTTCAAAATCTGAAAAAACCCTATATTTGCAAAACGAAAAATAAATAATTTTGTTGTGCGCACTATTAACAAATGCGTCAAAACAACTTAAAAAAACATAACAGCGAAACTTTCTTGCAAATCGAAAAAAACAAAGAGTACTCAAATTTGGATATCATTGTATATTGATATATCATTGTAATTTCTAACTCCTTGTCTGCAATCAATTTTTTACAAATCTCAAAAACATTTTCTAGATCAAAAGATACAGACTTTTGCCCGACGGAAATTGATTCTGAAGCACTGTGCGGCGGTGACCTCGCTTAGTGACGGCGACTCTATCGAGTATTTAGCCATGAAAAAAGCTTCTCAAAAATACCGTTCGGAACCGGTGTGAAACTGTAGGTCCCAATCACTGAGTGTTAAACAATAACGCGCACAGTTCACTGGTTGTGAGAAGCTCTCCCTAGTCGCTACATGGGATGTAACGGGAAGCCATTTATTTTTTTTAGCCTCAACGGGCAACTTCCATACTCGAATATAGTGATTAAAACAAAACTAGGCCATCTCAAGTTTATCATATTTAGATACTGTCGCAACTTATTCAATCAATTTGGGGACTCTGTCACCCAAAATGGAAAATCACAGAAAAAATATCAGTGCCAATGTTGGAAGAATTTGGCGGAGATGCCGAAATGAAAATTAAATTTCTATTTGCAAATATCATGATTATTAAATGGACTTATTGGAAATAATAGGGGCGTTTTTTTCGTAACCTATATAAGTTAACATCAACCGTTACGAAAAAAACGCATAGGCGTTGAGTATATTCAACTTGGCTTCATCCAATAATTTTCCATTTTTATTTGTCAATTTGTTTATTTAGAAGCAAGGACCGGAAAACGTTTTATTTTTTGTTTTTATCAAACAAAAATATCGTACTAGTTGAAAAATATGTTTCAACTTTGTAGATATAAATAATTTTGAACAGTTTGAATTGAAATACTTTTTCCTCATGATGAAAATAGAAAAATATCTTTTGGAATAATTATCATAAACGATGAAAAAACCAAAAGAAAATTTTTTATCAGTAATTTTTCCACCGTATACAATGTAGAAAATTTTTCTTTTCAGTCAAAATAAAACGTTTTTCTGAAACCAAACAAAGGTTTTTCAATGAAAATATAAAATTTGTCTGCTGCAATTCGGAAAATTAAGCATAATAACCTTTACGAATTAAAAACGGTGTTTTACGCTCTATAATTTCCTCTACAAATTGTACTACTTTGCTAATTGTTTGCGGTTAAACGGTTGCATTTCAGGCGCTTTAACAAAAAGGGTATTAGTATGGGCCGCAAAAAGCTTTTTAGTCCAGATAAATATGTGGATTTGTGTGCGGATAAAAGTAGCGCCAAATGCATTCAATGTGACAGAATATTAAAGAGCCACATGGGCAATATAAAACGCCATTATATTCAAGTTCACAAAATTAATATTGACGAAATGCCAGAAGATAACATTCCATCATCATCCAAAAAAAGAAAGTTACAGAACGTGTGTTTGCAAATGAGTAAGGAAGAGTATGTAAAATCCAAAGGACAGATGGTAACTCAACTACATATGCCGTTTCGTTGCCTAGATAATGACATATTTCAAAACATATTGCAGCCTTGGTCAAGCGCATATAATATAAAATTTAATTCTAAAACCATTGCGGACCACCTTCAGCTAATGAAATCAAAACTTGTAGATCAAATAAAAAGACAGGTTGGTAATAAATACGTATGTTTAAAATTGGACAGTGCCGGATGGAAAACTTTCAAATAGTGGTAATTACTATTGGCATGGTCGAATTATTTGAATGACATTGTGCCAAATATTTGAAGAAGCAAGTTTCAAATGTTAAAATTGATATAAGTCAAATTTACGCAATAACTACTGATAACGAGGCAAATGTAGTTAAGACAGCAAAAATTCTGCAGGAATTTAAAGAAAGTGCTATACCCGAGGATGAAAACTTCGATGAAAATATTTATGAGCAGATCACATGCCAAATATCGGAGAGCTTATCTGTGGTACATTGTGCTGCCCATACCTTACAATTGGCCTCTTGGGACGTAATAAAACAGTTCAAGAACGACCTAGATACATGCAGAGAGAATGTTAAAAGGATTCGAAAGAAAATGAGAGAATTAAATTTAGGCCCTGTGCCAGTTCTTGACAACACAACAATACATATGAAATGGGCAATTCTTTAATACAAATTAAGCATTGCGTTGAAACTAATACTCTTTTCAAAATCGAAGTTGATTAGGAATTTTCCTGAAAAATTTATTGAAGGTTTTAGACAACGACAATGCTTCAATCTAAACAACTAATAATGGGTGATTTTTATAGGGAGTGGTTGGTTTGTGAAACTGAGTTGGAAGAAATGGCCGGTAGCAATGAGTTAGCAGATCGCCTTTTGCAGTTCCTTCAAAATCGAAAAAAGATGTTAATGGATGTGGAGAAAAAGACTGCAGTTGTAAGTACTCTAACTCAATTCTATAGTTGGAGGGGTCAGAAGCTATAAGGCCTAACTCCAAAAATAAAAGTGTTGCAGTACTTCGCTTTGATGCGGATTGTGGCTTTACGTTCACTCAATAGGTTGAACCTAGAGACTAGCCCCCAAATTCATAACAAAAATGTAGCAACCTATACAGAACTGTGTCCGACTAGTGTCTAATGAACTAACAACTACACACTCGTTGAACGGAGCGTACATGCATTGGCTAATTTTTTGTTATGAATTTGGGAGTAGATGTCTTATTAGCCTTTTGCCAACTATAAATCCGCAACCAAACTTACGCTCTTTTTCATGGCACGAATAGCCACAATCCATGTAAAAGATAAGTACTTCAACACTTTTTTATTTTTGGAGTTAGGCCTTATAGCTGCTGACACATCCAGTTCGTATTAGATTGTTCAGCACATGGCTGACTGAATGAGTCGCTCATCAGAATAAAAATATGAACTATGATTCAAACTATGTTCTATCTATATACATAATTTAGTAGTATGTCCGGATGTATGTCCTATTCAGTTTCCACAACATTCTGAAGCCATTTGATGACATAGAAAGCTGAAATTTGGCACACACAAAGAACTTTCTCTTTGGAAGATCGTAACGGAGCCAGATTTTTGATTTTCGGTCTGTGGGCGGATTGATTTTTGCCCTATAGCGTTGCTATTGATTTTTGCCCTAAACCTCCCTATATCAAGCTCTAAAGTCCTGAAAATAATGATTCCATTTGATAGATATTTCCTTAAATATGAGCAGAATTAATTTTATTAATATGTGTAGGTATGTACATTAGCGTGGCCGTTAGTTTTTTTTTTTTTGATTTATCATATTCTCTCCTCTTAATTCGGTTCAGTTTTATGTAAAAAAAATTGCAAAAAAGTTTCAAAGCAATAAGCTGTGTTTTAGGGGGGCGCCCGCCCCTTAAAGTTGGCCTTCAAGCCCATTTATTCAAATGTAAAATATTGCAAAATATTCGCAAGTCTCGCAGCTCTGTGTTTGACATTTGTGACTGTGAGCTAAGTCTTCTACAAAATATTGAAGGTATTTATTCCAAAGCTTTTGTGTATGCACAGGACTTCCAAATACACAGATGTAAGCAAAAAGTTGTCTGAGTGCAGTTGGCATGCTCATTTGAGGGAGGGCGTTGCAAGTTTTGTACACTAAAGTCCTGAAAATAATGATTCCATTCGATAGATATTTCCTTAAATATGAGCAGAATTAATTTTATTAATATATGTATGTATGTACATTAGCGTGGCCGTTAGTTATATGGAGACACAGGATGGGAATTTCTCAAACTGTTTGCAGAAAGGAAAAGTGGACCTTAGCAGTTTATCGTCTCAACCTTATCCTGCTATTCTGAAGGATTTATTAACCGGAAAACATGCACAGTCAAGCAATTTTATGAAACATATTCGATCCTTTAACAGCGCACTGTCATTTACGTTATTAGGAGCTTAAATCACACCACCACCAGGGAACGGTCCCTATTGTTTCCGCATTCATGGTCAGATTTACCACAGCGCCGTAACTCTTCATCCTGCGCCTGGCGGGACAAGGAAATACGCGCAATTATACATCCTTGATCCAGATGAAGCTACAGATCAGAGAATGAAAAATTCTGGAAACACTGGATGCAGCAAATCGACTATGAAAATCTTGAGCAACTTCTTCAGCCAGCACAATCCTCTGGCAAAGGCACACAAGATGTTGTACGAGGTGGACACGAATTCAGAAGCTGATTGCTCAGTTACCATGGCAATAAAACATGACAGATCACTTGATGGTAGGAGACACACACAGCACAATCCTCTGGCAAAGGCACACAAGATGTTGTACGAGGTGGACACGAATTCAGAAGCTGATTGCTCAGTTACCATGGCAATAAAACATGACAGATCACTTGATGGTAGGAGATATAATGCACAGAGAGTTAATGAAGTAGCTGCTATATTTCAAAGTACAGATGGAGAACCTCCATTTGAGCGGGACCTTCTCATACATTTTAGGCCAGATCCATCAGATCCCAAACGTACCAGTACTAAACGCATCAGCATACTTCATCCTAGCTTAGAACCCATGACATATCTTATACTGTTTCCTTTTGGAGAATCTGGATGGCATTCAGACTTGCCGTTAAAACAAAATACTTCAACTGCCAAAAGAACTCGGGTTTCTCAGATGGCTTATTACAGTCATCGGATTGCCGTGCGAGAAGGTTTTAATCAATTTTTGAGTGGAGGAAAGCCAACGCAAAATTACTTTGTAGATTCTTACGTTAAAATGGAATCCAACCGTCTTCATTGGATAAAAGAACATCAGAGAGAGCTTCGTGCAGAAAGTTACCAAGGCCTAATGGATATCTTGAATTCGAAAGCAGCGGAGGATGGGTTAGTTGCCGGTAAGCCTTTTATCTTACCATCATCTTTCATAGGGAGCCCAAGAAATATGCTACAGAACTGTCAAGGTGCAATCACGATCGTACGCAAGTTTGGTAAGCCCGATATTTTCTTGACCATGACATGTAATCCAAAATGGAGAGAAATAACACAAAACGTGGAATCGTACCAAACAAACCTGATTTAATAGCACGTGTTTTTCATTTGAAACTTTCTGAGCTCCTAACGGACATTTGCAAAAGACATATCCTCGGTAAAGTTGTCGCCAAAATCCATGTCATAGAATTCCAAAGAACAGGTCGCCCTCATGCTTACATGCTTATAATGCTGTCTGAGGACGACAAACCTCGCGATAGGGACGCTATTGATGTAATTGTTTCGGCCGAGATACCCAATCCCAAAGATTATCCTAGACTACATAGTATTGTTCTAAAGCATATGGTACATGGTCCTTGCGGAACTAATAATATGAACTCACCCTGCATGCAAGATGGGAAGTGCTCAAAAAATTTTCCGAAACAGTTTCAGCTGGAAACTATATGCAACCTCGATGGGTATCCCAGGTATAGACGTAGAAATACTGATGTCAGTTACAAAACTCCGACAGGATTCGAGGTGACTAACCAACGGATAGTACCATACAACCCTTTTCTAAGCTTAAAATATAATTGCCATATCAATGTGGAGATCTGTTAAAAGTGTCAAATATCTTTTTAAGTACGTGTATAAGGGTCATGAATGTGCGAATGTGGAAATTATGGAGCAAGGGGCTTTAATACACGATGAAATCAGGACATTTATAGATACAAGATATGTAAGCGCTCCAGAAGCTGCTTGGCGAATCTTCGTAAAACCAATGCACGACCAGTCGCATGCAATCATTCGGCTTGCAACACACCTACCAAATCACCAATTTGTATACTTTAGACCGGACACCGTAAACCAAGCACTCAATAGTGTATCTCTTACAGTCTCCACCCTCGTGGCATGGTTTCACCTTAATAAAATAAACATGAATGCGCGAAATTGTACTATACCGAGATACCGGAAAACTATATATTTAATAAGAAAACCGGTTGGAAAGAGAGAAAGAGAGGAGGAAGTAATATAATTGGACGTATGTATACTGTAAGTGTATCTGAAGGTGAAAGGTACTACCTCAGGTTGCTGTTGCTTCATATTCCCGGTACGATAGGCTTCAACGACTTAAAAACAGTCAACGGGATAACATACTCCAGCTTCAAAGAAGCAGCACTAGCCCTTGGCCTCTTACAGGACGATTCTGTTTGGGAGTTGACTCTCGGAGAGGCAATACAAATGAGCATGCCAACTGCACTCAGACAACTTTTTGCTTACATCTGTGTATTTGGAAGTACTGTGCATACACAAAAGCTTTGGAATAAATACCTTCAATATTTTGTAGAAGACTTGGCTCACAGTCACAAATGTCAAACACAGAGCTGCGAGACTTGCGAATATTTTGCTCTGCAAGAAGTGCAAAATATTTTTATTTTACATGGAAAGACATGCGCAGACTTCGGCTTAAAGAAACCTCCTGGAAATCTTCCGAAGGACATACAAAATGTTTGGAATGCCCCCTCATAAGTTGCACGTTAAGGTGGGAGCTATTGTCATGCTTTTGCGTAATTTAAATACAAGGAAAGGACTATGGAATGGCACAAGGTTGCAAGTGACAAAACTCTCACAAAATCTTATATGCGCAACTATTCTAACAGGCACTGCCGAAGGTAGTCCTGCATTCATTCCCAGGATTGATTTGGCTCCCATAAATCCAGACCTACCATTCATTCTACGCCGGAGGCAGTTCCCCATAAGGTTGGCATTTTCTATCACTATAAACAAATCACAAGGTCAAACGTTGGAAAAGGTGGGGATATATTTGCCAAAACCAGTTTTCAGCCACGGAAAATTTATGTTGTTTTCTCAAGAGTGAGAAACAAAGATGATGTCAAGTTAAAAGTAATATATGCAGATGGAAAACAGGGTATGCTAAGAAAGGGTTGTACTTCAGTATTTTCCAAAAATATTGTTTTTAAAGAAGTATTTTGAATTATGTACTTTAAGCTTTTTGATTTGTGTTGAATTGTATTATTTGTTACATTAATTCATTATATTAAAAACCATTGAAATATAAATATGTAAAATATTATAACCATTCATTTATTTATAATGTGAAAGGTTTGTGTGCCTGGCAGGGACAGGCTTTTTAACTAGTCCTATAATATATTCGTATTTTATTTAGTCACACCTGCTGATGATTTTCGCTAAATTGAAATCGGACGGAGAAGTACAAGAAATTCATCACCAAACTAAGGAGCCAAGTATAAGCACCTTTAGTGGTCATTCAAATGAAGACAGATACAAAAAACTGGAGAATAAAACTGCGTCTACTACCATAAAACTTACTGATGACTATGCATCCGTGCGGGAGTACTTAGAGCAGTTGCAATATGAGGGAAAACTCCCGTTTCACTATGATGTGTTGCAGTTTTGGAAAACAAAAGGTTCTAAATGCGAAACATTATCCAAAATCGCTGAAGTCGCGTTAGCGGTGCCAGCAACACAGGTTTCAGTGGAAATGTCATTCAGTGCGCTTCCTATTGTTTTAACAAATCACAGAAGAAATTTATGTTCGCAAAATCTCGAAAATATTTTACTACTAAAACTTAACCCTAACTTAGTAGACATAATGGAATTCGAATGTAATTAGTTTTTTTAGTTTTAAATCACGTTAATTTAAATTTCACAATGCATTTCTAATGTAAGTATTTTTTTTTTTTTTAAATCCCGTTTATTTAAATTTCAAATATTTCACTTATGTATCTATTTTATTTTCAATAAAAACGTTTTATTATTTTCATCGTTGATAAATATCTTCCCTTTTTCCTCGAAAACGTTTTATTCAAAATATTTGTATTTCTTTTCTTTTTTTGATCGGTTGAAAATTTGAATTCATCAGTATGAATAAATATATGTAGAGATAATTATAAATATTTTTTCAACAGTTGATGACTTAAAAAGGAACAATGGAAAAAAATATTTTATTTCAATTCTAAGCGTTCGTTTTTATAGTGAGGAAAAAACAAAAAACATGGTTTTAAAGTATTAAAATCGGGTGCCTGTTTAGAAGTCAAACCTAAAACAAAATACGAGGACTAAAGAATACAATAGGGACGTTTTTTCGTAACCTATATAAGTTAACAGCAGCTGTTACGAAAAAATCGCATAGCTGTTGAACATAATAAACTTGGCATCACTTGATATGTCATGTCAAAATTGTTTATTATTCTTTTAAACTTTATGTATTATTTTCAACTTGAAACAAAATATCATTGTATACTTGTATCGCGGGAAAAATAAGATATTTTAAAATGGAAATGGAGAATTTGGACGTAATGAAAACAAATCAAGGTTCACAAGAATTTGGTAGTGTACGAGTATATTTTGTGTCAGTTTTAGTTTACATTCAGCAATAATTTGGACGAGTGGACGTTTTTTCAAAATATAAGGGACGTTGATTCATCATCATCTAGTTCTGTTTCCAGTAGCGATGAAAGTGATGAGGAAGAATTTTGTATTATACCCAAAGTTGACTTTGTTTCAGTCCTTGATGGATACAACAATGTTCAATTCAAAGAGCAAATGAGGCTGAATAAGACAACTGTAATAAAAATTTCAGCATTGCAATGCAGGCTGTGGTGACCCATGACAAGCGGTTCATAGATATAACTTGCGGTGAGCCTGGATCCCTTCATGACAGAAGGGTATTGAGGAGGTCTAAGTTATACCACAATGCCCAGGAACATTTTGAAGACATGTTCCCTAATAACACGTTCTTGATTGGAGATTCCGCTTATCCAGCAAGTCAGTGGATCGTGCCTTCATTTAAAATATATGATATCGTTTCAGAGCATCATGAAAGATTTAACAAAGT
This sequence comes from Phaonia tiefii, assembly GCA_963931995.1. Lineage (NCBI taxonomy): Eukaryota > Metazoa > Arthropoda > Insecta > Diptera > Muscidae > Phaonia > Phaonia tiefii. The sequence continues at coordinate 141,272,156 of OZ008368.1, forward strand.
TCATTCAAATGCCAGAATAGTGGTGGAAAATGCGTTTGGTTTGTTAAAAACCCGATTTCGGCGTTTACTTCACTTTACCGAACAGACGGATTTAAAAAACGTTACTAATATCATTGTGGGCGCAAGCATTATCCATAATATATGTATACGAATGGACGACTTAAACGTTTATCAAGATATAAATGAGAATCCAGTGGATAATTCAGAAGAAACCGAAACTTTAAGCTACGATGCCTTCGTTGGGAGTAGTAGACGAGATATATTATTTAATGACCTTCTTAGTCTAGGAGTAATTTAATTTGTTGGTGTAGGTAAGTGGATATATGCTATTTTAAGACATCTTAATAACCTTGTTTTCATACACAGCTACAATTATCTCAAAGACGATTTCATGAAGAAGTTTTATATCTTCAATAAAAATAATAACAGAAATGTAATGTGTTAATTAAATAGGTTCCTAAATTTTGTTCACGTCTGCTCTGCACTACGACTTCAATTAATAGCAAATAAAATGTCTGCATTTTTGTCTATCGGTAGCCTCTCGCTGTTTTTTCCTTATATATTGCAATCTTATTCCACTGGGGGTTTTAAAGCTATATGGTCCTATGTATAACACTTACAATCAAGTTATAGGCGAGTTTGCTATGAAAATGTTGTTTATTAAAGGTTTCATTAACTTTCTGCATATTGCCGTTCTTTTTATAAATCAACCTTATAAACGGTCTGATACAGTGAATCTTTTGATGGAGTTGGTAGGCATTTTCCTTGTTATTATCCGACATTCATTACATTTCTAAATATGAAAAAACCATGTCACCTTGTGTTCGTATAAAAACGGTCAATACGATACTGTCACCATATCTGCCCATGAAAACTATCTAAAATAAGGTAAAGTTTATATATTTCGGTCTACTTATTTTTATTTGAATAGTTTTGCAATATATCCAACTTTCTCTTTAAATGTGCCTTGAGCTCTTCGCACACGCTTTTTAAAAGAACTTCTTTGTTCTCCAAATGTTTTTTCTTCAGCTCAATCTTATTTTCGTAGTACACTTCCTTCGGAGACTTTCTTTTCCTTTTTGGTTCATTCGAAACACCTCTTTCGTTTTCGCCAACCAAATGATAGGTTTCCTCCTGTCTTAGATGAAGCGTATGCCCATTACTTAAAATGGGGCTGTTGCCAAAAATTGCATCCATTTCTTCCATATATGGCGGAGGACATGGTGACGCCCCAGTCTGTCGCGAATTATCCTTTGCAGACGTATATGCCCCCAGCAACGTACGCATTCTTGCTTCCAGTGTATTTGTAGTCATGGAAGATGTCTGGAAAAACATTCATGAATATTATCATATTAATGTGATCGACTAAAAAATGTTTAACTTACTATTATACCCTGGGCAATCATGTCTTCGAGGACATGAGCGTATGCGGTTTTCTTCTTTCGTGGATGACTGAATTCATCTTTCCGCGCATTTTAGCCGTTGAGAAACCCCAGTGTTTCCTCACGAGACCATACCTTGCGTTTACTACAAATAAAAATAGAACTATATTTGGAAAAAAATATTAATATTTAGCTTCAAAAATTACCTACCCCTTCTCTACAGACATAATAATTTTTAAAATGTCATGAAAATGTTTAAAATGAAATGACAAAAATTAAACAATAAACGATAACTTGGTAGCATCTTTATCGGGGTTAGTCTCAACTTGTAAAATTATACATGTTAACGTGCAAGTTATCATTTTGTATGGGTTAACGTGTATAAGTTACGAAAAAAACGCCCCTAATGTAATATATGAGGTGGGTATTCTGTATTCGCATTGCAGCAGTATTTCTACACTTCTCATTTCGAGTAAATTAAATACTGATTATTGTATTGATGAGAAGATGTTTGGTTATACGAAGTCTCCAAATACGAGATTTCGATTGCAGTGGTTCAGGAGTATTGGGGTAAACCACTTTTTAAAAATAAAACATGCATGGTAAACGAGCAGCTGCTCAGTAGTTGTGAGATTTAAAAACAAAGCCAACATATACGACTCGAGAGAACAAAAATCGAAGGCGGCCCCGAGCAAGCCCCAGGCGTTTGTTTATAAACATCTCCGCACGCTCTTTTACGTCTAAAACGAGCCCGGGAGCAGCTGTGTACCGGAAGCGAGACGTAAAACCCTATGCTGTAGAGAGGTAAGAGAAAATGGCGTAAAGTAATGAATGTGGATCGTTGTACATAAAATGTACCAGAAACTACACATAACATAAAGTACATATCAAGTTCCATAAAGTGCATGAACTCCACCAGAAAGTACATCAAAATAGTCAAAAATTTACTAAAACAAGACAAAATATACAAAAAATACATAACAAGTACCAACAAATTGTATCCATTGAAATTATTTTAACAGCCTTATCCACGATGTCGAACGTTAACGTTCGCTTGCTTTCTATGCGACAAACAGCTGATTTGGTATCCACTAACAAGCGAACGAAAACATACACAATTCAGTACAAATTCGTACCCCACTTACACCCTCCCCAACAAAATCTAAGCGAACGAAGCCAGTCACTCACTTTCGCTTCAAAATGCAATCCACTATCTTTCGATTTGTCGTTCGCATGGTTTTACGTGTGTTTGTGTGGTTTTTGTTCAAAACAAAAACATTAATTAGACGTTCGCTATTTAATTGCGGAGCGAGAGAGAAGAGTACGAGCAACCAGTATCTGCAGGTGTTGCAAAGTTGGTGATTTTATTCTGAAATGGAAATACATATATTTGAATAAAAATGTAATTATAATGGCGTTATGTTCTGTCCATTGTGTTTCTTCCATTTCGTTTCAAGCGTTTATTTGATCTTCAGCTATGCGACAACCAAATGACAAGTGACTGGTTTTGAAATTATCGTTCGCATAGATGACAGTGAAAATAGTTAGTGGATTCCGATTTTGTAAACACACAACTACTATACACAATAACATTTAAAGCCAGGGATAAGAACGAAAGTGAGTGACTGGCTTCCGTTCGCTTAGGTTTTCTTTCGAGATCGTGGATAAGGCTGTAAATGTAGGAAAAGATGCGCAAAGTATACCAAAGAAGTAGATACAGGTCCTTAAATGTGTACCAAAAAGTACACAAAATGTATCAAAAATGTACATAATGTGCAGCAAGTTGACAGATCCGAAGGTGTTCTTGTGAATCTTGTCGAGTTATGGTAAGGTATGGGCTAAAATATATATTTGACGATCGATCTATTCCTCGGCTTCTTTCTTCACTTTACTTCCTCGTAGTTTTACTTTAGTTGTTGTTTGTATCCAGTATTGCCTTAAAATTATTCTTCTTTCTTGAAAAAGAAAAAAAAATCAAATAATTTTTTCTACAACTTTTTAAATATTTTGTTGAAGAAATTAACTACTCCTTATATTTACATCATAATTTTCGAAACTTCGTGGAAATATAAGAAATGAAATGACATACATTTTACGATATATTTTCCATACAACAGAGTCAAACTTGGTAACACTTTTATCGGGGTTATTTTAACCTGCAGGTTTTCATTTTATATGAGTTAACGTGTATAAGTGACGAAAAAAACGCCCCTAATATATTAAGGCAAATGAAAGCCTTTGTACACATGAAGGAAAACTTACTACAAATACAAAAAATAAAATACCAATAATGGTGTAGAACAGCGCTCAGAAGAAAAACAAAATCAAAGCACAAAAGGTATGAAAAACACTGTTGTGTGAAGAGTTTGTGCTTTCTTGCTACACGAACACTCTGCGATGGAGCGTGTCTGCATGCTAACACTATCTGATGGGTGTCTCTAAGGCGTGTCGCACCGTTGTCTTTCTTTCTCAGTGTTGAGCTGACACCAAAAGAAACACCTACCCGGTGGCGAATGTCATGATGATTCATCGTGAAAGGTACTGACAATGTTAAATCATCAATGACAGACGCTGAATTTTCTTTGGCGTCATACATGAATTTTTTAAGCAATTGTCCAAAACATCATAGATGATCCAAATGGATTTTGTTCAGTAGGCGTCCGCGTATTAGTGAGTCCTAACAGACAATATCAACGATATGTATATATGAGTTTTTATGTAATTCGACACCATTTCAGAGATTCGTAGCAGACAAAATCACTTTACCTCTTCTGTGAATTTTTCTTTTTGTGTCGTTATGTAATTTTTTACTGATTTTTTCCTATAGGTTTTCATCCCATACCCAAAGTTACAACACAAAAAGATTTTTTTAAAAACATTTAAACATTTTTATTAAAAAATTAAGGTACTATTCAAATATTGTTAAAAATATTATAAGAAATAAAAAAGTTGTACTATAAAAAGTAATTTTTAGATTGTTAAATGTTTAATTGATTGAAGTTTCTTGGCTGTCCATAGATATATTCGATTCATCTTTTCTAGACTGGCGTTTAGCGTCTCTATTTTTTACTTTTTTAATAGCCGAGCGGAAGTTGGAAAGAAATTTTTTAAAAGACTCGAAGCTTGTGCATTCTAATTAAAGAGAAATAGAAAAAAATTAGATACGCTTTTAAGTATAGAACTTCATATTTAAAAAATCCTTAATTTTAAATGATACTAACCTTTCAAAGCCGTTGTTAGGTTCGAATACAACTTTATTGCTTTCTTGCCTTTGGTTCCATCATATATGTACTTCGGATCAAAAATTATATTTCTTTAATCACTTTTATAACACTCTTCACTGAGAGCTTTACTAAACTGAAGAAAAATTACAGTTAATCTTAAATTGAAGAAAAAAAGAAGCCAAAGAAAAAAATAACCGTTATATTTCTTGCAGCAGAAAAACTCAGCTTTAAATCCACTCATAACAGACAATGTTGCTAAGTTTCAATATTCGTAAATGCGTTGACAAACAAAAATATAATAATACGTTATTTTTTTCCTTCAACCACTAACGAATACTTGTAGCAGACAAATTCCAGCAAAGTTCAGCTTATTATCGAATAATAACAGACAACATCGATTACTTTCAACTTTCTTTTATAAGGCGAATCTACTATAAAAAAGTCTACAAAACTGTCTTTAGCTGTGTCGTTGTCACGTACATTCATCGACATTTCAACATTTTCATACAAATTTCGCCTTGAGACCTAGTTTGTAAGGAGGAATCATAGATGAAAATATCAATATGACAAAGTCGCTCAAAAAACGCAACCGGGTAATTGTGCGAAACATGTGTGCAAACACACAGTTTTATTTTGAGCTGGTGTGTTGTGTGGACACCGTGTGTGTGATCATGGGTGGCGTCAAATCGTATGGTTCTGTACACAACTCTCAGTGTCATATTTTGGATTGTTATTTTGTTATATTTTTCTATTAATTTTAATATTTATCATATTTTAGTACATACATTTTATTTATTTCTGATGTATAATTTATGTTTAATTTATCTATTAAAAACCACCCACTGAAATGTTAATATTCAACAGGTTATCACACATAGATAACATTCCAATAAATTTTTATAAAATGCTTTATTAAATAAAATAACTAAATAAAATACAGTTCAGTAGTTAAAAAAAAATATTTTTAATCTTCTTAATAGAATTCATAGACGTCCAACAGTGGCTCAATTGTGCTCGCTCAATTGACATGTATTTTTTTTCTCTCTTATTCAGTCGTTGAGAAGACATCAAGAGCGTCGGCTGCAGACAGAAAAATGAAGCACACATAGAAATGATTGAATGTTGTAAACAATGAAATGTGTTTATGTGTCATTGATGTCGAAACACTGCACCGAACGGTGTTGTTCATACTTGTGTGCACGATTAAGTGTTATGTCCGAACCGTCGATCGAATACAAGCGACCGTGTTTGTCACAAACTTGTGTACTGTTTGGTGTTTGAAATTAGTGTTGCACGGTGATGAGAGTTATATTATGTGTGCTGCACTGATATGTGTGCACACAAAAGTGTTTTGTTTTTGTGTTCTCTGTGTGCAAGTGTTTTCGTTTTTGAAACACTCGTGTGGTGTGTCCCTGAGCAACACTAGTGCTATTCATGCAAACAAGAAAACCTAGAACTTTTGCTCAGCGTAAGTTTGCTCCGAAGCGTTTCATGCGGCACCAAATAAAGTTGCTCAGTGTATCTATGCAGCAATTGTCAAAAAAGGCTGATAAAGTAAATAAACAAAGTAAAATTAAAAGTATATGCTTTACCTATTCCATTATTTTATTTTTTTCACATAAATCAAAAACCCTCTCTTTTTTTCAATACAAAAATATTGACATTGAAATGTCAAAAGTTTTCACGTTTCTTTTTCCAGGTTTGCTCAGCAAATTTGCCTCGAAAACTTTTCACTTTTGTGCAAGTCGCTTTGTATGGGAAATTTGTTTGTTTTGACGTCTGTGCAAGTTTACGAGGTTCTTTCGGGCTTTCATGAAGACCACTACTGTATCACCACGTAGAATGTGCGGTGTCGAGTGTTTTGGTGCCATTCTTAACGCTGGTCTCCAGTATTGTCTTGAAATTCTGCTTGTGGAAGAAGAAAAAATCAATAATATTTTATACAGCTTTTTAAATATTTTGTTAAAAAATGTAACTACCCCTTATATTTACGTCATAATTTTCGAAACGCCGTGGAAATATAATAATTGTAATGACATACATTTTATATTTTTCATACAACAAAGTCAAACTTGGTAACACTTTTATCGGGGTTATTCTCAACTTCTAAAATTATAGATGTTAACGTGCAGGTTTTCATTTTGTATGAGTTACCGTGTATAAGTTACGAAAAAACGCCCCTATTGTCGTATATATTGAGCCTGTTTTTTATTCCCTGCTAAACTAATTTTTCGACCACTTTGTATGGGGAGCTAAGCGATTTTAAGCGGCTCCCCATACAAAGTCGTCGATAAATTAGTTTAGCAGGGAATAAAAAATCAGGCTCATTATATATATTGTTACGAATTTCCTTATTCGTCCTTTTTGCGTTGTTTTATTCCCAATAATAAAACAAGGTTCGTTTTATATTACGATAATAACAACGGTTTAACTTCCTTTTATTTTACTTATATAGTACAACAGTTTACTTTATTTATAACACCTTAACAAGTCTTGTATTTTACTATCAATTCGCGTTGCTTACTTTACGGGGTTTAATCACAAACTGAACTCGCCATTCCAAAGACCTCCGCTATTTATACCATCTCACCATACTCAAATGAAGGTAGATCTAGCGAATTCAAGAACCTTCTAGACATTGTTGTAGTTGCTTATCTTTGTAGAACAATCTCGAATGGCGGAGAGTTATCTTTACTGAGGTGAATTCATGCTACTGGTTTAGCGAGCTGGTACGTTGTTACAATGCATACTTTCAGGCGCAGCACTAACCGCCTGTTATTTACATACTGTTAGTAGAGTCACTAACAGCACGCAAAAGCTTTTACTTATTCGAAACAATATAAAGAAGCATTTAAATATGTTCTAAATAAAATAAGTCCAAAACTGGAAGAAGTAAAAAGATCGTCAGCTGTGCCAAATGAATTGAAGTTGGCGACAACGACGCGGATACTTGCTGAGTGCAGTTATCAAAAGGGAGCTGGTAATGATTACCATGTAGGTCTGTCCCAGTCCTCAGTAAGCCAAATCTTTAAACATAGATGCATTGCATACCGACCTTTGTTCAAGTTGGATATCGTTCCATATGGATGAAAGTGAAAAATCGGAAATTAAGGAATAAAACTGGGTTTCCTGGGGTTATAGGATGTATAGATGGAACCCATATAAAAATGTTAGCACCAGGAATCCAGGAACGTTTTAAATATTACGATAGAGAATGCTTTTATAGCCTTAATTTTCTTACAGATATGCGATCATAAACCGCAAATAAAATATATTGTTACGAATAAGTAAAAGCTTTTGCTTGCTGTTAATGACTCTACTAACAGTATGTAAATAACAGGCGGTTAGTGCTGCGCCTGAAAGTTTGCATTGTAACAACGTACCAGCTCGCTAAACCAGTAGCATGAATTCACCTCAGTAAAGATAACTCTCCGTCATTCGAGATTGTTCTACAAAGATAAGCAACAACAACAATGTCTAGAAGGTTCTTGAATTCGCTAGATCTACCTTAATTTGAGTATGGTGAGTTGGTATAAATAGCGGAGGTCTTTGGAATGGAGAGTTCAGTTTGTGATTAAACCCGGTAAAGTGAGCAACGCGAATTCATAGCAAAACATAAGACGTGTTAAAGTGTTATAAATAAAGTAAACTGTTGTAAATTTATATGTAAGTAAAATAAAAGGAAGTTATGCCGTTGTAATTATCGTAATTGAAAACGAACCTTGTTTTATTATTGGGAATAAAACAACGCAAAAAGGACGAATAAGGAAATTCGTAACATTGGTGTCAGAAGTGGGATTACGAATTAAGGACAACGATGAAGTTTGAAGAACTCAAAGTTGAACAACTAAAAAAGGAGTTGAGTAAATTGGATCAACCGACAGCTGGTAATAAGGTAGAGCTGCAGATTCGATTAATAGAAGAATTTAAATGCCGAAACATCAACATTGACACATATCAGTTCGAGTGCAAAGACGAAATGGAGGCTTGTGCAAAAGAAGCAACTGGTAATGTAGATGTTTCTACAATGTTTGCTGCCATGATGGCCAAATTGGACGAGAATTCTAGAATTGTGGACGAGAAATTGAGCGAAAATTCTCGAATAATTAACGACAAACTGAATGAGAAATTTGGTGAGAATTCTAGAATTATGAACAAAAATTCTAGAATTGTGGAAGAGAAATTGAGCGAAAATTCAAGAATAATGCAAGAGACATCTAACGCCACAAATGACAAACTTCAACAAATTTCGGAAGTTGTGAACAACATGGAAATACATGTTAATGAGAAATTCGAAAACTTCAAACAGAAGTTTGAGAATGTCGAAAATGATGTAAGTGAATTGCAAAGAAAAATTAATGAACTTCAGGTACAAGAGGGGCCAGTGCGAGTAATTTCTGAAGCCTCTAGTAGATTGAAAGCTCCCAGTTTCGATGGCTCTACACCATTTGACGTTTTTAAATTCCAATTCGAAATGGTCGCAATTAAGAACTTGTGGAACAGCAACGACAAAGCAGTAGAGCTAATTTTAGCACTCAAAGGCAGTGCAGCAGAAGTCCTTCAGAGCATTCCCGTTAGTGCCAGAAACAACTACGATGATATTCTGGCTGCGTTACAACGCAAGTATGGTGGCGATCACAAGAAGGATTTATATCGCATGGAACTAAGAGGCCGAGTGCAAAAGCATACTGAATCACTTCAGGACTTCGCAACCGAGGTGGAACGCTTGGTATTGATGGCATATCCTAAAGAACCCCAAGCTTTCTTAGAGCAATTTAAGATAGAGGCATTTGTTAGGGGCATTAACGATCCTGACGTTAGATATGCGGCGTGTGCCTCACAAAAAGCTACATTTGTGGAAACAGTTTCATTTGCTTTGGCGAATGAGACGGCGAGGGTTGTTTCCAGTCAACAGACACATCATGTGCGATGGGTAGAAACGGAAGGCAAATCAAAAGATTTGAAAGGCGCCGTTAGCGAACTGAAAGAAGTGATTCGGATTCTCACGAAAGCGCTATGGCAAGCAACAAAATTGAAAGGTGACAATCATGGCGAACGTGTCCATATAGGGCGGGACTGTAGAGACCCGCGAAAACGGTCAAGAGCTCCAGCGATAACGGCCGATACCGGACGAGTAAATGACTGTCCACATGTAATCGAGCGTAAGCGGGATTCTAAGGCTGAGATAAAAGAGCAAATTATTGACGTCCGATCCCTGAGAATTGAATCGGACGAGTGGTTCACGGCACAGAGAAGTGATCCTGTATTGGCAAAAATTATTTTGGCAAAGGAAGAGGATAGACAATTAACGCGGAATGAATGCGCTTCAGAAAGCCCTGTTTTAAAATCATATTGGGCCCAGTGGAATAGCCTGAGATTGCGACATGGCTGTCTATACCGTGTATGGGAAAGTGAAGATGGAAAAACGGAGAAAAATCTAATTGAAAGTGAAAGAGATAATTGCAGAAACTCATAATGGTCCGAGTGGTAGGCACCTCGGTAAAGGCAAAACTATGGAGAAACTAAGTGAACGTTTCTATTGGGTTGGTCGTCAAAAAGCTATATCCGAGTGGATTGCAGGCTGCACTCAGTGCTTGACAACTAAAGGACCAACGCGGAGGAGTTGCGAACACAGACATCAGGAGAGCCCAAGTGCTCCCTTCGAGCGAATATCCATGAGTGTGGCTGGTCCATATCCAACAAGTAGCTCTGGGAACCAATATGCCCTAGTCGTTATGGACTACTTCAGTAAATGGCTCGAGGTGTACGCTATTCCAAATAAAGAAGCGAAAACTATAAGCAAAGCTATCGTGAACAACTGGATAAGTCGTTTTGGTGTCCCTTTAGAACTGCATTCGGAGCAGGGTAGGAATTTTGAATCTGCGATCTCGAAAGAAATATGCGAGAGGAATGGAATTCGTGGTATAAGAACGACATCAGTGCGCCCTCCGACTGACGGTACGGTAGAGAAATTTAATCAGGCTCTTGAAGAATATTTGAGCAAGATCGTCAGTATGGATAGAAAATTCTGGGACGAACGCATACCAAACTTCCTTCTAGCATACCGGTCGGCCACCCAGGATACCACTGCCCGAGAACCAGCTAGTGCCGTCTTCGGGACAGAGTTAAAGCTCCCTAGAAATTTGGAGTTTGGCAACTGCCTAGCATCCGACAGTGGGGAGAATGATGGTATCCCAGGAGAGCTTAGCGAACTTCACGAGTTTGTTTGCAGCAGAATGAAGTTAGTCAGTAATAAGACGAAAGCCAGGTACGACCAAGCGGCAAATTCCGAAGGATTCCATGAAGGCCAGCTAGTTTTACTGTTCAACCCACAGCGCTAGAAAGGGTTTATCTCCAAAACTTCAGACTCACTGGGAAGGCCCTTGCAAGGTTGTCAAACGAATAAATGACGTGGTTTATAGAATCCAGAAAAGCCAAAGTCCAAGAGCTAAAATGAAAGTCGTGCATTTGGAAAGACTAGCCCTGTATGGAAAACGGGTGGTTGAGCTGCTTGGGACGAACAGGCTTAAGTGGGGGGCAGTGTTACGAATAAGTAAAAGCTTTTGCTTGCTGTTAATGACTCTACTAACATTATGTAACTAACAGGCGGTTAGTGCTGCGCCTGAAAGTATGCATTGTAACAACGTACCAGCTCGCTAAACCAGTAGCATGGATCAGTTCACGATTCATTAGTATGGAATGCTAGTGACTTTAAGCAACATGTAACAGATAATTATCTTAGTGGGGGAAAGAAATACATGGCTGCTAGGTACTTTCAAGAACTGAATACTTTCAACATGACAGAAAATTGTAATTCATTTTATTTTCAGGAGACGCAGGTTTTACTTTGGAACCATATTTGCTAACACCTGAGAGTCGCTTTAATTATATACATACACAAACTAGAAATGTAGTTGAGCGTACTATAGGTGTCCTAAAGAATAGATTTCGATGTACTTATGTATATACTGGGGGCAAGACAATTGCATTACACTCCGAAAATGCCCGGCAAAATTACATCTGTTTGTGCTGCTTTGCATAATATGCGTATGCATGCATTGCATTACAAATTAGAATCGCCTGAAATAATTATTGAAAACGAACCTCCCGAAAATTCAAGCCCTAAGACGAATGAAGATTTGACAGCTTCGAACATACGAACAAGAATAATGCATGCTTTGAATATTTAAAAAAGTTATTAATATATTTGTGGTTTAAATTAAAAAAGAAACTTGAAAATTATTTTTTTCTTAAGTTAAATACTTAAAACGAAAAATAACAGTTAGAGCAGGAAAAAAACATTTCCTGTATTTGATTTTGTCTACGAAATTTTCGCAAAGTGCTGAGTACCAAGCAAATGAAAAGTGAGCGAAATTTTCGTTTCATGAAATTTTCGTTAGTTTTATACACCTACTTCTTATGGCTACGAAAATTTCACAAAAACTGAATACCGGGCTTATGTCTTTCAATTTCTCTCTCTCTTACTCTCTTCATTGAATATTTCAATACACGAGCAGCTTTGTGATAGTGTTATTGTATATAACTATACAAATTCCAACCATGTTGAAGTAAAATTACATAAACTATGCAAAAAGTATGAAATAAGCAAGATATGACGCGAGAGAGAAATGCTTTTGAGTGAACTGCTAGTACTTTTTGGTTCTCTTTTGCCAGGGTTGCCAAGTTGCGCACATCTTCTGGTCGTCTAATTGTAAATCGTCTTTGGTATTAACATAATACCACAAATAAAAACGTCAAATTTTCGGTACGACTTCGACAACCGTAATAAGGCTGACAAAAACGATGTACAAGTAGACAGTCAACATTTCTCTTCTCTCAAATGCCAACAAACACGAGTGAAACCCTAGTCATTCTCTGTTCTCTCTCTTACTCTCTTCATTGAATATTTCAATACACGAGCAGCCTTTTTATGGTGTTATTGTATATAACTATACAAATTCCAACCATGTTGAAGTAAAATTACATAATCTATACTAAAAGTATGAAATAATCAAGATATGAGCCATGGTACAATAATATGTTCATGGTAAAGTCGTAAGAACAGCTGTTTTAATTTTTTTCATGAGGTTCTTCGCTTCGGCTGCCATACTCACATGTATTTTGTTTTTGTACTCTTTGGCATTCTTGTGTTATTGGCATGTATTTGTGTAGAGTTTGACAGCTGAAGCGAATAGAACAAAAACAAAATGCCTGTTGTTGCTGCCTACAATACAACAACGCGCACTGTTATTACCATGTAGATATTATTGTATGAGCGTGATATGAGCGTGAGAGAAATGCCTCTGAGTGAATTTCTAGCACTTGTTGGTTCTCTTTTACCAGGGTTGCCAAATTGCGCACATCTTCTGGTCGTCTAATTCTAGATCGTCTTTGAGGTTGAATTAGGCCCAATTTTTGACTGGTTATTTAAATTGGTAATCAGTTGATTTTGATTTATGTTTGATTTGACTTTAAATACGAAAAGAGTTTTTCAGTGCTTTGTCAAATAACCTTACTACCATGTGGCAAATGCTACAAAAAATAACCAACCGGCTACTCATTACGATACATCAAACTGACGCCATTTGCAAAACAAAAGTGGAGTGATAAAATACAAAATATTTAATGCAATTGGAAAATATTGGAGCAGAAATAAAGTTATAACTGCACTACCAGTTAAATGATACGTTTTTATTGTTATTTCAACTAAGAAGGTAAATATAATTGTTAACATTGACAATTAAAGAAGCTTTGTGTTTGTGCTTCTTGTTGTTTTCTGCCAAAATCATATGGTCAATTGATCATAGTTTAAATGCCCAACTTTCGCTGTGTAAACAGCAGTCAACTATCAACCAAAAAAATTAATTCAGAGTTTAAGTTATGTTTGATCGTTGATCAACAAAGATGATTTTCCACTCAAAAATTAGACCATTGAACGTTTTCTAAAGTAAAAGTCCCGAAAGTGAACGTAAACGCAAAAGCCAACGCGAACGCCAAAGTCAACAAATTTTATTTTATACATCACTTTGCGTTTGCGTTCGCTTACGAAAGCTGTCACTGACATTTGTGGCTTATAGAGTTGCCCAACTAAAATAAACAATTATAGTTTAGAAAAAGTTATCTTGAGTGAAATGCGCAGAATGAAAAAGATTAAAAAAATTTAATCCCGACACAAAAACGCGTACAGATCCCGGAAAAAGGGGAATATTCCCGCCAAAACCTTGACGGTTGGTCAGTTTATGGCAGACAGACAAAATTACATGATATTTCTATCAAGCTCTATTACATAGAATTGAATGATACCGAACGATAATATTTAACGAGCTCGCCTTAATGACAAAAACATCAAAACGATTAATTTTTTTAACACAAATCTAAATTTATTCAATAAAAAATATATATTAGATTATATATTAAATATATATATATATTACTTGTTGATTTTAAAATAGTTTAATTTTGTATTGTTATTAAAATCAAGTGTAGATATATAAGCATTTTTATACTTTTTATTATATTAACAAACCATGTTCACTGTCAAAGAACGGTGACTTACAAGTCCCTTGCACTGAGAACGCTGTTCCTAAAAAATCACTGGATCGCTCATCTCTACCTAACAGTACCATGAGCAAAAAAAATTTAACTCCAATCTTTAAACATGGTGGCGGCAATGTCATGGTCTGGGCTGCAATGCGGTCCTCAGATGTAGGAAACATAATTTTGTTGAAAGTACGATGGATAGGTTCCAATTTGAATGGATAATCCGAAACGTACTGCGCAAAATTAGACCTCGACGCCAGTTTTATGGCCGTACAAGGTAATGACCCCAAGCATAATAGCTCTTATGGAAAAAAGGATCAGACAAAATGCAATTTCAAGAAAAGAACTGTTAGAATAAAGAGACAACTTTTACTTATTACAAACACGTGCTGTTACGTAAGAGTCGTGTTTCCAAGTAGTTTGATCCTTGCAAACGTTCAAGAAAAGAAACGATATTATCGTGTTCCGTATTTTAATCTAGATTTAATATTTTACAATATCTTTTTATTATAAGTGGCTTCGAACATTAAATTTTCTGCAACTATACTTATCGAAAATGTTGTGCGCTTCGTGGTCCAAATAATAAGAGAGACGCAATGTTTAATGCAATCTACATAATTCCAAAAACACTCAATTTATAATAATTTACTCGTTGTTGCATCGTTGTATAAAATGCAATAGTGAGTCCGTCATAAGCAATCTGCTGGCATTGATGAGAGCAAGAGCGGCTTAAGCCTAAGCTGTTGATTTCGTCTCAAGTGCAAAATAAGTGACCGAAGATATACATACTAACAGAAAAGAGAGCAACATTGCATTAATTATCGAGGCAGAGTAATAAACGAAGCAGAGTTATCGCAGGTTTTCGATAAGTACAGTATAACTCATAAGTGAAGATACATACGTATTCAACATAATGTAAAGCATATAAAAATAATGAATTATGTTAAATTCAAATATATGTTGAATGTGTATCTATGTAAAGGAAATTAAAAGAAACGGGAAGAATATTTATACATCTTGATACATAATACGAATTGTTAAATAATATTATTGTTGAGTTGGTAGAAGAACAGTTTCGCCAACATTCCCCCCCGAAGAACGAATGTTTTTATAGGTGATGGTACAGAAGGGTGGCCTATCTGTGGGAGTGTTTTAGTCGACTATTTCAACTCTGCTATGCTCCGGCTCACAGCGAATTCAGTTAGACTGCATCCTCCTAAGAAGCCATCAAGTTTAGTCGAGTTTTGTACAAGGATTTTGAGTGGATAATGATTAATTTTCTGTAAGAAAGCAAATTTTTGTAATTGGTCTTTTCAATAATTTGTTTTTAGTCAGAACAGGTACAACCCTTGTGTGCCCGTCTGTTCCTGGATGAATTTCGTGTATACGGCCAAGATGCCATTGTCCTGGCCCACATCTCTCGTCAGCAATAACCACCAGATCTCCAACCTTAGACTCAGTTTTAGGTTTTAACCATTTTGGTCGAAATTGAAGACGATTTATAAATTCGCTGCGCCATCTATTCCTAAAATATTGTTTCAGCTTTTCCACGCATTTCCATCGAGTGAGTTGTTTATCACTGGTTTCAAGCAAGGACGGTTCTTGGATATAATTGGTTGGCTCACCTAGCAAAAAATGGGCAGCAGTCAGAGCATCAATATCGGCTT
Source organism: Phaonia tiefii (assembly GCA_963931995.1). Taxonomy (NCBI): domain Eukaryota; kingdom Metazoa; phylum Arthropoda; class Insecta; order Diptera; family Muscidae; genus Phaonia; species Phaonia tiefii. The sequence goes on from OZ008368.1 coordinate 141,287,969, forward strand.
GGTCAGATGACAACGGTGCCAGTGGGCGAGATTTTAGGCAACTTTCAATCTGGCAGAGTAAAGTGGTCAGATCTTCAAAGTTGAGAAGTCGGTCATTCATTATGCGTTTTAAGTGGAATTTCGTCGACTTTACACCTGCCTCCAAAGGCCACCAAAGTGTGGGGAAGCAGGTGGAATAAAATGCCAATTGGTTCAGTTTACGCTCAGAGCATGCTGTATGTTTTCAGGCAAGGATTTTGTGCTTCTGGTGTGAAGTACCTGAAGCTGTTTGGAGGCACCAACAAAATTTGTACCACAATCCGATTATACGTCTGTGCAAGCACCTCTTCGAGAAATAAAACGTCGAAAGGCTGCGATAAAGGCATTTGCGGTGAGGTCTGACACTGCCCCCAAGTGTATGGCTTTTGTGACCATACATACAAACAGACATATGTAACCTTTTGTAGTGGCAGATGACCTAACTGACGAAGCTTTGATAGTAATAGGCCCTGCATACTCAACTCCACTATGCTTAAAAGGCCGAGTGACTTCAAGTCGAACATTGGATAAGTTTCCCATGATTTGTTGTGAAGTCCTGGCAGAATATTTGAAACAACGCATGCATTTATTAATTACTTTTTTAGCGACTTGATTCCCAGACACTATCCAGAATTTTCGATTCACATAGGCCATTGTCAATGTTATACCACCATGGAGTGTTTTCTCATTTGAATCTAGAATTATCGAGAATTATCAAAATTTTTTGCAAACGGCCACCTACACGAATAATACCATTATCGTCCAAAAATGGCATCAGTTTCAGAATTGAACAATTTTTGAGTTAAAATTTTGCGGAAAGTAAATCATATTCATTAGGAAAATCTATTTTCTAAGTAAGTTTTATAACAGTGTGTAGTGTGTAACGTTTGACCGATTTCTGAAGTGGTAAGGTAATTTGTTCGTTTCTGCTTACTATTTCTGCAATTGTGCATAAATCGAAAACACAAAGAAGTGATCCGTAGAAGATTCTGAAAATTTGAGAATCCTAAGAAAAGGTCAGGGTATGAAATCGTCTCAGAAATATGGGCTGAGACTTTGATCTTTCTTTCCTCCT